>JASDDO010000010.1:511888658-512369625 GCA_030015575.1 Agapanthus africanus | reverse complement strand
AATTATCAACAATTTTGAGACCCATAATTATTCATCTACAATGACAACTATTTCAATTTCCTTAACATCATCTCTATACATCAGAAAAATCAAGAAAACCCCATAAATAAATAAAAATCATGTCAGTCTTTTGATTCAAGGATCCCAATAAACAAACATACATTAATAAAAAGGTTTCCTAACGCCTTAACAAAAATCTACAATATAAAAACCCATATATGCAATGAAATAACAATAAAAATGATGGATAAAAAATATATAGAGAGGAGAGAGCAAACTAACAAACCTCGAATTCCTAGAAGAAGAACAAAAAGAACAGCTGGGTTTTGCTCTGATTGTATGTAAGATGAAGTATTACAAGTAATTATTTTGATTATTTTAAAAGATGATGGTAGAAAAAGGGACAGGGAGCATGTACCTCAAAATAACAGGCATTAAAAAAGGAATTTTTGGGTACACAACAGATTAAAATGTACTGAGAGAGGAGGGGGCTTACATTTTATACGAGCAGTAGGTGTTAATAGGATTAGGATTCCATTTTAATCACCTTTTTTCTATTTAATCTTTTTAGAGAGAGAGAGAGAGATTGTTAATTTAGGGATTTCATAATTTAATTATGTGGTTGTGGGAGAGAGAGAGGAGAGGAGGGAGAGACTTGGGTGGCGCCCTGAAAGGAGGCTGAGGCTCAGCAGTCGGATCGGTGTGCCCATCGAGATTGCAGCACCCGGATCCGCTATGGGCACTATCACAGGGAGCTTTATGTCTTTTACTCAATCCAATCACATTTCACCATGTTATCTTTTGTTAAGCTGGGGCCACCTAACACCTTTTTATTAATTAATTAATTTTCAAATATTTTGGAAAATGGTTAATTGTTCTGATATTTCCTTTCAGACCAAATCCCCCCGCCCCCCCCCCCCCCCCACCCCGCCCTCTTTTTTAAACAATGTATTTTCAGTTAAAAGAATAAATAACGATACAAAATGATTTAAAAGCAACAAAAAATTAAAATAAAAGAAAGAAATAAAAAAGAGAAATGGTGTAACCAGCACAGGGAGTGGTTGCAACGTGGACAGGCTGGGGTCAGGTATGAATTGATGCATCGCTCAAATGTCGTCACTTGTTTGCTTGATAGGGATATGCTTTCTGCTTCATTGACCCCATTTACTATATATAACACACACCCTATTATGCCAACACGTTTATCTGCCACTAGGGACCCCCACAAACTTTTAACCAAAATAAATATATCTAAATCTGCAAAAAGAAAGGGAAAAAATAATCTCTCTCGTCTTTTGTCAACATAGAGAAATATGATCATCTGTTTAAGCCACAAGATCCCTCTTTAACATGAACTAGAAATATATATTTTCAAATTATCCTCTATTAAAACATTAATACATGGTATGTGTTTCGAACAAATCATGAATCACTTCAAACTTGGAACCGGCAAGCTCAGGCATGAGCACAACATGGTCCACAGCCTCAACCGCATGGCCCAGGAAGGAATTTTTCCATGTGCTAGCCGTAAACATTCATATAAAAGAGAGAAAGAAATAGGAATATGAATCCCACCAAACTGTCCGAAAGATGCCCGAAATTCTCAATCTCTTTCTCTCTCCTACCCGGGTGTATACGGCTACCACATGGAAAAAATTTCCTGGCCCATAATTCACACCAGTTTAATGCCCTGCATGGTAACAAGCTCACGCTCGGTTAAATGCCCATCATAATAAAAAATACAGTAATTTTTTAATATAAAAAATAACAATAAATTTAATAAAAAATTGCATTTCAAACCAGAAGATGCTATCCTGCTATATATATATACAACAAAAGTAAAGAGGATTGCAGCAATTTAAATGCTGCTCGTGCACACATGTAACTCAATGTTTCAGATCACATGTTGCTTTCCTGATCCTGGTATAAAACTATAACTATTCTGCATGATCATAAGAGAAAACAGCAGTTATTGTTCCCAATGAAAATCAACAAATTTGCAGTGATAAAACTATAGGTGCCTAACTTGATTTCTCTCCACCTTGCTTCACAATTTACACCATCCTAGTAACTGCAATTCCTATTTGAAACACAACACTTGATAAAAACACATACAAAAAAGGTTTTCAAACGCCGGGGGGGGGGGGGGGGGGGGGGGAAGAATATTCGGCTGTAAATTGATCTCACAAGTCTTATTCCGTAGCCGTGTTTAGCATGGCATCACTCCCTGCTGCAGAGCTTGTACTGCTTAAACTGCGAATTAGACTGCCATCAACTGAAGCAGGAGGGCTTGATATCCCTGAGTTTGTGCCAGATTCAAGCTCAGCTGTTCGCTTCGATGTGTTCAAAGCATGGCAGTGAGGGCAGTAGTATGTTATGTGTGGAAAATCTTCTTTTCTTGCTAGCCCTGCAAATATTCCATCATCAGAATCAGATTGTCTCCTTTTATATACATGTGATACAGATTTTGTACCATGCGCTATGCATGTACAACAAGTTTTTTTTTTCCTTATACAAATTTAACCATTTAAGAGTTTTTTTATTTATTCATTTATTTGGAGTAAGGGTTTTCCCTTTAAAAAAAATGTATTTTCTCGATCCAAATGTATTGTGTTTAAGGGAATATCTGTTAAAAAACAACCCAAATGGCAAATCCTCTAGCGGTTTGCATCAGGGGAGGATTCAAGAATTTTCACTACCTGGAGCATCAAAGGGAGCAAGGTTCTGTTGAAAAATCATACCGAGTATGTAATGAAAATCCTCAAATAATTTAAAACAAAGTTCAAAATTAATTTAGTTACAAATATTGAAGAAACTATTTTCTTAAGAGAAAAAGCACAATGTGTTATAAATTGTATTATTATAACATAGTGGATGTATTTTGGTTACCCGAACCAAAGAAATTAACTCTTTCTACTTATGTCTTGTCATCAATATATGAGATAATGAAGAAAATGGAGAGAGTGTATAATAACTTCTTGTAACTAATGACTCTTGAATTCTCATTTCGTGAGCCTATAAATAAAGGTATTGTAAAATGCATTGGATACAACAAGAATAAACAATACTTTCTCTATATTGATTTTCTATATTTCTCTCTCATCTCTATAAACCTTTCTTAACACGTTATCAGCACGAGTGTCATCATCTTTAAGAGCTAAGGTAATTCTTTTAGGTAATCTCTTTTATTATTTTGACATGCATACCCAATTTCATATTACTTAGTCCTCAATTGTTCATTTTAATAATAAAATAACAAGAGTTGATTATTTCACAGTTTTTCTAAATTTCAAGCAATATATATAACTTGGTTTTCTCTCCATATGCCTTTTTCCCCTCAACATATCTCGGTTCTATCGACTAGTTAAATGTTTAAATCGCCTTACAAATATAACTATTGTCTTCATTATCCAACATGCAATTTTTTTATAGTGCTTTATCATGTCAAATCTCACAAAGCTAGAATTCGTGGCCCTTGACATTTCGGGCAAGAACTATTTATCGTAGATACTATATGCTGAGATTCATCTAGAATCGATGGGACTTGGAAATACGAATAAAGAGAACGAAAAAGCTGCACAGTCTCATGTGAAGGCAATGATTTTCCTCTGTCGTCGTCTGCACGAGAGATTAAAAAGTGAATACCTAAAAATAAAAGAGCCACTTGAACTTTGGAAAAATTTAAAAGGTTTGACCACCAAAATACAGTAATTCTCCGAAAAGCTCGTTATGATTGGTTTCATTTACGTTTTCAGGACTTTAAATCAGTGAGTATAACTCTGCAGTTTTTAAAATTAGCTCTGCTTTAAAATTATGTGGAGAGAATATTACTAATGTAGACTTGTTAGAAAAAGCATATTCTACTTTTCATGCCACAAATGTGCTACCGCAGCAGCAGTATCGTATAAAGGGTTTTTAAAAATATTCTGAATTAATTTCATGCCTTCTTGTGGCCGAACAAAATAGCGAGCTATTAATGAAAAATCATGAATCCTTTTGTTTTAATGAAGAAAATGGATATTTCCAAATCTTTAGTCGGATCCAAGATCAATGATGAAAATGCATGTTTCGTAGATAGTGCAACGACGCACATGATACTTATAAATATAAAATATTTTTCCCATCTAATAATGGCTGAAACCAATATTAACACGATATCTGGTTATAACACCCTAGAACTTAAGGACAGTATAATAATAGTATCAATTAAAAAAAAATCTCAAATAAAATTATTATTTTTATTATTAGAGTTTAATATTTTTAGTTAAGATAAAACATATAATTATGATTTTCTAAGTTTGTTAATTAAATGATAATTAGTATTTAGAAATTATTTTCTAATTAAGTAGTATCATATTTTAATATACTTATAATATTTTATTGTCTACTTTAGTTTTGTAACTAAATAGATAATAATAGTATAATTGTTTTAACAAAATATATTTAGTATTTAAATTTGTTTGATAACTTATTAATCTCTTATTTTAATTTGCATCTAATATATTTTCAAATATTAGTTTGTGTAACCAAATATATTATGGTTGTCTAAATAGTTATGATATTTAACATTTAGAAAGTTGTTTTGCTAAATCTAGTATTATTTTATCTCTTTTAAATCAACCTTAATCTATTTATACAAGCATATCATATTTTAAACTAATCTATATATTTTATCTGCCAAACAAATCTATACGTATTTTAATCATATACATATTTAAACTAATAAATACACACACACACCAAACAACATTTACAAACTCCCACATGATTTAATCTCTTTAACAGTATTTGGATCTCTCTTCAAATATATTTCTCCTCAATATTTTATTTTCCTAGCTTATAACTTTACATATATTCATTGTCATCATCTTTCTCCTTCTCATGTAAAGCAACTCTCTCTTTCCCATCACAATATTTTTTTCTTCTTCAAAATTAGCCGAGCCATCAAAATTTGGAGATTTGCTTTGTGTCGTCGTGTTTTTTGTCTCCGAGACAAATACTTTTGCTCTCTATTTTAGTCAATACAACATTGGCAATTCTCTAAATAAATTATTAACTTATAATGTTTAAATAAAATTATAATATTACACCGCTTCATTAATATATCCTATAATACTTATACACATGATGAAAACCCTAGGATCTAAAGCACCCATTAATCCATTCATCACGTGAACAATTGTAAAAGTGCAAGCGTAATAAAATAATTATTAATATGTAGAACGGTTTAATATATAAAAAGCTTTATAAGTAATTATATGTTTCTGTTGGTATACAATAGTATGCAAAACGTCAACAGTTATATCCTAATCTAAAACATAAAAATATACAATTATTACTGTTAATCAATAAATGCTCTGGGCTTAATATTTAATATATATAAATTGAACTTTCTCTACTACTCCTTATAACATCACTACACTCTATGTGCCCTAGTCATATAAATTATATTGACACTAATTTGTATTAATACTTTCTGTTATCACATGATTATAAAACTTATTACTAGTACTTACATGATGACCAGTCAATCTGTCACTTAGTCAATCTAACGTTTATTTTATCTTGCTTGCTACTATCTCATAATTATACCGCTTTATGCATCTGTAATTTATCATTCATATTTAACTATGATTAACCCTTTAAATCATATTATAGATTATATCTGATGCAATAAATAAACCCAGACGTTAAATATAGATGCTTGCATATTTATGTAGAGTCTTGTTTACATTTTTGAATTTATCATATCATATCGTTTATATTTAATATTTTACTTTAGACTATTATTGTCGACATGCTTGAGCAACTCTAACATGATATTCTTGTTTATGGACACTATCATATTATAACTAGTATATTTGACGTGCCATGACTACTCATTGTTCCAGTCTATTCATATTAAAACGAGATCTCTAATTAGAATGCTGAATTACATGCAATGACACAATCTATATTGTTACAAGTTCCATTTCCGTACAATTAATATGATATTACAAGTGTCCATCCATTCAGCATTCCTAATTAGTGATTCAGTTTACCGCCATATTAATTATAAATACGCGGGGTGTTGGGTTAGTTTGAGTATGCATTCGTTCAACAGGATTTCAGAAGTCCCATGGCGGCAGCTCGTACCGGGCCATATCGATCGCTTGTTACTACAGCTCGTACCGGGTCATATCGGTCACTTGTTCATCCAGCTCGTATCGGGCTATATCGATTATTGGAGCTTGTACTGGGCTATATCGGTCACATGTTCATTGGCTGGTACCGGGCTTTTAACCGTCAGATATTATTACCGGTATCGGGCTTTATACGGTCACTTGTTCATTCCACATTTGGGACTGTGTTTCCCAGGGGGCCTACCCTTGAGTTGGGAATACTCCTGCAAAGGTTGACGTACACACTCGAACTCACGATAGGATAGATTACCTTTTAGTGACCAGTTAGGATATGACTTGCCAACTTGACTTGCTTACATGTTTGTTTTATATTATTACTATATATATATATATATATATATATATATATATATATGCGCGCACACGGGCCTCATAACACTCACATATTCATACTATCACACCACATTCACACACTTTTTGCGTTGAGTACTTGTTGGGATGTTAGACTTGCCATCTCAAGTTTAGGGAAAGATTTGCAAGTCGAACAAGATCAGAGCGATTATCAAGAATTTGCAGAAGATCGGTAGTCCGTAGGTTTATTTTCTTTTCAGTTAGCATTTAGCATGTGCACCTTTGCTGGACATTAGGATTTATGTGCCTTTTTCGGATCTTGTCTTATTTCGAGCCTATTGTATTATAACCTTATTTTTGCATCTTTTTATCTTATAAACCTATTGCTAATATTCTTTGTGGTTTCGTTGCAGCATGATTATCAGTGTTGTCTATTCTGTTTTGGACATTATATCGACATGTTTAGATAGACAACATTTATGTGACTATGCAAGGATATTTCCTTACCGTAGACGTCACGGTTGGCCTTCATTACTCTCCGTATTTCTATATTTTTGAAAGCGGGGCGAAACACTGATGTACAGACTAATCGAAGGCTCTGGAAAAGCAAATATATTATTATCTAGAGGAACAAAGTTTATTATTAATAATGCATCATTCTCAATTCTCAAACAAACTTGTTAAGTTTTAAAGATGTTCATCTTAACGGATACCACATTGAGGCTGTAAAAGAAAGAAACAATGAATATCTATATATTGCATCTTTTGCCTATGGTAAGAAACGCGTACTTGAAAAACTATCAACATTCTCTTCTGGCTTGTACAATATAAATATTAATACAATTGAAACCAATGCTATAGTAAACCAGAAGTCCATTGATCCAAATACTTTTATTATTTGGCATGATCGACTGGGACATCCCGGATCAACAATGATGCGAAAAATCATTGAGAATTCACACGGGCACCCATTGAAGAACCGGAAGATTTTTCAATGTAATGAACTTTCATGCGTTGCCTGGTCTCAGGGTGAATTAATTATTAAACCATCACCATCTAAAATTGGAATTGAATCTCCTGCATTTTTGGAATGAATTCATGGTGATATATGGGGGGCCTATTCACCCATCATGTGGATAATTTAAATTTTTCATGGTTTTAATATGGGGGTCCCCGTCAAGTACATTGATATAATCAAGGATATATACGATGAAATAGTGGCAAATGTCAAAACTTGCGACGGCCTGACGAATGATTTTCCAATTACAATTGGTTTACATCAAGGATCTGCATTAAGTCCATTCCTATTTACTATCGTGATGGATGCGCTTACTGGAACTATCCAAGATGTATCTTGGTGTATGCTATTCGCTGATAATATTGTTCTAGTAAATGAGACGAAAACAGAGGTTAATACCAAATTGGAGTTATGGAGGCAAACGTTGGAATCTCGGGGGTTCAGATTGAGCAGGTCCAAAACAGTATATATGCATTGCAAATTTAGCAAACAGAGAAGTCGAGACCACATTGGTATAACACTGAAAGGACAAGAGATGTCACCGAGCGATCGGTTTAGATATCTAGGTTCCATAATCCAAAAAGATGGGAAAATCGATAGCGGTGTTAATCAAAAGATCCAAGCTGGTTGGTTGAAATGGAGGAGTGCAACAAGGATTTTATGCGATCGTAACTTTCCGTTAAGATTGAAAGGAAAGTTTTATCGGAGCGTTATTCGGCCCACCATATTATATGGTACAGAACGCCGGGCTCCTAAGAAACATCATACACAGAAGATGCACGTAGCGGAGATGCGAATGCTTCGTTGGATGTATGGTAACACTAGAAAAGAGAAGGTGCGAAATGAGGACATTCGTGCAAAAGTTGGTGTAGCGCCTGTGGAGGTGAAGATACGGGAAAACCGGCTAAAGATAGTTTGGCCATGTGCGACGCAGACCTATGGAAGCACCGGTACGACGAATGGATACTATCAATATAGGCAAGATCAAAAAGGCGAAAGGGTGACCGAAGAAAACATGAATGGAGGTGATACGAAAAGATATGGTTGCCAAAGGCCTCAATGAAAGTATATTGTTTGAAATGAGTGAGTGAAGGCAAAGGATTCATATGCTGGGCCAGGCGTGATTCTCATGTTGGTTCATGTAGCCTACCCCTTATGCTTGGGATAAAAGGCTCAGTTGTTGTTGTTTATATACAAGATGGTCACATGTGTTTATTATCAACTCGCAACGTTGCCTTTGCAAGATTACTTACTCAAATAATTGGATTGCGAGCACAATTTTCAGAATATGCAATTAAGAGAATCCGTCTTGATAAGCTGGTGAATTTACATCCCAAGCATTTAACGATTATTGTATGTCAATTGGGATAGTTGTTGAATATCCTGTTGCTCATTTCATACACAAAATGGTTTACCTGAATTATTTATTAAACGCCGCCAATTAATAGCTAGACCATTAATTATGAGAACAAAGCTTCCAATTTCGATATGGAGGCATGCTATTTTGCATGCAGCGGCATCTGTATGCATCAGACCAACAAATTATCATAAGTCATCCCCTTTACAAATGGCTTTTGGTCAGGAACCAAATATTTCCCATTTAAGAATCTTTGGGTGTGCGGTATATGTTTCAATTGCTCCACCACAGCGCACTAAGATGGATTCTCAAAGGAGACAGAATATATGTTGGTTTTGAGTTCTCCTCCATAATTAGATATCTCGAACCATTGACGGGAGATGTATTTACAACACGGTTTGTCGACTTTCATTTTAATGAAAATGTTTTCCCAACATTTGAGAGAGAATAAACAAGAAAAAGAGGTTGCATGGAATGTGTAATCTTTATCTAAATTCAATTCTCGAAGTTCAAAAGATAATATAGTTGCAATCTGTAGCATCTCGGCTGCCAGATGCCTTTACTAACCTAAATAAAGTAATTAAATCACATAATCATGTTGTTAATACTCCAGTTAGAATTGATGTCCCAAAAGGGGAACACTGAATATTGCAGCAAATGAGTCTACAGCTCGTCTAAAACGTAGTAGACCAGTCGATTCCAAAAATAAAGGTCCTGGAAAGAGAAATGGAACAAATA
This sequence comes from Agapanthus africanus, assembly GCA_030015575.1. Classification (NCBI taxonomy): domain Eukaryota; kingdom Viridiplantae; phylum Streptophyta; class Magnoliopsida; order Asparagales; family Amaryllidaceae; genus Agapanthus; species Agapanthus africanus. Next base: position 512,360,039 of record JASDDO010000010.1, on the reverse strand, counting down.
ATCAAAATACCCAGATTGAGGTAGATACTCATGAAGAGACCCAAGACATAATTGATGATAAAAACCCAAAAGAGGTTCAGGTACCTAGAAATAACGAAGATAATGAAAATGAAGATATCTCAATAAATTATGTCTTTAAAGGAATAAGATGGAATAGAAAAGAGACGATCATCGGTGATATTTTTGTTTATAATATAACGCTAGATATTATGGAAGAAAGCGAAGATCTTGAACCAAGCTCAGTCGATGAATGTTGACAAAGAAATGATTAGCCAAAATGGAAAGACGCAATACAAGAAGAATTAAACTCATTTGCAAAACGTGAGGTTTTTGGACTTGTAGTCCGAACATCTGAAGGTGTAAAGCTAGTGGGGTACAAATGGGTATTTATGCGAAAACGAAATGAGAAAAATGAAGTCGTTGGATACGAAGCACGACTTGTAGCACAAGGTTTTTCCCAAAGACATGGTATTGACTTAAAAAAAAACATATTCTCCTGTAGTGGATGCTATTACAATTCGATATCTTATCAGTCTGCCAGTATAAGAAAAAGATATGCGTCTGATGGATGTAGTTACAGATTATGTATATGGATCCTTTGATAGTGATATTTATATGAAAATCCCCTAAGGTTTTAATATGCCGGAAGCATGTGGTTCAATATCCCGAAATATTTGTTTGATCAAATTATACAAATTCTTATATGGATTAAAACAATCTTAACATATATAGTATAATCGCCTTAATGAATATTTATTAAAAGAAGGTTATATAAATAACGAAATTTGCCCATGTGTTTTTATAAAGAAATCTTTATTTGGATTAGCCATAATTACCATATATGTTGATAATTTAAATATTATTGGAACTCCTGAAGAGCTTCCAAAGACAGTCGATTACTTAAAGAAAGAATTTGATATAAAGGACCTTGAAAAAACAAAGTTCTGTCTTAGCTTACAAATCAAGCATTTAGCTGATGGAGTTTTTATTCCTCAACCAACCTATACAGAAAATGTCCTAAAACGATTCTACATGATTCTACATGGATAAACACATCCATTGAGTACCCCAATGGTTGTTCGATCACTTGATGTGAATAAGAACCCCCCTTCCAGCCTCAAGAGGATAACAAAAAATTACTTGGTCCTAAAGTATTGTACCTTAGTGCAATAGGAGCACTAATATATCTTGCTAACAATACACGACCTGATATAGCGTTTGTTGTTAATTTATTAGCAAGATATAGTTCTTATCCAACCTAAAAGCACTGGAATGGAATTAAGCATATATTTCAATATCTCCCAGGAACGATTGATATAGGTTTGTTTTCTTCGAATATGTCAAAATTTCAACTAATTGGTTATGCCGATGCAACTTGGGATAAAAGGCTCAGTTGTTGTTGGTTATGCAGATGCAAGATATTTATCTGACCCGCACAAAACTCGATCTCAAACAGGTTATCTATTCACGTATGGTGATCCAGTTATATCATGGCGCTCCACGAAACAAACTTTAGTTGCTACTTCTTCAAATCATGCAGAGGCAAGTAGGGAATGTATTTGACTAAAATCGATGGCCAAACATATCCAAGAAACTTGTAGTCTACATTCATATAAAGAAATTCCAACATTATATGAAGATAATGCCGCTTGCATTGCCCAGCTAAAGAGTGGATTTATCAAAAGAAATAGAACGAAGCATATTTCACCAAAGTTCTTTTTTACACATGACATTCACGAAAAGGGCAAAATTAAAGTTCAACAAATTCGTTCAAGTGATAATCTAGCTAATTTGTTTACCAAGGCATTACCTACTTCAACATTTAAGAAATTGGTTTATAATATTGGAATGCACCGGCTCAAGGATATTTCTAAAAGGGGGAGATAATACGTGTTGCACTCTTTTTCCCTTGTCCGTGGTTTTTCTCACTGGGTTTTCTTGACAAGGTTTTTAACGAGGGAGCAATTTGTTCGTATTATTGAACACAAAGTATAATATACTCTTTTTCCTCGGCTAGGATTTTTCCCACTGGGTTTTTCCTAGTAAGGTTTTAACGAGGCATATCTTTGCAAAATGGACATCCAAAAGGAGAGTGTTATAAATTGTATTATTATGACATAATGGATGTCGTTTGGTTATCCTAACCTAAAGAATTAACTCTTTGTACTTATGACTTGTCATCAATATATGAGATAATGGAGAAAGTGGAGAGAGTGGATGATAACTCCTTGTAACCTATGACTCTTGAATTCTCATTTCATGAGTCTATAAATAGAGGTATTGTAAAGTGCATTTGATGCAACAAGAATAAACAAATACTCTCTATATTGATTTTCTATATTTCTCTCTTATCTCTATAAACCTTCTTAACACAATGATATTTATACCCTCTAAAATATAATCCAAGAAATAGTGTAGATAGCGGGAATTGAACTCAAAACCTTTTGTTGGGATACAATACACATTAGCACTTGAGCTAAAACCTCCTTTTGCTTCATTTATGCTACAAAAATATATAATGGATACCAAAAAATTCCCAAAACTTGTACATAACATATCTCAGTCTCTATTTTCCAAAAATTCAAATGGAGGCACGTGCCCCCTCTACCATCTTAGTAGATCCGCCCCTGGTTTGCATTACCAGTATTTAAAAATGCTTCTTAGTAGACGGACAACACTTGCATCATAATTATTCAAAATTTTAAAATAGCTGAAAGCATTAGAGTTGCATGTGGTTTAATAAGTGAAGATGTATATAGAATATGAGATCCATTTCAAATTTGAAATAGATTTAAGCAGTTTTTATAAGCAGAAATAGTAGTCAATCAAATTATTTCATTTTTCATAAATACTTGACGTGAAGGTGTATGCAATAACTATATCCTGTACCAAGTAAAAAATATTTTTTTCATATATTTAAATTAAATAGAGCTTCAGCATAGTCAAACATCATCAGAATGCCATAACTAAATGCTGTTTCTCCTGTAAGTAAAGTAAAAGAACACGTCAGAGAAACTGACATGTTCAAAGAAATCAATTATTCTTATTTTTTGGATGTGAGATTTCATGAATATACCATTGTGCCTGAGACAGTTGCCGCATATAAGGGCATAGCTATGTGACGGATCTTCTCCAACAAGAAGGGCAGCAATGCGACCAATCCATCCGCCATCTCTAGGGGTTGGGCCTCGATGATGTTCAACAGCCATTTGATTCTGAGCAGTAGCAATCTCATTAGGCACTTCACTCATAGATTGAGGAGTGCTAATGCTCACGTTGCTATTTTTGCGAGAAAGAAGCTGTTTTCTGTTCCGGAGACCACTAGATTGCACCGATTCCAGATCATTGCGTTTAGCCGATGGCTCGTCTACTAGAAAGACTTTAAGACCTGAATCTGTGCCCAACTTAGATGCAAGAATACTTGCTGCAGCAGCCTTTGCAGCGGGATCAAGGTCGTACATCTGGGTTGAATATAGAGCATCAAGTTGGTATGTTATGATACTCCTTAATTTGGATAAAACATCAGAATTAATTTAGAAACTCACTTGAATAAGGTGCTGTGTAGAGTAATAGTTTGTTATCTCTTTAAGCTCATCAAGCTTTGCTTTCGTTTCAGCACGCAACCTTTCAAGTGTCTTTTGATCCTTGCGGTCAACTGAAAAACAATAAGAATATTTTTTAGTACCTGATCACATCATTCACACCTAAATTTACATAACACACTAAAAGAGAGATGCAAATCGGTGCTTAATAAACCATTTAACATTTCAATCTATCGATATCTATGAATAATGAAACAAAAATGCCTTAAAAATGGAGAAAACGGTCAATACATTTGAGGCTTGGATGGCAAAAGCAGAAATTTATACGATGGAAGTCCTTCACTCACTACAAAGAGCCAACAAAATAAGTTTTTTTCTTTCCTCTCATCTCGATGTATTCTTTTTCTATATTCTCTCTTCTTACTCTTTTCCTTCTATTATTTCTTTTTCTTTTTCTTTTTTTGAGATGCAGATATGTGCATGTGTGCACAGAAGCGGGCAGGGTTTTTTCGGGTGTAATTTTGTTAAGATACGATTTTGTTTTTGTTTTGTATCTTTTGGTTTGATCAATAAATATTATGGGATGAACTCACTTGAGCCCTGCTCTTCTATCCAAAAAAAATTGAAACAAAAATGCCCCGTTTGTCTTTGACTATTTGAATTTACTATCAACAGTTGCAATATACTGCAGATAAAATGATCAGACACCTAACAAAATAATATTCGTAATGCATTGCCCACATTGTCTGACACGATAGATGGTGTGATGTGGATTTACATCAAAAGGTTTCTCTTTATGAAGGGCATCTTCAATCTTACTGTTTTACAAAAGGCGCTAGCAGCAAAGAAGCTTCAGGTTAGAAACTGGCCAAGAAGATGGAGATGGTAGCTTATCTTCTTAAAAGCAAGTTGATTAAGGACAGGTCTAACATCCCGTTTATAGCAGTCTTTAGCAATGTTTAAAAAAGCGTAGGTAACTGTGTAGGCGAAAGCAGCTGTCTGACAGCTTCGATTTAAAGATAGGCACTGGAATTAAGCGGCCTAAGCACCTGACCCAAAATTTTAACTCAGGTTGATTGAAGGACAGGTCAAAGATCCCCTTTTAGCAGTCAATTAGGACCGAAGATCGATTATAAGCAATGTTTAAAAAATCACTTGCAGCCATGTAGGCAAAAGTGGCATCCCAGATGGCTTCATTTTGAAGCCACACACCAGAATTAACCGGCTCAGGCGCCTGGCCCAAAGCTACACACTAGAATTATTATCCAACTAATGTTACTCTTTTTACACTGTTTCTTCATTTGAAACATGCAAATCAAATATGTTTTAAATAACAAATTTCTCATTTATAAAATATTGGTGAATCAGTCATGCCTTTCTTTGCTATGTCATGCATGTAAGCATATATTTAATTTCAAAAAATTAAAATCACCTAGGATCCAAATTGCTAAGCAGTGACCCTACTGTCCAACACGGCCTTTCGCTTTCTACAACATTAAATATATGCAAGCACTCTATGAATATAACACTATCTAAAAGGTATCAGTTAAAAATGTCAATAATGAATATCAAAAGTAAGCACATTCTTCTTTCAACTTCCAGCGTCTCACCTTACCTCTCTGTTAATTATAAATGAGCTTTATTCAAATCAGGATGAAGTTGCATTTGCATCTCGGCAGTAAAGAGTAGTTACAAAAGGACCTTTTCACATTATCAGATTTAGATCCTCTTCCAGTACATTCATGGTTTGATTAAGCGTGACCTCACGAAAGTTTCAGGAAAACTTAAATGGATTATAATGATTAGACAAAGGACAATGGTACATTAAATAAGCTTATGTAAGAAACATTAGAGGGTAGTATCATTTGATGGACCCATGACTATATATACATGCAATAAACTGGTGCTGGCTCGAACTGATAATATTTCATGGCTCCACGGTTATAACATGTTTAGTTATGGTATAAAAAGCAATTCTCAGTTCATTGATCCGTCCATTTGGTTAGTCGGTTCAAGCCAACAATTGCCTACTAATAACAAGTCAAGAAAACTAAATGAAGCAAAAACCCTAACAACGCAAGTAAAAATAAATAAAGTATGAGATTGATGATCAATTACAAAATGAAAATATGAAATTTAGATTATAAAAGAGAAAAGCACTGCATAACAAAAGTCAAAAGAAATTAAGTATCAAGTTCAAGAAATTTACGCATTCTTGTCAAGCGAACAACAGCTGTATATATAGCAAGAAATAAACCAGGTGAAAGAATTGCGGGCAAAGATCGTACTGACTTCATCTTCCAGCTCAGATCCAATGACCTTAATGTAACGAAAGCATATGTGATGGCCATCACCTGCTAATATTAAAAGAAGAAGCTTACTTTAAGCAGAATTCTTTCAAATCCACACAACCAAAACAAAATTTCTTCATGAACAATAGAGATCGTCTTGTTACATACAGATGTGTAACAGCATGTATAATAACCGAGTGACTATATTGAAAATAAATCTGAGCAACACAACAACTCAAATGGACAAGGTGTGGACATCATAAAAAATCACATTATTTTCAAAAGATACCCAATTTACTCTTCAATCGTCATGATCCTCTCTTTATCTAGACTTTATCCACGCGTCAGGCAACCATGGATGATTTCTCATTAATGCATGATTGAGATATAAATTGTTGTATACTCATTTAAGCTACAAAAGCATATATGAAGGAAGAAGTGAAACCACCATGGAAACAACAATTACAAGCTCCAAGGTCAGACAACCACATAACAGCTTTTATTTGGATGTGTATACAGATGGGCATTCCAATCCTAACAGAACAACGATAGGGTACTCCATCAAACACACCATTTCATGGTTATTGCATCCACGTACTTACATGGAAGCATGTCGTCAAACCACCATTCCTAGTCAGTGAGGCTTCCCTGTGGAACTGAAGCCTTATAAATGGTATCTTTCAAGACATCCTAAAAATATCTAGTCTCAAATAACTAAAGGATATTTCATATTTGATATTGCCTGCAAGGTTCTTTCGTGTTTAGAGAATTCCCTGTTATTCTTATATTCTTTTTTCCTGTTGTATATTTTCATGTTCATACCTTCCCATTTCGCAAAAGGGTAAATTAATCCGGCCCATTCCCTAATATATACAAAACCTATTTATCAAACCCCTTTGACAAGAATATTATTCCTTCAGTTCATTTATATCTTTGCTTTCTTAAACGTCTATCCTTGGACCTATTCTTATACACTTCTGGAAATAAACCTTCCATTTCTCATACTATTACCTTGCTCACGCAAATATTTAACCTGAGAGTCTGAGACTAAGTTCTAAGGGAACTGCAATAAGAAGCACATCAATGTTGAGTGACGATGCACCCAAGTGGACCAAACCCAATTGGTTTACATTAGGTATAGGTATTGGTTCAGCCACTTTTTTGTTTCTTCACTCGGTGTATATATGGCCTTTGAGCATTTGGTTTAGTGTGGGAAGACTGGACATTGCTAAATGCTTGGACAAAAAGACTTTTGATGCTCTATTCTAATATAAGTCCTTTGGGCAAGGTTGAGCTCAACTTCTTCCTCTTAGATTTCTGAATGGCTTATGTGCTCTTATAAGGAAAGAGACGAGGTATCTCATTAGCTCTTATAAAGTTTAATGAGAGCTTTAAAGAATGCAGCACTCTTGTCATCCTTTCTCTTTCTCATAGTAAATCATCCTTTTCGTCTTCTCCTGTTCATCGACTAGTCTTGTCTGATAGAAGCACACAGATTCACAATCATGTGTTTCTTGTTATTTTTGTTATTTAGCTAGTTGTTAATCGCTGCTATAGTTATGGACATTACGTCTGCTCCATACACCAAATCAGGTGGCTTCCAAAAAACAAGTGTTTGATATATTGCCCAGCTCAAATTAGTCAACATTTTATTGGGTGATTGTGGTAACACTTTAATTCCCATGAATATATACAATCAACAACTACAGAATGTATAATCTAAAGAAACAAAATGTGATCCCATGAGAACAATAACAACTTCACCTCCACGATTACGGAGAGGACGACGATGTTCCTCGCCATCTTCCTTGACCGAACGGCCCTCCGCTTGATCCTGGCATGAACAGCAGCCTCCTCCTTCGATAGATGCTCCAATCTCTTCTCGTAATCCTCGTTCCTCGATCCAAACACCCCTCTCCAGATCCTCGACAGAACCCCACCCTTCTTCTTTTTCTTCGCCGCCGGCTCCGGGTCGGGCTCCCTGTTCTGATCGGTGGCGGACATCGCCGGATCCTCCCCCGCCGGCGGCTCCGCCATCCCTGAACCAAGACCAGAGATCGAATCAAGAAATCAACGAAACCCTAGATCTCAGAGAAACACGCACCGATCCTTTTAGAGAGAGAGAGAGAGAAGAGAGAGAGAATCGCTCTGATGTCAAGGCTTCCTTGCTTTTTGAGGAGCGCACGACTGCGCGCGCACTCTCTCTCTCTCTCTCTGTGTCCAGGACGAATAAAGAAACAAAAATGGAGCCGGAGATTGCGAGAGAAAAAGGATTGGGGTCTTTTTCCTAATCTTTTTGAGAGTTAGGTACTCTTTTGGAAAATGCCCGCGGCTTTATTTGTAAAATTGCTATTTCTGCATATATAATTTGGAAAATGCCCGCGGCTTTATTTGTAAAATGGACAGGTCGGGCTGTCGGGCGCACACTGGAATTGTGTTTGGTAGGTTAAATGGGTTTGGAAAAAATTATCCAAGAGTGAAATGAGTGCTAAATGTTGTGAACATCACCCATCACTACTACAATATAGGTTTGCTCCTACGGATACAGGAATCCGTAGGGGCAACTTTTTATTACCCCTACGGATTAATCGGTATGTGTTGTCCCTATGGTGTTCTACGTTTTAATTTAAAAATATTAAATCGTAATTTGTTGTTTGGCCCTACGGAGCCGCAAACAATGGCCCTACGGTTAGGTCCGTAGGGGCATATAAATGGGTTATTAATAAAAATAAAAGCATAGAAAAATTCTCGATCGTTCCCAAAAATTCTCTCTCACTCTCCCGCGTCTCGATCGCTCGTTCCCGCGCCTCGTCGCCACCGCCTTCCGCGCCTCGTCGCCACCGCCCTCGATCGTTCCCAAAACTTCCTCGTCGCCACCGCCCACGACTCGTCGCCGATTGCGTCGTCGACCACCGGTCTCCTCCGTCGTCTCCTCCACCGCCCGCTACAAGCTAGTAAATCTCAAATTATTTATAATTTTGATGATATTAGGTCTAGGGTTCAGGGTTCGGGTAGGGGTAAGAGTTAAGGTTAGGCATCGGGTTCAGTTTAGGGTAGGGTTAGGGTTGGGGTTGGGGTTCGGTTGGGGCTGAAGTTAGGGTTAAGGTTCGGTTGGGGTTGGGGTTAATTAGTTGGGCTTAGGGTTAGGATTAGGGTTAATTAGTTGGGCTTAGGGTTAGGGTTTGGTTCAGATTTAGGGTTAGAGGTTAGGGTTAGGGTTTGGTTCAGATTTAGGGTTAGAGATTAGGGTTAATTTGGGTTAATTAGCGATAATTTGAAAGGGTTATAGTGTTGATTAGGGTTAATTAGATTAATTTGGGTAAATTGGGTTAAGTTTGGGTTGATTAGGATTAATTAGGTTAATTTGGGTAAATTGGGTTAAGTTTGGGTTAATTAGGAATAATTTGTGTTAGGATAACGATTATGGTTAATTGTGGTTAATTAGGTTAATTTGGGTTATTTAGGGTTAGGGTTTAGGGTGCACTAGTTCATTGCAGTAAGATACTCGATGATAACGTAAACGTACAGTTTTACCGTAAACGCAAGAAAAATTTACTCTAACTTGAAATTTCGAACCCTTAATAACGAAACGTAAACGTAAAACCTATTCATATTAAATGTTCAAGTTAAAACCAATATATGATAGTCGATGATAATATGAAACTTTCATATTCTCATCGATACTCATATATGAAACTCAAAGCGCCACTTATTCCCCGTTTATCGGTTAACATACGCTCGATGTTCGTCGTGGCATAGAACTATACGAAGGTTGTTAAATATCGGACGGTATAACTCGGTGCTAACAACCGTCGTGTAGTCTATGTGACGAGAAGATTCAATCGTATGATAACCGATAGATTTGTCCCGTATGGACAAGTTAGGAATGTATAAAGCAAACACCTGCATTCAATTGTGTTTCATCCGTTTCGAGATATTTCGTCGGTACTTTTCTGCTGGTTCTCCTTGTACAAAGATAGATTAAATGTTCATTTCAACATTGTTTCACAGCTTTGAAACCATTATCCATTCTATTATAGTGTACTCGGAGAACAACGGGGAGGTGCTGTCGAAATTTACTCAAAACGGTTGAAAACACAAGCGAATGGGTGTCTGCTCTATACATTCTTAATGGGATAGAAGCCTTACCCCCGACAGCCGAAACACACACACACAACACGAATACACAACAAACGCATCATTAGAAAGTGATTCAAGATTTTCAAGTTAAAACCAATATATCACACTCGATGATAATATGAAATTTTCATATTCTCATCGATACTCATATATGAAACTCAAAGCGTCACTTAGTCCCCGTTTATAGGTTAACATACGTTCAATATTCGTCGTGACATAGAATTATACGAAAGTTATTAAATATCGGACGGTATAGCTCGGTACTAACAACCGTCATATAGTCTATGTGACGAGAAGATTCAATCGTATGATAACCGATAGATTTGTCCCGTGTGGACAAGTTAGGAATGTATAAAGCAAACACCTGTATTCACTTGTGTTTTCATCCATTTCGAGTTATTTCATCGGTACTTTTCTGCTGGTTCTCCGTGTACGGAGATAAATTAGATGTTCATTTCAACGTTGTTTCACAGCTTTGAAATGATTATCTATTCTATTACAGTGTACTCGGAGAACAGTGGGGAGGTGCTAACAAAATTTTCTTGAAACGGTTGAAAGCACAAGCGAATGGGTGTCTGCTCTATACATTCTTAATGGGATAGAAACCTTACCCCCGACAGCCGAAACACACACATACAACACGAATACACAACAAACGCACACACAGCACATACACACTAACAACCCTACACTTAAGCGAAATCATAAATTGAAACACACCTATATAGAATACAACTCATACGTGGGTATCCTCAAATCTAACTTTGATTATCGATAATTTATTCTTTTCAACGACAAACACACATACAAAGTATATACACGGATTTTCTCCTTTGTCAGTAACCATCCCGTTCTTAGATTTCTCAATATAGTCATCATAACCTACAATTTATATATTATACAGTCTAACATGGCCCATGAGTACGTCAGACTTAAGGACTAGATGTATGTGGATTGGCAACAACGTATGCAACCTTTGTCGCATGAGTTGCTGCTTTTATTGAATTTGCACGCGCATATAATAAGATCGTGTTAGAGAAGATTTTATGCCCGTGCGATAGATGTGGGAATAAGTACTGGTAGAAGGTAGAATTTGCAGAGCTTCAATCGTTAAACATGATTTTACTAGACTTTATACAACTTGGCTATATCACGGGAAATTAGAAGAAGACAGTAATGCGGCAGAAGAAGAAGGAGAAGACGGTAATGCTGTAGAAGAAGAAGGTAGTTTCTTTCCATGAGAAGAAATGGATGATATGGTAGAGGCTGCCCTAGGTGAATCTATTCGTACCGAAGATGACATTCCTTCCGGTCAAGGACCGTGTGCGGAGAAATATGAAAATTTCATGAATGATACTAGAAAACCAATTTATGAGAATGCAAAGTATTCCACCCTCTCATGGTTCGTCCAACTTTTCCAGATTAAGTGCCTAAATGGATGGAGCAACAAGTCATTCACAAATTTTATTAATTTAAATTAATTAACACAATTTAAATTTTTGTAACTAAAAATATTTTTTAAAATTTAAAATCTTAACTTTTAAACAAATTTTCCTAACAACCTATCCCTCTCTCTCTCACTGACACAACCTTTCTGTCTCTCTTTCTCTTTCCTTCTCTCTCTCTCCGCAGCACTCTCTCCCTCTCTCCATTTCTCTCTCCTCTCGCGCTTTCTCTCTCCTCTCGGGAACACTGTTTGCTTCTCGATTCCACTCACCTACCTTCACACATCTTACGGTCACCTCCCTCTTTATTTCTCTCATCTTCTCCTTTATTTAAATCCTTCGAGCCTCCTCAAGAACCCAAAACTTAACCCTAACCCTAAAAACTCCTCCGCCTCCTCATTGCTCTCAACCCTCAACTCCATCTCCCTCAACCGAGCCTCCTCCTCCTCCTCCTCCTCGTCACCTTCTTCTTCTCCTTCCTCCTTCCCAATCACCATCACCCTGCACTCTCAACCCAACAGAACCCATCACCGCCACCCGCACCTCGTCGCTGTCGTCCCTCGACCTCGCCGTCACCACCACCATCTCCTCCTCTCCTTCTCCTCTTCCCTTCTTCCTCCTACACCAGATCCCTGCACACCCGAGCCCCAGCCTGCACCAACCCTAGCACCCAAACCCTAACCTAACCCTAGCTCCTCAACTTCCCTCCACCGCCGACGACCTCCTCTCCGCGACACCATCACCTCCTTTCTGCTCCCAGAAACCACAGAACACCTAAAACCCAGTAAGCCTCACCCTTCTCTCTTCTTCTTCCTCTTCTTCTTTTCTTTTCTTTTCTTTTTCTTGTTCTTGAATTCTGTATTTTCCAGCGTTCGCCGAAGTCGCGTCGCCGTTGCCGTTCCAGACAACCCAGTAGACGTGCCTTACCTGCGTGATCACCCTCTTGCTTTGCTTGGACCTGTCACGCGTGCCGTACGTGCGTTGCGACGTTTTACCGACGTCGGACGTGCCGTACGTATCCGTATCGTGATCCATCGATGTAAGTTAATCTTGCTACATGCTATATTACTATATTCTATATCCATTTGAATAATAACACTCCATAATGATTAGTTATGCATCCATATTATCATTTCGGCATGTTTTACCGTTTTTGGACATCCGTATGCGTCCGTACAATCTATTTCCTATTTAGTACATACAAACTTATCTTGTTACATACTATACTACAATATACTGCATCCAATTGAATATTTCCATTTCATATTATTTAGTTGTGCATCCCGCATTTACCAGTTCATCATTTTACGGTTATATGACATCCGTATGCATCCATATCAGTATTTACATATTTATTTGCATGCTAATTCATCTTGTTACATGCTAGGTATAGTATTGTGCATCTATATGAGTAAAGTGTTACCCGTTTATCACATTGTGCATCCATTTTACAGTTTTACTGTTTTCGGATACCCGTTTGCATCCATATCATTTAAAATATATATAACTGCATCTATAGATCATATTATTATTGTGGTAGCATCCCATTCTTAATAATGTGCATCCCACTTAGTCTTGGAACTGTAAATGTAACCCCAATCGATATTTGTGCATCCATACCATTAATTTTATATCTATTCGCATACCATGTCACATTATTACATATTATTGTTTTATTGGCACCCCATACTTGATAATGTGCATCCTACATAGTTATGATGTAACCCCTGATAAATATTTGTGCATCCATACTTTTATCGTGCACCCGTACTTGCTACAGTTTTATTATGAGCATCCGCTTGATATCTGTGCACTACCTGACTTGACTTGATGCACCACTGCTTGACTTGATACCTGATCTTGTTACTAATGCCGACAATCTTGACCTATTGTCCCGATGGACATATCCTGTTGTTTGTATAGACAAACTTGTATCTACTTGATCCTGGGTTGGCATTAGCTCCAGATTATCAATACCTGACTTGAACACATAACCTTGGGGGTATGGGAAAATCAAAAGTGTAAACTAAAGTGTAACTTAAAAGGGTATTACTTGATCCGTGGTCCCGGGGGGTAACGGGACAGAACCACTCTTGGTTCACATATTCCTGATCCGTGGTCCCGGGGGGTAACGAGACATATTCTTTGAGTTACATGGAGAATTATATTAATTGATTTCAAACAAACTTCAGAATAGATAACCCAGTATTACAGCTTAGATTGACCACTACACGTCACATATAATAATACACTTCACTGTTATACATCCTTATTGACTTGTTATTATTTATGATTCATACCTGCATATCTCGTGTATCCTGTTCATTTATTATTGTTTGATATCATGACGCACTGACGTCTGGGTTTTGCATGGCCCAGATCTTCTATTTTTGTCGCAGACAGTTGAGGAGTATTTTGACCAACAAGCCGAGCAGTGAAGATCATGTTAGTAGCTAGTTAGTTTAGTTTTATTTCATATTTTCATTCCTGATGTGAGCCCGTATTATAGGACGTACTTTCCAGATTGTCATTGTTACTTGAATTTATTGCTTCCGCATATTATTTCTGGCTCATGGACATGTACTATATAGTTTATTTTATTTTCTTGTTCTTGATATCTATAGACAGCCGTAATGTGACCGTGGAGGGATGTTTCCTAACCACGGGTAGTATGGTTGGCTCTTTCACGTGCCGATCTTAGCGCACTCTGGGAAGCGGGGCGTGACAGGGTTTGTTTGGTATCAGAGACATAAGATTTAGATTAATCGGGTTTGATTCTTTTATAGTTGGGTATTGGACCCAATACACGAATCAGAATACTCGTAACTAGGAGCATATCCTGCCTTATTGCTATCTTGCCATCCTTGAATCCATAACTATCTTGCTTCTTGTATCCTGTTTATTGAATCTTGTTTATTTTGCTAATCCTCTTCGGTGTTTTGGCTTCAGAATCATGGCAGACAGAAGTCTGCGATCGTACCAGAGGCGTGTTGATGACGCCGCTTTGCTTAGAGTAATTCGTGGGATGCTGGAGAATCAGAAGCGGCAGACCGAGCTGAACCAGCAGTAAGCCGAAGCCTTTCAGGAAGGTTTGCGGACCGTCCAGCAGTCTGTAAACAGTGTTGCGGCCAAACTAGTTGAGCGTGTGGGTACCATGGCGGATTTCAGGAGACTTGGTCCGTCCGTCTTCACTGGTCTGGAAGAGCCATTGCCATCGGAGCAGTGGCTAGTTGATACGGAGAATTTGCTCGTTGCGGCACAGATTCCAGAGGACAAGAGAGTGGATGTTGTACGCATCCAATTGGTAGACTATGCCCATGAATGGTGGCTTGTAGAAGAGACCCGCTTGTCCAAGCCGATCAGTTGGGCAGATTTTTCGAGGAGTTTCTTGGAGAAGTTCTTCCTGCAGACTGCACGAGAGGAAATGGAAGAAAGGTTTATCAGTTTGAAGCAGAACGGCGTACCCATGGATGTACATGCGGCTGAGTGGACGCCGCTCAGTATATTCGCTGGACCTTTGGTTGCCAATGATGCTGATAGGGTAAGGAGGTTCATGCGCAGTTTGGACGTGGAAATCCAGAGGCACATCATATCTCTGGGATTGACCACTTTTCGTAAGTGCTTAAAGCAGCCCGAGAGCAGCAGAGCTTATCGATGAAGACTGGGGGTACACAGCAGCAGGCAGTTACAGTGCGGAAGCCGGCGTTTGCGCCAAACCGAGCGCCTATACGCAGAGGTATTCCGGTGAACCGACATGGCGTAGTACCGATGAAGAAGCCCGTCGTACCCGAGCAGAGAGGAAGAATGATGTGTAGTTTTCGCCATCTACCCAGACATCAGCAGAAGGATTGTCGGAGGAAGCTTAGACTTTGTTTGGTTTGCGGATCAGCTGATCATACTATCAGTGTTTGCCCGTCGAAGCTTCGTTTGAAGGATGATGTTCAGAGGCCACCGCAGAAGCAGTTTCAGGTGCAGAAGCAGTTAACTCAGGGACCCAATCAAGCTCGAGCCTTTACCCTGACGGCTGAAGAGGCCAAGGTTTCAGAGGAAGTTGTTTCAGGTATCCTACTTGTTCATGATTTTCCCGCATTAGCATTATTCGATTCTGGTGCATCCCATTGTTTTATGCCGTCCAAGTTTATTGTTGCACACTCGATTTCTTGCACGACCCTGTTTAGTTGTTGGGACATACACACTAGCAATAGGAAGATCATAACTAGTAGAGAATGTAAGGATTGTTCAGTTGTTATTTGCGGACGAGAGTTATTTGCAGATTTCTTGGTGATCGATACCGGCAGTTATGACGTTGTCTTGGGAATGGACTTTCTCGGCACTTTCCACGCTCACATTGATTGTAGAGCAAAGAAAGTGATTTTCCAGATTCCCGAACATCCGGAGTTTTTTTTCACTGGAGGAAGCAGTTCTGTCGGGCCGGTCGAGTTTAGGGCTAGGCCGACAAGCAATGTTCTTTCGTCAATGGAAGTAGATAAGGAGGAAGCGACAGCTGTAGTTCGAGAGTTTATGGACGTATTCGAGGACATCTCGGGTTTACAGCCAAAATGAGATGTGGAGTTCGCGATCGATCTTGTTCCTGGTGCAGCGCCAATCTTAAAGGCGTACTATCCAATGGCACCAGTGGTGTTGGAAGAAGTCAAGAAGCAGGTTACTGAATTACTTGAGAAGGGTTGGATTCGCAGCAGCAATTCACCATGGGGAGCTCCAGTTCTTCTAGTAAAGAAGAAAGTTGGCACAAGGAGGATGTGCATCGATTATCGAGAATTAAACCGGGTAACTATTAAGAACAAGTACCTGATCCCTCGCATTGGCGAATTATTCGAGCAACTCAGTGGCACGAGGGTATTCTCGAAGTTGGATTTGCGATCCGGATATCATCAGGTCCGAGTTAAATCAGAAGATATCGGTATGGACATTACGAGTATTTAGTGATGCCATTCGGAGTCACGAATACACCGGCGATATTTATGGACTTGATGAACCGAATCTTTTCACCGTTCTTGGACCAGTTTATAGTAATGTTCATCGATGATATTCTGGTCTACTCGAGAAGCATTGAAGAGCATGCGGAACACTTGAAGATCGCACTGCAGACATTGAGGCAAGAAAGATTGTATGCAAAGATGAGCAAATGCAAGTTTTGGATTGAAGAGGTGAAGTTTTTGGGGCATGTTGTATCTGGAGATGGAATCGCCGTTGATCCTGAGAAGATTGCAGCAATTCGAGATTGGCCGATTCCGAAGAACGTAGCAGAGATCAGAAGTTTTCTTGGACTTGCCGGATATTACAGAAGATTCGTGGAGAATTTTGCTCGTTTGGCTGAGCCTTTGACCAAGCTTACACGCAAGGAAGTACTATTTGTATGGACGGATAAGTGTGCGTCAGCTTTTGAGGCGTTGAACCAAAGGTTGATAACCGCTCCTATTTTGACCGTACCAGACAGTTCCGGAGGAGTGGTGATTCACAACGACGCATCTGGGAAAGGTTTGGGATGTGTTTTGATGCAGCATGGGAAAGTTATAGCTTATGCATCGCGGCAGTTGAAGACCCATGAGAAGAATTACCCAATTCATGATTTGGAGCTAGCAGCTGTGATTTTTGCTTTGAAGATTTGGAGACACTACTTATTGGGCGAAAGGGTTGAAGTATTCACCGATCACAAAAGCCTGAAGTACGTGTTCGCACAGAAAGAGCTTAACATGAGGCAGCGTAGATGGTTGGAGCTGATGGCTGACTACGATCTTGATCTTAAGTACCATCCGGGGAAAGTTAATGTTGTGCCGGATGTGCTTAGTCGGTTGCCAGCAATTCGGATGTTGACTGCACAGAAGGAACTTATCGAAGACTTTCGGAGATTCGAGTTGGAGATCGTGCTACCGCATTCTTCAGGACAGTTGATGCAGCTGCAAGTACGGTCGTCATTGATCGAGAATATTAAAGCAGCGCAGTCGCAGGACCCAAGATTGCAGAAGTTTCGAGAACAGGTTGAAGCTGGACTTCGAACGGACTTGTTGATTCATGAAGATAGTTCGTTGCGTTATGGTAGCCGTTTGTGTGTGCCAAAAGGAGACATTCACGAAGAAGTTATGAAGGAGGCACACAGTTCCGCGTATTCCGTATATCCAGGAGGCACGAAGATGTATCGCGATCTAAGACAGCATTTCTGGTGGGAAGGCATGAAAAGGGAGATTGCTCGCTTTGTAGCGAAGTGCTTGGTGTGTCAGCAAGTTAAGGCTGAACATCAAAGGGTTGCTGGTTTATTGCAACCACTTCCGATTCCTCAATGGAAGTGGGAACATATAACCATGGATTTCGTGACAGCTTTACCGCGGAGTCCAAAGGGCAACAATGTAGTTTGGGTGATTGTTGATCGATTGACTAAGGCAGCTCATTTCATACCATTTCGAGTTGGTCAATCAACGGAAGCGTTGGCAGAACGGTACATGCAGGAGATTGTGAGATTGCATGGAGTACCTGTGAGCATCGTGTCCGACCGTGATACCCGAATCTTATCGCACTTCTGGAAGAGTTTACAGGAAAGTTTGGGGACGCGATTGAATTTTAGCACAGCTTATCATTCTCAGACAGATGGCCAGTCAGAGAGAACGATCCAAACTCTTGAAGATATGTTGAGAGCTTGTATGTTGGACTTCAAGGGTTCGTGGGAGGATCATCTACACTTGGTGGAGTTTTCGTACAACAACAGCTTTCAGGCGACTATTCAGATGGCTCCATTCGAAGCATTGTATGGTCGCAAGTTTCGCTCACCTGTTTATTGGGACGATGTTGGAGAACGAAGATTGTTGGGACCGGATTTGATCGTGCAAACAGTAGAGAAAGTTAACACTATCCGGAATCACATGAAGGCAGCACAAGATCGGCAGAAGAGTTGGGCTGACACATCAAGAAGACCTCTAAAGTTCGCTGTTGGTGATCATGTGTTCTTAAAGATATCGCCGACTAGAGGAGTGATTCGTTTTGGGAGTCGAGGCAAGCTTAGTCCTCGATTCGTGGGGCCTTTCGAGATTTTGGAGCGTGTTGGAGAAGTGGCTTATCGATTGGCTTTACCACAATCTTTGGCGAATGTTCATGACGTGTTTCATGTATCTCAACTCCGTAAGTATGTTCGAGATAAAACACACGTGCTGGATTATTCGGAGCTGGCTGTAAGAGAGGATTTGACCTTTGAGGAACGACCGATGTCGATTGTTGATCGAAGAGAAAAAGTCCTTAAGAACAAGATTATCCCTCTCGTACTTGTTTCTTGGGGAAATCGCTCGCATGGAGAATCGACTTGGGAATGAGAAGACGAGATTCGACAGAAGTTTCCATACCTACTTTTATAGATTCTTGATTATTTATCTTTTCTTGTTCCTGGAATTTCGAGGACAAAATTCTTTTTGTAGTTGGGTATAATGTAACACCCTAGTTCATTTATACCAATTCTAGTATTTCTTTATTTATGGTATTTTCTTGATTTATTATGTTTTGGGTGTGAATAGTGTATTTGACATTTGTATTTGCATCCGTTTGCTTGAAACCTGTCTTGATTTATGTTTATGATTTATCCTGACTTGTTACGTGGACTCGTGCATTTCCATATTTACATACTGCATATTGGCATTTATCTGGCATCTATCTGGCATCTGCATTTTTAAATATAACATTTAAAGTCACATAAAATATTTTAAAAATGCATTGCATGGCCTGCTTGATACCCCTAACCCTGTGGTAGCATCTGCACATCTTGTTCTCGTCCCGTTCAGTGAAACAGACTTGTTTGGATGGCTACACGCACGTACGTGCATCCGTTCTTGGGGGTATGCATTTTCGTTACCCGGATATCCAATTTTAATTTTGGTCGACATGTATGTTTTTCATATTTTGAAACTGAATTTTTAGACCCGACCCGGGCGTGTTTTGGACTAAGTTTGTAATTACCAGAAAATCAAATTTTATTAATTTAAATTAATTAACACAGTTTAAATTTTTGTAACTAAAAATATTTTTTAAAATTTAAAATCTTAACTTTTAAACAAATTTTCCTAACAACCTATCCCTCTCTCTTTTATTGACACAACCTTTCTGTCTCTCTTTCTCTTTCCTTCTCTCTCTCTCTCCGCAGCACTCTCTCCCTCTCTACCTTTCTCTCTTCTTTCTCTTTCTCTCTCCTCTCGCGCTTCCTCTCTCCTCTCGCGAACACTGTTCGCTCCTCGATTCCACTCACCTCCCTTCACACATCCTACGGTCACCTCCCTCCTTATTTCTCTCCTCTTCTCCTTTATTTAAATCACTCGAGCTTCCTCAAGAACCCAAAACTTAACCCTAACCCTAAAAACTCCTCTGCCTCCTCACTGCCTTCAACCCTCAACTCCATCTCCCTCAACCGAGCCTCCTCCTCATTGTCACCTTCTTCTTCTCCTTCCACCTTTCCGAGCACCATCACCCTGCACCCTCAACCCAACAGAACCCATCACCGCAATCCTTACCTCAACGATGTCGTCCCTTGACCTCTCCGTCACCACCACCATCTCCTCCTCTCCTTCTCTTCTTCCCTTCTCCCTCCTACACCAGATCCCTGCACACCTGAGCCCCAGCCTGCACCAACCCTAGCACCCAAACCCTAACCTAACCCTAGCTCCTCAACTTCCCTCCACCGCCGACGACCTCCTCTCCGCGACACCATCACCTCCTTTCTGCTCCCAGAAACCACAGAACGCCTAAAACCCAGTAAGCCTCACCCTTCTCTCTTCTTCTCCCTTTTCTTCTTTTCTTTTCTTTTCTTTTCTTGTTCTTAAATTCTGTATTTTCCAGGGTTCGCCGGAGTCGCGTCGTCGTTGCCGTTCCAGACGACCCAGTAGATGTGCCTTACCTGCGTGATCACCTTTTTGCTTTGCTTGGACCCGTCCCGCGTTCCGTACGTGCGTTGCGACATTTTACTGACGTCGGACGTGCCGTGCGTATCCGTATCGTGATCCATCGAGGCAAGTTAATCTTGTTACATGCTATATTACTATATTCTATATCCATTTGAATAATAACACTCCATAATGATTAGTTATGCATCCACATTATCATTTCGGCATGTTTTACCGTTTTTGGACATCCGTATGCGTCCGTACAATCTATTTCATATTTAGTGTATACAAACTTATCTTGTTACATACTATACTACAATATACTGCATCCAATTGAATATTTCCATTTCATATTATTTAGTTGTGCATCCCGCATTTACCAGTTTATCATTTTACGGTTATATGACATCCGTATGCATCCATATCAGTATTTACATATTTATTTGCATGCTAATTCTCTTGTTACATGCTAGGTATAGTACTGTGCATCCATATGAGTAAAGTGTTACCCGTTTATCACATTGTGCATCCATTTTATAGTTTTATTGTTTTCGGATACCTGTTTGCATCCATATCATTTAAAATATATATAACTGCATCTATAGATCATATTAATTCATATTATTATTGTGGTAACACCCCATTCTTAATAATGTGCATCCCACTTAGTCTTGGAACTGTAAATGTAACCCCAATCGATATTTGTGCACCCATACCATTAATTTTATATCTATTCGCATACCATGTCACATTATTACATATTAATTTTTTATTGGCACCCCATACTTGATAATGTGTATCCTACATAGTTATGATGTAACCCCTGATAAATATTTGTGCATCCATACTTTTATCGTGCACCCGTACTTGCTACAGTTTTATTATGAGCATCCGCTTGATATCTGTGCACTACCTGACTTGACTTGATGCACCACTGTTTGACTTGATAGCTGATCTTGTTACTAATGCCGACAATCTTGACCTATTGTCCCGATGGACATATCCTGTTGTTTGTATAGACAAACTTGTACCTGCTTGATCCTGGGTTGGCATTAGCTCCAGATTATCAATACCTGACTTGAACACATAACCTTGGGGGTATGGGAAAATCAAAAGTGTAAACTAAAATGTAACTTAAAAGGGTATTACTTGATCCGTGATCCCGGGGGGTAACGGAATAGAGCCATTCGTGACTCTTACATATTCTTGATCCGTGGTCCCGGGGGTAACGGGACAGAACCACTCTTGGTTCACATATTCCTGATCCGTAGTCCCGGGGGGTAACGAGACATATTCTTTGAGTTACATGGAGTATTACATTAATTGATTTCAAACAAACTTTAGAATAGATAACCCAGTATTACAGCTTAGATTGACCACTATACGTCACATATACTGATACACTTCACTGTTATACATCCCTATTGACTTGTTATTATTTATGATCCATGCTTGCATATCTTGTGTATCCTGTTCATTTATTATTGTTTGATATCATGACGCACTGACCTCTGGGTTTTTCATGGCCCAGATCCTCTATCTCTGTCGCAGGCAGTTCAGGAGTATTTTGACCAACAAGCCGAGCAATGAAGATCATGTTAGTAGCTAGTTAGTTTAGTTTTATTTCGTATTTCATTCCTGATGTGAGCCCGTATTATGGGACGTACTTTCTAGATTGTCATTGTTAATTGAATTATTGCTTCCGCATATTATTTCTTGACTTATTATTTCTGGCTCATGGACATGTACTAGATAGTTTCTGTTACTTTCATGTTCTTGATATCTATAGTCAGCCGTAATGTGACTGTGGAGGGATGTTTCCTAGCCACATGTAGCATGGTTGGCTCTGTCACGTGCCGATCTTAGCGCACTCTGGGAAGCAGGGCGTGACATCGGTGCTGTCCTTTTTGCGACTTGGACGGTCGGAGTTGCCCTTTTTGCGACTTGGACGGTCGGAGTTGCCCTTTTAGCGACGTGGACGGTCGGTTCTGCCCTTTTTGCGACTTGGACGGTCGGTGCTGCCCTTTCTGCGGCTTGGACGGTCGGTTCTGCCCTTTCTGCGACTTGGACGGTCGGTGCTGCCCTTTTAGCGACGTGAAGGGTCGGTTCTGCCCTTTTTGAGACTTGGACGGTCGGTATTGCCCTTTTTGCGAGTTGGACGGTCGGTGCTGCCTTTTTAGCGACGTGGACGGTCGGTGCTGCCCTTTTAGCGAAGTGGACGGTCCGTTCTGCCCTTTTTGCGACTTGGATGGTCGGTGCTGCCCTTTTAGCGACGTGGACGGTCGGTTCTGCCCTTTTTCCGACTTGGACGGTCGGTGCTGCCCTTTTAGTGACGTGGACAGTCGGTGTTGCCCTTTTTGCGACTTGGTCAGTCGGCGCTTCCCTTTTTGCGACTTGGACTGTCGGTGCTGCCCTTTTAGCGACGTGGACAGTCGGTTCTGCCCTCTTAGCGACTTGGACGGTCAGTGCTGCCCTTTTAGCGACTTGGACGGTCGGTGCTGCCCTTTTGGCGACGTGGACGGTCGGCGCTACCCTTTTAGCAACGTGGACGATCGGTGTTGCCCTTTTTGCGACTTAGACGGTTGGAGCTGCCCTTTTTGCGACGTGGACGGTCGTTGCTGCCCTTTTTGCGACTTAGACGGTCGGCACTGCCCTTTTAGCGACGTGGACGGTCGGTGCTTCCTTTTTAGCGACGTGGACGGTCGGTTCTGCCCTTTTAGCGACGTGGATGGTCGGTGCTTGATTTGACTTGCTTCCGAGGTGGAGCTTGATTTCGCCTGGGAGGTCGTTGGTTGTCTTGCTGGTTTGATGTGATTTGGGTTGACATCAGCATCGCTATACTGGAATATGGTACCAGGAGCGAATCATCATTTGTCATGAGGAGATTTCCCTCGTTCCCAGTTTAACGACTTAGGGGTCATCTGCTCCCAGTTTAACGACTTAGAGGTCATCTATTCCCAGTTTAAAGACTTAGGGGTCGTTTAGATTGGAGTTTGGAATTTCGGGGTTAGGGTAGGCATCGACGTTACTAACACTGAAGCACACGTGCCAGGAGCAATTCATCATTTGTCTTTTCCTGTTGGGGGGCGATGGCTTAGGAGACAGGTTTAGATCCCTATCATCTAAGGCTTTTCAATTTTATGAGCCGTAAGGGTCCCATAAAAGCATTTTCTCCCCACGAGTCGAAAGGATCTCGTAGGTGTACTTTGTCCTTAGGAGTCGTGATGACTCTTAAGTGTGTTTTTCCTTTGTGAGTCGTAAGGATCCCACGAAGGTGTTTTCTTATGAGTCGTGAGGATCCCGTAAGGTTTGTTCTCCTCATGCATCATGAGGACACATGAGTGGGTCTTCCCAAATGGAGCATAATTCCAAGGGCGGAGACCGGCCACTGGTCGGGTGATTGCAATGGGGCATAGGTATGATGAGTGAGTCCGTGGATTGTATACGGTATCCAGTTTGGGGACCAACCGTAGGGCCAAGGGAATTTTGGAAAATTGGATTTTGGTTGGCTTCTGCATCGCTGCACTGGAATATGGTACCAGGAGCGACTCATCATTCGCCATTTGGGGACTTGGAATTTGGATCTTGTTTGGCATCAGCATTGCTGCACTGGAATAATACCAGGAGCAACTCATCATTTGCCCCGGGGGGGACTTAGGATTTGGTTTTTGGGTCGGCATCAGCACCGCTAACACTGAAGCACAATACCAGGAGTGACTCATCATTTGCTATTGCCCGTTGGGAAGAGATGGCTCAGGAGACAGGTTTAGATCCCTATCACCTAAGGCTTTTCAATTTTATGAGCCGTAAGGGTCTCATAAAAGCACCTTCTCCCTACGAGTCGAGAGGATCTCGCAGGTGTTTGTTCTCCTTAGGAATCGTAGGGATCCCTAAGTGTGTTGCTTTTTTGTGAGTCGTAAGGATCTCACGCAGGGATTTTCTCCTCACAAGGTCGAGAGGACTTTGCGAGTGTATTTCATCTCTTTTCACGAGTTTGCGCCCTTTTGGGTTTTCACAAACTCGCCGGTAGTCCTGCCGTTTTTACTCACGGAGCCCTTTCGGGTTTTCATCCGTGCCTGTTTTGCTTGTGGACATACCGTTTTTTTGCCGCTAGTAGGACTTTAAAAATAGTTTCACCGGCAGGATTTAGGAGAGATAGGGGTTGTTTACGCCCGTGGATTGTATACGGTTTTGCAGGATATATGATCCAGACCGTAGGGCTAGTGTGCTCAATTTGCCTGCAACTTAGAGCATTCACGCGTAGTATTTCTTGAGATATCGGCTATTGATGGGTGGCATGGGCCTTTCTCCCTCGGCACTTATTAGTTGGTAGGATCCTCCGTCGAACACTTTCTCGATGACGTATGGTCCTTCCCAGTTTGGCTCGAATTTTCCCTTGGTATGTCGATTGGGGATGATCGGTCTTTTGAGGACCAACACCAATTCGCCTTTTTGGAAAGCGCAGAGACGGGTTATCTTGTCATAGGCCCATGACATTTGGGATCGGTATAGCTCCAGATTTTGCTGCACCGCGAGCCTCTTTTCTTTGAGGGTGTCGAGCTCTTCAAACCGAAGGAGCACGTTTTCCTCCTCCGTCAACTCGTGCTGAATAGCCATTCTTAAGGTTGGAACTTCGACTTCGAGGGAAGGACCGCCTCCACTCCGAAGAGCAATGAGTATAGAGTGGACTGAGTTGGAGTACGGTGCGTGGTACGATATGCCCACAACGTCTCGTAAAGTTTGAAATTCCAGTCTCTCTTGTTGGCTGAAGCATTTTTCCTCAGGAGCTTGCATAGAGTCTTATTGAAGGCTTCGGCTAGCCCATTGGCTCTTGGATTATAGATGGAAGAATATCTCCAGTGTATCTTGTGCTGAGTAGCGAACCTTGAGACTTTGAAGCTCTTGAAAGAAGGCCTGTTGTTAGAAATGATTCTTCTTGGTTTACCGAAGCGGTATAGAATATTATGCAATTAATCGCAAGTATGCACGTACAGCGCGAATCTAACATATGCAATTAATAGCAATAAAAGGTCATATGAATGCAATAATCATGAAAGGTACACAAGCAGGTACAACTAATACATGAAGCAATAACATATGACAAACAGTATGCAATAATCGTACAATAATGATATGAAAATGTATATATGCAACAATCATGGAAGGTACACTATCAGGTACTACTAATACATGAAGTAGTGCATAAACAATAAATATGGAGTATGGAAAGAAATATGTCATTTCCACGGAATCCTGACATCGTGGTAGGATCACAATCCCTCAAGACAATCCAAATCCCAATTCCTCAAATCAGCCCCCAAATTGGCTATCATATCATATAAGTCTCACCAATCCTGAATGTACAATATCGAATAAATCTCATATATCCTGAATGTACCAATCAGCAATCTCACATATATATCTTGTATCCAAAATCAAATGAATCACCTATATCCCAAATCCAATATCAAGTAAGAATCTATCATCCTAAATATATTTGCATGAATAAATATGATGATGCATATAAAACAATGTCAATACACATATATTAGCGTCCCATTCCACTAATATTGGTGTAAGGGCATATATAACAGCGGCCTAATCCCCTGTTATATACAAAGAAGTAAAAAAATGTCAATACACATATATCAGCGTCCCATTCCACTAATATTGGTGTAAGGGCATATATAACAGCGGCCTAATCCCCTATTATATATACAAAGGAATAAAAAGAAATATCATGAAACCAATGTGTCAAATATCGACATAGAAATGCTGATCTACCAGGTGCTGTCACCACGACTGGCACCCTGATAGGTACGTATCATACGCTATCCCGAAAGCTCGAGTGCCTATCTCTAACCCTCGCCTTTCGACGTATCTATACGTACATGACTCCCGTCGGTATCCCCATGATAACCGCTGAGTCATTGGTAATTTCATTGGTAGGTACTTGCCCACCTTCCAGGCTCAATCGGCATGGACCATCGATCAATTTTGCCGAGGGGAACCGTACCGGGCCCCACCATGTACTCTCATACATCACCCGACCCTCGTATGGAGTATATAATCAGAACCGATAAATCTCATGGTGGATGCTGAAATATCATATCAAGAGAAACCGGGTTTTTCAAATAATGCATAATTTCATGAACTCCCACGGTCCCCAAATCCAGAAAACATCATGAAAAAATCCATATCATCCCGAAAATCCATGAATATAATATATGCAACATAAAGCTGAAATGTAAGCATATAAAGGAAAAGCCGCTAATTAACCGCAACAAGTTAATATAAATATCATGTGATTCCTAATTTTCTCCAATTCTAAATAACATCAAGTAAAGGTAAACATGTAGCTATAACCAGATGTATGTGTAAACATAAGGGTATAGCAAGGTATATGTATCTACCTATAAGAAATGATGTAGTATACCCCCTGGGTATAAGTGAAGTATGTGTGCAAGGTATACATGTAGCTATGTCAAGAAGTGTGTATGTAACTATCACTAATGGTACAATACTCTATAGGTATACAGGTATGCTATATGTCATATACGATGAGAAATATGAATCAATGTCCCAATATCCCTAACCAAGCAATATCATATCTATAAGTGGTTGTGTGTGACATGACAATTATTGACGGTGTGTGTAGCATACAATCAGTGCTCGTGCAACATGAATCATCAATAATATGTGCAGTGTCCTAAGGATACTAGTCCAAACACAACAATAACTAAGCAGTATGGTAAATGCGCAATTCTGAACATGACATAGAATATGCGACATAATTAACATCTCTAGCCCAGACACATAATGTCATGTGGGCGATTCCCCTGTAGATGTTAAATCTACTCACCAACGCTCCAAGCTAGGTGAAGTCTACCACCTGTTTTTCCCTGGTAGCAGTGTCCGAAGTCCCCACCTGCGAACCTGCAACATAAAACAATAACGTAATATATATTAATAATAACCCTAAAACACGTACACACAACATTAGACCGACGCACCAACACAAAACATACTCTCAAGTGTTCGTATTGTGGCTAACGCACGTAGCGACACGACGAAAACAACTTAAGAGCAAAACCATCCAAAGCGCACGATCCGTGTCGTATTACGTATCGCGCGGACCCAAAATACTACAACCTACCTAAGTGATCCCAGATTTTGCATACAGAGAAAACTAAACAAACAAACAAGACCAAATACACCCAAACCCCAGCATAGACCTACCCTCAAAAACCCACACCCCAACTCCTTCTCCGAGCCGAGGTCGCCGGAATCCTCTTCGTACGCCGCCGGCCCTGGCCGGTAGGGTGGGTCTCGTGTCTCAGATGGGGTCTTAGGTTCACTGGTACAACACAACCATATTGTTTAGTTTCCTAGTAAACTTTCCGGGTTACAGCAGATTACCTATAACACAAACCGACACTAAAAATACGATATTATGCACCAAACTAAACTTTAACCAATCTAAACTGAAACTAACTAGCTACATAACACAAAAACAACATAAACAACAGCAAAAGAACATTACCTAGCCAAAAGAACACAAAGATCCTAGCTTTGCATGCTCCCAGGCATCCAAGAGGCAAAAGGTGAAGAAAGATGTGATTTTTGTGAGATTGGATTAGATTTTGTGATGGATTTGTGTTGGAAGGGATAGTGTTCAGTTTGATGAGAGAGAAGAGGAAAGAACAAATGAGGTAGAGAAATGAGAGAGGGTGTGAGGATATGAGAGAGGGAGGTGAGTGTAGGGTGAGAATGAGAGTGAGTGTATCATTAGCATTAATGCATCATTAATGCATTCATACACACATCATCACTCCAAAGAAATATCTTCTCACTCACACAAAAGATCAAGGGATTAGGGTTAAGGATCAAGCAAAGGGGTTTAAATCTAGGATTAGGTTAAGTGTCATGGTTGCTAAGATCAAAATTAGCACAAACAAATCCACACATTTACGTGCACACATGCGTGCATGCTTATAACAAATAATAATAAATTATTAATTAAATGTTATAAAATGTGAGGAACCCGAATTGGTAAACCTTTTTACAGTAAACCCGCATTAACGTCTAAACGAACACAAACCGAAATCTAAGGCGTTACAATCTCCCCCCTTATAAAAATTCGTCCCTGAATTTAAAATTTTCACTAAGCGTACCTTCAAACAGAAGATTACAAACTCTCCTATCTCGTTCGCAGCCTCCCAAGTGATTACCTCACTATACGGCCACATCCAAGAAAACTCTTCACAGATGGCAAGACCCTTGACCGAAGTTTCTCGACCTGCCGAGCCATTAACACAATTGGCTGCTGGTGAACGAAAGATCGCGTCCAAGCTAAATGGTCTGATGCTGAATCATGTGAGAAAGTCATGAAGGTAATTGCAAAGTATCGACATAAGGAATACGGGGTGAATACTCAATAATCTGGGCGGAAGTGCTAAATTAAAGGCAACGAAACTAACTCGCTTTAAGGATCTTAAAAGGACCTATAATCCTGGGATAAGCTTCCCAAAACTCAACATGTCATTCATCGGAAAGTCCGTAGGAATACATGATCTCCCACTGCGAACCCAAGTCTGCGACCACCATGGTCGGCATAAGACCTCTTCCGCAATGGACTACTCTCATCCTGACCTGAACCAACTGGATCATCTCCGAAGTCTCTAGACTAGCTGGGGCCCAAAAATCCTATTACGCAGAGTCAGAAAAACAGACTGGTGATCGACACGACCTAACCCCTAAACCTAAAGGTTGCCAATTGGAGTGACTCCTGATAACAGCTATCGAAGGAGAACCCTAACAATGGCGAGTGACGATTCATAACTGCCGACAACTAAAACGTACGCACAAGCACTGTAAATCTGCAGAAGACTGTCTCAACAATCAACACCCGCTACAGGAAGATGTACATTAAGCTCTGGTGGTCCGTGGAAATCTGACACGACTCTCGAACGAGTAGTGTCTCCAACTCTCCAACGCAAGACCACCTCGGCCATCTCCAGATCATGAGTGGGATATCCTGCTAGTACTTCCTCCAAGTGTAGGGAAGCAAAAGCGATAACTCTATAATGTCGCATTAGTGCAAAATCGATCCCCACTCGCGAAACATCACAGTTAAACAACAAAGTCCCCCGAACCAGAAACAAAGAAAGAACCGATGCAGTTGTTAACCGAGTCTTCAACTGCCGTAAAAAAAATTCTGCACACAAGCCTCAGTCCAAAGAAAAGAAACCTCCTTTCCGGTCAGTTCAGTAAATGGTGCAGCACTACACAAGCAATCCTGCACGAAACGGCAGTAAAAACCTGCTAAGCCCAAAAATCTGCGGACCTTCGTCCGTAAACAAGTCTGGGCCAAAGCTGTATGGCCTCGATCTTCCTCAGAACCATATGAAAACCGTCTCCCGTAACTACAAGACCCAGGAGTCAACACAACAAGCCTAAATGAACACTCCGAGAATCTAGCAAACTGCTGGGGCTCTCCCAGTATCTGCAAAACAAGTCCTTAAGTGCTGCCCATGTCCCTCAAGACACATTAAATAGACCAGAATGTCGTAAATAACACAACAATAATTGGTCGAGGAACGGCCTGAAGAAATCCGGTTCATCATATCTACTAATGCTGTTAGGGCATTGGTGAGTCCAACGACACCACCAAAACACACAAAGCCCGTAGCACGGACAAGGCAGTCTTCGGGATGTCATCACTCCGAACCCGCAACAATGATGACCTGATCCCTAACAAACTTAGAAAATGTCTCGCGCTCTGGAGCTGATCGAAGAAATCGTCAATGCGAGGTAAAGGATACCTACCCGCACTGTAAGCCGGTTCAATTGACGATCCATCAATACACAACCTAGACTGTCGCCTCTCCTTAAGGAACAGAAATAGGAGCTCCCTAATGCGAAACACCCAGACACACAAACCCCCAACAAACAACTCTGCAGCTGATCCTTAAGCTCCCCAAGCTCCGCCGACTCATCTGGAACAACGTCGGAAAACTCTCGCACGAAAGGAAACCGGTCCAACAAACCCACTGTGGCTACGGTATCACAAATGAACGCCAAGAATCCTCGACATCTTCTCCTCAAAAGCCAACTGGCGAAAAAGGCCGAATTCAAGCTATGAGAGGCGGCATAACTATCCACCTGCACAACAAGAACTGACTCGCCGGGGAAAACAACACCTGACTATTTTCTCACGGTAGTCCACAGAAGCCTAGCACATAGCTAACCAGTCCATGCCCAGGAGAACGTCAAATCCCACATCTCTAGAAGGATCAAGTGACGGATGAATCTCCTACCCGATTGGCAAACAACTGAAATACGTGTTGCACAACAAAAGAATCGCTGACAGAAGTTAACACAACAAACGGCTGATCTAGCTAACACGGCTCTCGTCCTAACCACGGCACAAGTGTGAAAAACAAACCAATACATCAAAAGAACATTCGAATTAAGGATATCTGAAAACTCTGCATTGGACGCCCGCGCGTCCTGATGAGTAGAAGCAAACCCTCGTGTCTGCCCCTACCCGCAACCGGCTGAACTCTTCCTCTGCTATACTGACCCCTCTGAGCAAACCTTCCGCGTCCACGACCTCTCTGAATACGACCCTGACGCAGTGCTAAGGAACAATCCCTAATGAGGTGATGAAGGCTCCCATACCAGAAACATCCACGCAACGACTGCTGGCCCTCCTGGGGATGAGAGCTGAATGACTGTCCACGTCCTAAGCCTCTGCTACTCCCGCGACGGTCACGAAATCTGTCTCGATGACTAAGCCTTTGTCTTTGGGCTGGTACATCGGTACGAGTCCTCCACTATTCTGGAACTCTCAGAGTCTCTGGAATACGTGTCTCGTAAACTGGGGCTACATCCACTGGTGCTATGTAGGTGATGGACTGCCGCATGCTGATCGTAAGGAACAACTGGTTAACAGGGGTGACAACCTTCTGTCGCTGCGCTCGAATGACCTCAACCAATGAACTCATCGTTTGGCTCAAGTCCTGCATCTCTGCCACAAGCCTAGCGAGCTGATCTGTCGAAGGCGAATCAGTCTGCACCTGTGCAACGAGCGTGCCGTCTTGGTCAGTCCTCGTCTCACCCGAGTCAATCCTGACCTAGGCCCTCACTGCATCACTCTGAGCCCCCATAGTCATCGGCGGCAAGGCTATAAATGGAAAAAGGATTCAATAAGAATATGGAAATCGAATCACAAGATATGAATCATCAAAGAAGGAATTTCAAGCAATGTACTTAGGCCACTTTAGGCGAAGTACCGCATCGTGAGTATGCTGCAGACACACACACACTATGTTACTCTGCTTAAGCTACCTACTCCATCATACCAAGGTCATCCTAGACTCCGAAAGGTAAAACCTAGCGCTTTGATACCAACTTTGTCACGACCCGAAATTGGCACGTGACGGCCTTAATACTACGCAACGCCTACAGATGTAACGTAGTAAAAGAAAACCAAAACCCAGAAATCTAAACCATTAAAAGACAAGAAGAGATAATAGAAATTTTGAAACATTTGAAATCACAACCCAAATCTTTAAAAGTCCAACTTTCTTTCTTTAAAATTTTGGCAGCACCTCCTTTGTAAAAACTAGCCCCAAAAATGGGTACAACATAAATATAAATAAATCATCCCCAAACGGGAGCAAAAACACGCCCAAAAGCGGAAAACAACCACCACAACAAATATACGACGCCGAAGCGAAGGAATAAAAGATGATAAAAAGGAAACAGTATAAAAGACAACGAGTCACAATAATATACAATATCGTCCTCACACAAGTCTCTAAGTCAAATATGAAAATATAGTAGATGGAGAGTACAAGGATACAACGAATATACAATACAATACGAATAACCACAAACCCACCTAAGCAAAACAGCACACTGTGAGCCGATGCGGTATCCGTAGCAAAAGATGATAGATAGATGAATAGCCTGCCTCGACTACTCTGGGGAACACCCTGCAAAACAACTGTGGCACAACGGGGGTGAGTTGCCAACTCATGAATAGTAAATAACATATGCAGGTAATCGCAAGTATGCACGTACAGCGCGAATCTAACATATGTAATTAATAGCAATAAAATGTCATATGAATGCAATAATCATGAAAGGTACACAAGCAGGTACAACTAATACATGAAGCAATAACATATGACAAACAGTATGCAATAATCGTACAATAATGATATGAAAATGTATGTATGCAACAATCATGGAAGGTACACTATCAGGTACTACTAATACATGAAGTAGTGCATAAACAATAAATGTGGAGTATGGAAAGAAATCTGTCATTTCCACGGAATCCCGACATCGTGGTGGGATCACAATCTCTCAAGAAAATTCAAATCCCAATTCCTCAAATCAGCCCCTAAATTGGCTATCATATCATATAAGTCTCTCTAATCCTGAATGTACAATATCAAATAAATCCCATATATCCTGAATGTACCAATCAGCAATCTCACATATATATCTTGTATCCAAAATCAAATGAATCACCTATATCTCAAATCCAATATCAAGTAAGAATCTATCATCCTAAATATATTTGTATGAATAAATATGATGATGCATATAAAATAATGTCAATACACATATATTAGCGTCTCATTCCACTAATATTGGTGTAAGGGCATATATAACAGCGGCCTAATCCCCTGTTATATATACAAAGAAGTAAAAAATGTCAATACACATATATTTGCATCCCATTCCACTAATATTGGTGTAAGGGCATATATAAAAGCGGTCTAATCCCCTGTTATATATACAAAGGAATAAAAAGAAATATCATGAAACCAATATGTCAAGCATCGACACAGAAATGTTGATCTACCAGGTGCTGTCACCACGACTGGCATCCTGATGGGTACGTATCATACGCTATCCCGAAAGCTCGAGTGCCTAGCTCTGACCCTCGCCTCTCGACGTATCTATACGTACATGACTCCCGTCGGTATCCCCATGATAACCGCTGAGTCATTGGTAATGTCACCGGTAGGTACTTGCCCACCTTCCAGGCTCAATCGGCATGGACCATCGATCAATCTTGCCGAGGGGAACCGTACCGGGCCCCACCATGTACTCTCATACAGCACCCGACCCTCGTATGGAGTATATAATCAGAACCGATAAATCTCATGGTGGATGCTGAAATATCATATCAAGGAAAACCGAGTTTTTCGAATAATGCATAATTTCATGAACTCACACGGTCTCCAAATCCAGAAAACATCATGAAAAAATCCATATCATCCCGAAAATCCATGAATATAATATATGCAACATAAAGCTGAAATGTAAGCATATAAAGGAAAACCCGCTAATTAACTGCAACAAGTTAATATAAATATCACGCGATTCCTAATTTTCTCCAATTCTAAATAATATCAAGTAAAGGTAAACATGCAGCTATAACCAGATGTATGTGTAAACATAAGGGTATAGCAAGATATATGTATCTACCTATAATAAATGATATAGTATACCCCCCTGGGTATAAGTGAAGTATGTGTGCAAGGTATACCTGTAGCTATGTCAAGAAGTGTGTATGTAACTATCACTAATGGTACAATACTCTATAGGTATACAGGTATGCTATATGTCATATACGATGAGAAATATGAATCAATATCCCAATGTCCCTAACCAAGCAATATCATATCTATAAGTGGTTGTGTGTGACATGGCAATTATTGACGGTGTGTGTAGCATACAATCAATGCTCGTGCAACATGAATCGTCAATAATATGTGCAGTGTCCTAAGGATACTAGTCCAAACACAACAATAACTAAGCAGTATGGTAAATGCGCAATTCTAAACATGACATAGAATATGCGACATAATTAACATCTCTAGCCCAGACACATAACGTCATGCGAGCGATTCCCCTGTAGATGTTAAATCTACTCACCAACGCTCCAAGCTAGGTGAAGTCTACCACCTGTTTTCCCCTGGTAGCAGTGTCCGAAGTCCCCACCTGCGAACCTGCAACATAAAACAATAACGTAATATATATTAATAATAACCCTAAAACACGTACACACAACATTAGACCGACGCACCAACACAAAACATACTATCAATTGTTCGTATTGTGGCTAACGCACGTAGCGACACGACGAAAACAACTTAAGAGCAAAACCACCCAAAGCGCACGATCCGTGTCGTATTACGTATCGCGCGGACACAAAACGCTACAACCTACCTAAGTGATCCCAGATTTTGCATACAGAGAAAACTAAACAAACAAACAAGACCAAATACACCCAAACCCCAGCATAGACCTACCCTAAAAAACCCACACCCCAACTCCTTCTCCGAGCCGAGGTCGCCGGAATCCTCTTCGTACGCCGCCGGCCCTGGCCGTTGGAGTGGGTCTCGTGTCTCAGGTGGGGTCTTAGGTTCAATGGTACAACACAACCATATCGTTTAGTTTCCTAGTAAACTTTCCGGGTCACAGCAGATTACCTATAACACAAACCGACACTAAAAATACGATATTATGCACCAAACTAAACTTTAACCAATCTAAACTGAAACTAACTAGCTACATAACACAAAAACAACATAAACAACAGCAAAAGAACATTACCTAGCCAAAAGAACACAAAGATCCTAGCTTTGCATGCTCCTAGGCATCCAAGAGGCAAAAGGTGAAGAAAGATGTGATTTTTATGAGATTGGATTAGATTTTGTGATGGATTTGTGTTGGAAGGGATAGTGTTCAGTTTGATGAGAGAGAAGAGGAAAGAACAAATGAGGTAGAGAAATGAGAGAGGGTGTGAGGATATGAGAGAGGGAGGTGAGTGTAGGGTGAGAATGAGAATGAGGGTATCATTAGCATTAATGCATCATTAATGCATTCATACACACATCATCACTCCAAAGAAATATCTTCTCACTCACACAAAAGATCAAGGGATTAGGGTTAAGGATCAAGCAAAGGGGTTTAAATCTAGGATTAGGTTAAGTGTCATAGTTGCTAAGATCAAAATTAGCACAAACAAATCCACACATTTACGTGCACATGTGCGTGCATGCTTATAACAAATAATAATAAATTATTAATTAAATGTTATAAAATGTGAGGAACCCGAATTGGTAAACCTTTTTACAGTAAACCAGCATTAACGTCTAAACGAACACTAACCGAAATCTAAGGCGTTATAATCCCGTATCATGGTGGGCCAGTAATACCCAAGCCGTTTAATTTGAAGGCGCATCTTGGGGCCAGATTGGTGAGCACCGCAAACGCCCGAGTGAACTTCTTTCATGACCTTTTGGGCTTCGGCCAACGACAGACACCTGAGCCAGAGTTGGTTATATGTCCTGCGTTGTAGCGTGTCATTTACAAACGCGTATAGGAGAGCTCTCTTCAGCTGAATCCTTACAGATTTCCTTCGGGCAGCTTGTCGTATCGGAGGTACTCTATGAAGGTTTCTCTCCAATCGGGCTCGTCTTGGATAATCGAAGCTTCTTCGGCAGGACTGCCCTTCTGTTCCGCGCTTTCCTTTTCTCGTAAAGAGACTGCGGGTAGAATTTGCCAGCTCCTGACTGTGATCAGAATTTCTTCCATGTCAGGATCAGCCAGCTCCTTGGCTAATCGAGCGAGTACGTCGGCCTTTCCATTCAACACTCTAGGGACTCTCATTAGTTCATGTGAGTGAACCATTTCATGAGTTCCACCACTTGGCCTCTATACTGAGCTAACTCGAGTTTGTATATCTTATAGTCACCGCTTACTTGGTTGACGACAAGCTGGGAGTCACCGTAAACCCGTAGCCGAAGGATTTCCATTTCTATGGCGAGTTCCAAACCAGCTATCAAAGCTTCATACTCAGCCTCATTGTTTATGCGAGGCTCGGTGAGAGCAAATGAACGCCGTAAGGTTCCCATCGATGGCGTGATGAACACCAGTCCTATCCCTGCTTTTATCTCCAGGACACTTGATTTGCTGGAGGTCCTTATTGATGAGGCTCCATCGAAGTAGAGCTCCCAACATGGCTCATCTTCCTCGAAGTGCAGCGCTTGTTCGTCAGGTAGCTCGCAATTAAGCGGTGACCCCTCTGATACTGGATGAGCAGCAAGGAAGTCTGTGAGAGCTTGCCCTTTTACTGCTTTCCGAGGAGTATAAACTGTGTCAAACTCAAGTAGCATGACAGCCCATCTTGCCATTCTGCCGGCTAGGCTTGCTTTGGTCATCAAGTGTTTGAGCGGGTTGACCTTGGAGATCAGCATAACCCGATGATCGAGCAGATAGTGCCTCAGGTTCTTCATAGCAAATATCAAGGCCAGGCATTGCTTTTCGATTGGGGAATAGTTGTGTTCCGCCCCAACTAGAGTTCGACTGAGGTAGTAGAGGGTATTTTCTTTTCCCTCCTCGTTATTCTGGGCAAGAAGTGCACCGAGTGACTCATCTAGCATGGCAGTGTAGAGAATCAGCGGTTTATTTGGAATGGGAGCGGCCAGCACTGGAGGGCGCAACAAGTATTGTTTAATGCTTTCGAAAGCTTCTTGACATTCAGCCTCCCAGACAAAAGGAGATCCTTTCTTCATGAGCTTTGAGAAGGGCCTGCATCTCCCCGATAAATTTGAGATAAACTTTCGTATATAAGCAAGCTTTCCTTGAAAATATCTCAGCTGCGTCAGATTCTTCGGAGGGGGCATTTCCATGATGTCCTTTATCTTGGATGGGTCAACTTCGATCCCCTGATGTCGAACTATAAAGCCCAGGAATTTTCCCGATGACAAGCCAAAAGCGCACTTTAGAGGATTCATCTTCAGATCATATTCCCTCAGTCTGGTGAGAACGGTCCTAAGATCTTAGACGTGGTCGGCCTTGGCTTTAGTCTTGACAACCAGGTCATCAACATAGCATTCGATGACTTTATGGATTAGGTCATCAAAGATATTGGTCATTGCCCTTTGATATGTAGCACCTGTGTTCTTCAGTCCGAACGGCATCACTTTGTAACAGTATATTCCGATCGGGGTTCGAAATGCTGTGTGTTTTTCATCCTCAGGCGACATCTTGATCTGATTATATCCAGATGAGCCATCCATAAAAGTGAACAGCTCGTAATTTGAGGTGTCATCGACCATTATTGCCATGACCGGTAGCGGGAAGCCGTCTTTAGGACATGCCTTGTTGAGGTCCCTGAAATCGACACAAACTCGGATCTGCCCATTTTTCTTCTTCACTGGGACTACGCATGCGATCCAGTCCGCATATTTCTCTTCTCTGATGAAGCTAGCATCAATAAGTTTCTTAGTTTCCTCGATGAACTTTTCTTCTAGCTCCCTTCTCATTCTTCGAGGAGCTTGTTTGACTGGCTTAGCATCAAGAGATATAGCCAGCTTATGCATGGCTACTTCAGGTGAGAGACCAGGCATTTCTTTGTATGTCCACGCGAAGCAGTCAACGAACTCATGCAGCAGGGCAATTATTTGCTCTTTCATTTCCTCTGACAAGAGTGAGCTGATGTAGGTCGACCTTGGATTATTGGGCGTTCCTAAGTCAATCTCGGTTAGCTCGTCAAAGGTTGCTTGTCCGCCATCTTCGAGCTCTTGAGGAGCTTCTTCTGGCTCGGCTATCTTGTCATCATCATTTGATCTTTCATTGGCCTCACCAACATGGATCATGTAGCACGCTTTGGAATCAGGTTGAATGTAGCCTATGCCTCGTCTATCTGGAATTCGTCCATCGATGAGTGCTCGGACCTGGGGCGGATGCCATAGCCCTTCATAAAACTTTGCTTCGGACTCCGTTTGATATAACCGGCATCCGCACTTCTTGAAATATTCCTGCATCTCGGGTGCATAGTATCTGGGATTGAGGATGGCTCTTATGCCTATCTCATAGGGAAGGCACGCGACAGACAAATCGTCCGGATGCACAACAAGATTTGACCCATAAAACAGGATGCCCTTCTGTCCATTTTTCCTTCCAGGAACGTAGAAAGTTTTCAGCTGGTCCACGGTGGAGACTAACAATGCATCGAGCTTTTTGCACATCTGCTCCGGCACCTTTGTGACAGCTAGATGCCCTTCTGCAATTTCGAAGGTCTCTCGTAGTTTTGTTTGTTGCATAGGGGTCCAATCTGCACAGCTGTTGTACAGCAGGTCCTCTTCCTCTGACTTTTCGATGTCGCTGCCAAGATGAGGGCGGACTTTGCTGCTAGATGGGGCCTCAGTAACAGATTCGTCCGTATCGCTACCGAAACGAGGGCGAGTTTTACGGAAGGACGGACTTCTAGCGTTTGACTCATTAGTGTAGCTACCGAAACGTGGGCGCACTTGGGCATTTTTGCTTTTGAAAGTGGTAGCCGGCTCAGATTTGCTTTTGAGTCTTGGGGCCGCTCTATCCTCAGTCAGTTATGCTTAGCATTTTAGTGGTTCATAAAGTACCGAGAATCTTCATATCGGACTTCATGCACACTGAACGGCTGGATGTCTCCATCAATGCGTCTTTCTTCGCCATTTTTAGTATACTTCATGCATTGATGGAGAGTTGACGGAACGATGCCGTAATCGTGGAGCCACGGCCGTCCCTAGAGAATCTTATAAGACGTGTCAGCGTCGATCACGTATATATTAGCTTCAGTTTGTAGATCCCCGAATTTGATTGGCAAAGCTATAGACCCCAGAACTTGCTGGCAGTTTTGATTGAAGCATTGAATGACAATCCTTTCCCTTGACAGGTGTCGAACGTCCATTGAAAAACTCTTCAGTGTCTGCAAGTTCATGATGTTCACTGAGGACCCCGGATCAATCAATATGCGATTAATCTGATCTCCGTCGCTGTACCCGGTCACGTAAAGCGGCCGATTATGCTCAGCCGTTCCCAGTAGCAAGTCTTCATCCTTAAACGTGACTGCGGCGACTTGCAAAGTGTACTGAGCTTCTTTCATATTAATTTCCGCAAAGCGAACCTAATACCGCTCAGGGTTTTGTAGAGCATGAATGAGAACATCTCTAAGCTCTTGAGATAGAACCAAGGCATCGTAGATGCTAAGGAGAGACGGAAGCTTTCGGAGGTGAGCCAAGACATTATAGTCTACCGGGGAAGGATTCGAATCTTCATGAGCAAGTTCTTTACCATCTTCTTCATTAGCAACTTGTTTTTCCTTCCCTTTTGGGGCGTTGCTCTTATTTGGCGGTAGAGCCCTGCCGCTTCTAAGCTGGATTTGGTTGGCCTTTGTGGCGAGCTCCTCGTCCTCTTCGGGAAAACAGAGCTCCTCCTCAGAGTCGCTACCAAGATGGATGGCGTAGCAGGTCACTACTGGGATCTCTTCATTAGAGTCTTCTTCTAACTCCTCCAGAATTTCAGCCGCTCATACATGGAGGAACTCTTTCAATTGAATCAGAGTTTCTTTCCTTCTGTTCATATTCTTCGAGGGAATCAATATATTTTTGAATGTTCGATCTCCCTGCAGACTCCTTTTCGCGCCAAGCTGCACTTTTCTTCTTCTTGAGCTTTTTGGATTTTGAGCCTGATGGAGCCGCATTGGCAGCTGGAAAGGTAGGCTTCTTTTGCCCTTCCCATTCCGTCCTGGGCTCTTTCCGAAGTAGCTTTATCATCTTCTTCGTCTTATTAGATATGTGCATACTCCACGGAGGCCACGATGAGTCCGTTTCATTTTTCAGGGCAGCGGGTTTGGCTGTCTGCTCCCAGAAGGCTTCAGCTTCTGTCTGTATAAAGTTGGTGGTTGCAACTTGATTGTTCACCAACACACTTTTGGACAGCTCGATCTCTCCAGCCTTGTACTGCTTCTCGACCCAGTCCTTGAAGATATAGCAATCCTCGATCGCATGGCTCACTACTTAGTGGTATGGGCAATACAGGGGATCATTGGTCATTTTTGCTTCTTGGCGTCTTTTCGACTCCGTAAATTATAGACCGTCGTTCAAGGCATCTTTAAATATCTTGCGAACCTTATCCCTTCTGAAAGAGTAAACCTTGTTCTTTTTCTCCTCTAGGGAAGACCCATCTCCTCCCAGCAATGGCTTTCGAGACCGGTTGGTTTTGGAATCGCCCGCCCTTTGCTTTTCTTCATTGTCGGACGCATTGAAGACATTGGTACTGCTGGAACTCTCGCTTCTATGGTTATCGTCCCGCTTGCTTTTCCAAGTTTTGTCTTTCTGAGAGTCCGTGGTAGACTCTTGCTTCGAGCGTTCCAGCATTTGGACTTTCTTGGTTAGCTCTTGAAACATCTTGAGGCTTGCTGTACACAAGAACGGGACCATCCAATTGCTGAGGTTCCCAATGAGAAGGCTGGCGGACTGGTCCTGCTCCAACGGCGGTTCACACTTGACTGTGAGATTACGCCATCGGGCGATAAAGTCGGTGTTACTTTCATTCTTCCCTGGCTTGGTCCTCATAAGGTCGGAAATAGAGATTTTATCACTGACACTCATAAACCTTTGCCGAAACAGAGACTCCATTTGGGCAAAGGTAATGACGGACTCGTCTGGTATACTCGCGTACCAGTCAAAAGTGACACCAGTCAGGCTGTTGACAAACTAACGAAGAAGGAGCGCATCATTGCCCCATGTATTTCTGCACGATGCTTTAAAGTGGGCGACGTACTGATTTGCATTTCTCGTCCCGTCAAATCTTCCGAACTTAGGAATGACGTAGCCGCTCGAGAACTCGATCAGATCGTACTGTGTGGGATATGGCCGCCCACTACTGCCGATTTCTTTCTGAGCTTCAGCTTCAGTCACCAATGTTTTAACCTTGCTGGTGACCAAATCCATTATCCGATCTTGTGTTAGCGGGATGGTGTTATCTGGGGCCAAGGCGTCCCCAGAAGCAGAATGTGGCCGGCTTTCGTGCGGCTCGACGAATCTTGGACCCAAAAGGACAGGCATCGGCCGCTTCGAATTGTCATCATCCGGCTCATGAGTAGCGACTTGTGCTTGATTAGGAGGCGCTCAAGCAATTTGAGCCATAAGCTGCATCACAACGTTCGTTAGGTCGTCAATTTTCGAATAGAGCTTGGCCATCTCTTTATCTTTACTCTTGAGCTGTTTTCGAAGCTCTTGAAGCAGCTCTTGCTCCGCGGTCCTGGGGCGGAAAGTCGGCTCTTCCTCGCTGTCCGAGCTTGACTCTGCCTGGACCGAAAGGTCCTTCAGCCTATCTCCTCATCGAGAGGGTTTTCATCATCCGGCGGAGGCGGCTGTTCTTGGGAAGTGGTAACCACATTCAAGCCAGATTGGGCTTGAGATGTGGTAGCCCCATCCCTGCTTTTGCTGCGAAGGTTGTCGCTGGGGCGCCTGCCTGCCATATAGACTATATGGATAACATATCCAGTCGTCTTTTTATTATCGGCGACTAATTTCTCGGATCGCTGTCTTGACCCTCCTGTTTTGGTAACGGGCAGTCGACTGAAGGCGGCTGGCCTGGCCAGATTCTTGAATGATGCTGACGCTTCCTTTTTGGTTTTGCCCTGCTGTTTTCGTGCGGCACAGAATGCCTGATAGACTCTTGAAGAGACAGTGTCATATTTTTTCTGTTGGGGCCGGGACACGTCTCTTTATAGAAACGTTCGGACCGTTGTCTTCTTGATCCTGGCGATCATGGCATTTTTTTGAACCCACTTCAAACGTTCGAAGGAATTGCTGATTTTTACGGCCGACTCAGCCGTCGTCGCGGAGTAACCGTGCTTTTGGAACCTCATAAGACTCCACTTGGCCGAAGTCCTGGCCCTCTTGTTGGCTCGATACCTGAGTCGTTTCTGCCTTAACTTTTCTGCTTTAAGCACTTGGCAGACTTCGGCTCTTTGGGAAGACATCGTAGACCGGGCGATGGAGGATTTTGGAGATACGCTCGATTGTGCATTTGTTGGAGTCATCGCCTGAGCTCGTCTGCAACACTTGATGTTGCCTTTTGTACCGGAAGTCTTTCCCCAGTTGGAGAACCAGAGAGTTGTTCAGACACCGTCTTAAGTTTCGGTTGTGGTGCCTTAGCGATCACAACATTCGGCCTCTTGCCCCTTGAGACCGGCTTGGCTACCTGTTTTGCCGGGATTTCTGCCAGATGAGCGCTTCCGGTAGGGTAGATGATGACGGAACCAAACCGGCAGGGCAGTTCCTCCCATTGTCGACTGAGGCTTGCGGGGAGAACCACACGAGCATTGATCTTGACCACGTACGGGGTCGGGGTCGCGTTGGAAGCTGAATTCGTCTTGGGAGACATTGTCGTTGAAAGTTGATTGCTGCACAGAAAAAAATATTATTTCAGTACAAACATCGGCATATATGTTAAATGAGGTCGCATGAACACTTGACCCGAGATATGGGAGGAGAGAAAAGTCCCATCGGACGTGCCAGAATCGGTAGGCTGTTTTTCGTCACCCCATTGAGATGGGAATACGCGCGCGCTTGTCAGGTGCGTTACAGATTCTCCCTGCCTAGGGTAGGTTGGGGTTTATTGATTGTGGGGATCCGAATCTCCGGCAGCCGCGGACTAAGCTGCCGTTAATTACCCCTCGCATTTGGAGCGAGAGAACCTCCGATTGACGGGTTAAACTGGTCATGCGAACACAATGTGCAGTGTTATGTTTTGAAGGGGTTTTGGATATATCGGGGGCTCCGCAGAGTTTTTACGGGGGTCCCGCTACCCGGATAGCGGGCTGGGGGTCAAGAGGGCTAGCAGCCCCCTTGCGGGGTGCGGGACAGTGCCCCGTTAGAAATTTTTTTCTAACAGGAACAGTGTCGTGGAGTATGTGTGTATGTATATACATATATATATACACACACACATACATATAAGGGAAAAGGGCATCCAAAGGATGCATAGGAGAAAGCGCTCAGGCGCTAGCGCTTTTGGCGCTAGCGCCTTATGTGCCAGGCACGTGGGCGTTCGGGCGCTAGCGCTTTAGGCGCTAGCTCTTTGAGCGCAAGAGCGCTAGCGCTTTGGGCGCTAGTACCCCACGTGCCAGGCACGTGGGCGCTCGCGCTTTACCACCTAAAGTGCCAGCGCCCCATGTTCCAGGCACATGGACGCTCGGGCGCTAGCGCTTTG
Organism: Agapanthus africanus; assembly: GCA_030015575.1. Lineage (NCBI taxonomy): Eukaryota > Viridiplantae > Streptophyta > Magnoliopsida > Asparagales > Amaryllidaceae > Agapanthus > Agapanthus africanus. The sequence continues at coordinate 512,316,669 of JASDDO010000010.1, read as the reverse complement.
AGCGCAAGGGCACTGGCGCTCTAGGCGCTCGGGAGGCAAAAGGGACCTGGTCCCTGCAACGGGAGTTGTACTCCCAGAAAAGAACACTTATTATTATTATTTTTTTTTTGTGTGTGTGTGTAAGGAGTTAAACTCCTAGGATATTTTGAAGCTGATGAAGGGGGCTTCTCCCCTAGAGCCCTGGATCTTCCCCAAAGTGGGGTTTCTGGAGGTAGGTCTCCTTCTTCTTCCTGTCGTTTGGCCGGATCTTGGAGAAAGGGGCGAGATTTAAAAATATCCCCTTTTTGAGATCTAATAGAAGATCCAAACTCCCCTTTGTGGGTTTTGTGGTGAAAAACTATTTAGTTTTGGAAAATGGAGAGTAAAACTCTTGATTTAATTCAAAAGAAAGAAGAAAGTTTTAGAACCTTGAGGAAGGAGAAGATCACAGATCATGATTCGTTTTTGGAGAGAGAAAAAGTTCTTGGGATATTTTCATTATCCTTGCCTTTATAGGCTATACACTTTACATATAGCCCCTTGGGCTCTACAAAAATGGCATTTTGCCCATCTCATGGCTCATGTGCCATTTCTTTTTGCACATAAGCCATGGGCTTTACAAAAATTTGGCTTTATGCCCATTTTTCTTATATTTATTCATAAAATAGAATAAAAGTAATACACCAAAATTATTTATTATAAATTTTTTATCTTGGCATAGGGGGAGGCCGGCCTCTCCATGTTCGGGCTCGACCCGGGCATTGGCCCACTTGACCTGGGCTTGGGCCCACTTGGCTTGGGGTTGACTTTGATTTTGACTTGGTCAACCGGGGTGTAAATTTCGATCCCAACACTTTCCATCAGAAGAAATGGAGGATATTGTAGAGGCTGCCATAGGTGAATCTATTCGTACCGAAGATGACATTCCTTCCGGTCAAGGACCGCGTGCGGATAAATATGAAAATTTCATAAATGATACTAGAAAACCAATTTATGAGAATGCAAAGTATTCCACCCTCTCATGGTTTGTCCAACTTTTCCAGATTAAGTGTCTAAATGGATGGAGCAATAAGTCATTCACAATGCTTATTTTGTTCTTGAAAGATTCTATACCCCCGGGAAATAACGTGCCCGACAGCTAGTACGGAGCCCAGAAGATGATGTCTGATTTGGGTCTGAAGTGTAAGAAAATTCAAGCATGTCCTCAAAATTGCATGTTCTACTGGAAAGAGAATTTAGATTTGAGAGAGTGTCCAACATGCGGAGAGGCCAGGTATAAGCCGAAAGATTCTGATAAGAAGCCCGATATACTTGTCAAGATAGCACGATACTTTCCCATAACACAGAGGCCGCAGAGGCTATTCAGGTGCAAGAAAACAGCCGAGGCAATGATTTGGCATCACCGTGCTCCTCCAAGTGAAGATGGAAAAATGAGTCATCCAAGAGATTTACCGGTATGGAAGGATTTCGATGGGAGGCACGCAATATTTTGTAGCGATCCTCGCAATGTCAGGCTCGGACTGGCAAGTGATGGCTTATGTCCATTCAGCTATATGGCTGGAAGCCACAGCACATGGCCCGTTATAATGATAGTTTATAATATGTCGCCTTGGTTGGCTATGGACCAATCATACTTTATGATGCATCTTCTTATCGACGGACCAAACTCACCGGGAAACAATATCGACGTTTATCTCCGACCTCTGATCGAGGAGTTAAAATCTTTATTCATTGATGGTGTAGAGACTTACGATGCAAACACAAATACAACTTTCATACCGCGTGTGGCTTTAATGTGGACAATTAATGACTTTCCTGCTTATGGAATGCTATCAGGTTGGTCCGTACATGGTCACAAAGCATGTCCTCATTGCCATCAACATACAACATCGAAATTCTTGAATTTTAGCAGGAAGGTTTGTTATTGCGGCCATCGACGTTTCCTGCCTCTAGACCACCCCTACAAGTTAGATACTGTTCACTTTGATGGTCATCAGGAGCTTTTTGGATCTCCAGCCTCATTGTCCGGAGAGGACATGACTGCTCAGTGGGATGGTTATAATAATGTGACATTCGGGATGGATCCGACAAAACAGATCAAATCACCATTCTGGAACAAGTTAAGCATTTTCTTCAAGCTTCCGTACTGGTCAACAAATTTAGTGTGTCATTATCTGGACGTCATGCACATAGAGAAGGGAGTATCCGAGTACGTACTCAACTTGCTTCTTTGTAAAGACTGGAAATCGAAAGACAACCTCAATGCTCGGATGGATCTACAGGACTGGGAAATTAGAAGTGAATTGCATCCTAAACCGGTAGCGGGTAAACCAGGCAAGTTTGTACTTCTTAATGCCGCTTATCATATGTCACAACCGGAGAAGAATAGATTCCTGCAGGTGTTGCATGATTTGAAAGTTCTCACAGGTTTCTCAGGATCATTCAGCAAGAAGATAAAAATTGTGAAAGGCAAGATCGATGGGCTGAAAAGTCATTATCACCATGTTATTATGGAGCACCTTCTTCCATTAGCCCTCAGGAATTCCCTCCCCGAATCGCTTGGTCTAGTAATCAATGACCTATGTTGTTTTTTCAGAGAATTATGCGCTAAAACACTGGATGTTGTGACGCTGGAGAAACTAGAAAATTCTATTGCGTTGATACTTTGCAAGTTTGAGCGTATTTTCCTATCGTCATTCTTCGATATCATAATACACTTGACGGTTCATCTTACAACTGAGGCTAAGTTAGCCGGATCGGTACAATATCGATGGATGTATCCCGTCGAGAGGTACGTGGAATTTTTCATTTCGCGCAATTTATAAAATTATTGTTGTCCTGTATGCCCGTATTTATTTATTTAACATATTTTTCTTTAGGTACCTCTACACTCTTAAAAAGTATATACGCAATAGAAATCGACCAGAGGGTTCTATCATGCAAGGTTATCTTCTAGATGAAACAACCACATTTTGTTCCCGCTATCTGGACGAGAACATTGAAATGAGACTTAACCGGCCTTGAAGAATTCATGACGGGCCATATGGTAAAGCTGATTATAAGAGGGTAGACACTATGTTTATCAACTATACCGGTTTATCCTCCTCAATAGCGCATGTCTTGAAAAAATTAGAGAGTAAGTTTTTTGGATTAATTGTTATATTTGTGTTTGTGTGTGTATGAAATAATATAATATTAATGTCATAATTTATTGTCGAGAACAGAATTCATTTTAACGAGGTACGTGAGGGGCATCCTGATTGGAACAATGAACGATTGGAAAAATATCATCAGGATAATTTTTCCGATTGGGTTGCAGATCATGTAAGTTATTCAAATAACATGTTATTGCTATCAGTTTTAATCTAAACTTATATCGTTATGTATTTGTCGTAAAATTTATTTTGTTAGATCCACGATTTGAACTTGTCTGCATCATTAGAGAGTGATTCAAGATGTTTAGTTCAGTTTCCTAGTATGGAGGTTGCATATTATAAAGGATTCGGTGTCCTTGGATACAAATTCAAAGTTAAGGACATGGAAACATCTAGAACTACTCAGAATAGTGGGATTACGACGGCGGATGGTGTGATTTATTTTGGATACTTAAATTGTATACTCGGCATCCAATATCCCAGACGATCAGAACCCTTTTATATATTTCAGTGTACCTGGTACGATACACGAACCGATACGGATAAGTGGAGAAGCAATCTCTGGACTTGGAAAGATGAATATGGATTGACCAGTGTGAACACACTTCGATTTTACGGTTAGGAAGATCCGTTTATCTTTCCGAACCAAGCATTCCAAGTATACTACTCACAGTGTTTGAAGCATCCGGGATGGAGTGTCGTATGCTGTTGGAAACTCAGGGATGTTTACGATGTCCCAAAATTCGAAGACAGCGATGAGGAGGAAGAAGAGAGAAGACTTAGAGTGCTCCGACCGTCTGTTTCAAAAGACGGGCTGTCTTCGGCTGATCATGAAGTTACGTGGGTTAGAAATGATATGGATGATGAAATCCAAGTAGATATGTCTAATACGTCTACGAAACGAAAAAGGTTATCAGTAATGTTATATTATTACTTCACATTTTACAATCAATACATATATAGCATGCATATGTAATGATTGTCTAATGCGTCCACGAACCGTTTTATCTAGATTTGATGACGACGATGGGAGCAGCGAGGGGCGGTAGGATCTCCAGCCGCGGCACTGGCAGAGGCAGAGCGGTTCTGCCGCCCGGAGAGATGCATAGGGAGCTTCAGAGGGCCGGTCTTGCACCCCGATCGGAGACCCCTTCGGTGCCTCCTTCCGTATGGACTTTGCCACACCTCCAGGTATATTGCACGCATATTCATTTTGAATGTAATATTATAGATATACATGCGTATTCATGTCAAAATTACTTACATAGTCAATGTTTGATTGTCTAGTTGGTGGTGGTGCGTCCACATCAGGGACAGAGGCCACTCCCGCACCTCCAGGTATGTTTATATATCATATAGTGCATGTATATTGATTTAGAATGCTATATCATAAACATACATACATTCTTTTTGCTCTTACGTACTTACATCAGGGGCAGAGCCCACCACTGCACCTGCGGGTATGTTTATATATCCTATAGTCTATACATGTTGATTTAGAATGTTATATTATTGATATACGCATTCTTTTTGCAATTACTTATGTAGTCAATATTTGATTGTCTAATTATAGGTGGTGCGTCCACGTCTGGTGCAGGGGCACTCCCGACACTTCCATACCCTCCGCTCAGTCTGCAGGTTTGTATGAATAAATATAAAATATTTATTCATTTTAAATATCCTTTAAGAATAAACATGAACTTCATGTAATTTTATCGATATTTATTTTCTAGTTGGAGGGGATGTGTCCACGTCCGGGTCACCGGTTGTTCCTTACCGGAGGAACTATCGTCCCGCTCGTGCTGCTGCCCGGGCCCAGGCTCGTTCTTCTGTCGTCGGAGGTATATATCACACTTCAATTTTCGTTAAATCTTGATTTCTTAATACCACTTTGTCTTAATATTGATTGTCTTGATATTTCTTGTAGACGCAGGGCATCCCCATCCCGAGAGGGTGACTCGAGGCCCGAATCAGTCCCACATGCTGAGGCCCGATAGAGCTAGAGGGGAGGCAGCATTCCCCCTCTTCTTTACCCCTGATTATCGCTATACCGGCGATTATGCCGAGAGGTTCGGCCCGCATATGGGGGATGAGAGCCACCTTGTGAAGAACTACCCACTTCATGTTGAGTGGGGCGACCAACACCGGCGCTCATTCGCCCTTTTCTGGGATCAGGCTCGGGTATTAATATATATTTTCATTTGATTTATCCAATATATTTATTATTAACACTTGCAATTTAATAACATTGTTTTTTTTGTATTTGCAGTTGGATTACGATTTTCAGCCTGTACCCGACCCTGATCACCCTGGGAGGATGCTCGATCTTCACGCTCTGTACCATGGCCTGATGAAGAACATGCAATCGAAGGTCCGATACAATAGAAACGAGCTGAAGATCGAATGCTATTTCCTGTGGATGGCGACCTCCGAGGCAGAGAGAGCGGCCCTCCTACATACTCCGGCCTTTGCGAGGGTCGACGTAGATACATGGCCTCTATTGTGCCAATATTTCGACTCTCAGAGCAAATATGTATGTATTTTAAATGTAATTCATTGTTTAGTATATAATTTATTTTTTTGTGTTGCTTAATTAGAAAACTAAATCTGAATGTGTTGTGCAGAAACAGGCCGATCAAAATAAAGAGAATGGGAAGTCGGCGAAGAGGGGTCGCCCCACTTATACAGGTGGCTCGAGGAATATTACTCGTGCCATGGAATTATCGGTAAATTACAATAGACCTACTGTAATATAATGTAATATTAAGAGTTATTTTCTAATATATGTAAATTTTTTGCGAATTGCGGAGAGCTCAGACCCTGGCGCAGGATGGTACACCGAGCGTGTTGTCCGTGTATCTTGCCGTCCACGGCACCTCGACAGATCCCGCCACGGGCGAGCTTCGATACCCCGACACCGCTACCCAGGAGTATTGCGTAAGTGTTTGTAACACCCGAGCCCAATACTACTAAATTATGTTACTGGTTGAGCATTAAATAGTACTCATTTCATTTAGCTTGCCTGTTTGTCACTTACTGTGAAATTTTATCTGGCATAGTCATTTCTGCATATAACAAATTTTGGCATCTAAAATAAAATTAAAAATATCCATCTTGGCCTACTCGACACCCCTAACCTTGTGGTAGCGTCCGTGCCTCGAGTTCTCGTCCCGTTCGATGAAACGGACGAGTTTGGACGGCTACGCGCGCGTACAGGTGTCCGTCTTGGGGGTATGCTTTTTAATCATAAAACACCTCATTTTAAAATTTGGAACCCGCTTAAAATCCTATTATTTAAATTTCGAATTTTTGGACCCAAACTGGGCGCGTTTTGGAAATATTTTGTTTAACACCAAAATCCCAAATTAATATATATATTAAAACCATCGCATAATCTAATATTAACCAATCTAATACTCTTAACAGAATAAAAATTTCTGAACTGTTAATCTTCTAAATCTTTTAAATTTTCTCTTTTAAAACCTTTGCAATCTTTTGCCCCAGCCAATCAGGGAAAGTTTAATCCCCGTGGGCCCCTCCATTAACCTCTCTCTCTGTTTCTAACGTCTCTCTCTCTCTATCTATCTTTCCCTATCTCTCTCTTTCTCTAACTCTCTCTCTCTCCCCCTTCCCTATATATTCTTATCTCCTTCATATTTTCCAGAACGCGAGAAAGAAACCCACCGAGAGCCTAACCCTAGCCGCCTTCACCGTCGCCGCCGCAGCCCCGACGCCGGCGCCAACGTCACCGTCTCCCTCGCCTCCACCTCCTCTCAACCTCGACCCTGTCTTCTCCCTGCGCATCCTGCACGACAGCGGCCACCGGCAGGCTTCCCTGCAGTCGCCTGAGACGTCACCGCGACCCCCTGCGCCGCCCCTAGCCATCGCCGACGAACCCCAACCACCTCTAAACACCATGTAAGTGTCTCTCCACCCTTCCTTTCCTCTTCTCTTTTTCCAGAACTGAAAACAGTTGGCTGGGAGTTTCTGCAGATCGCCGGAGACACCGTCCTCGCCGCCATCGATCTCGCCGTCGTCGCTAGTGCCCTCTGGACCAGTGAGTATTCCCCCATCATCTTCTTCTCTGGTATTTTCCTTCTTTCCAAGATCTATACCCGTTTGAAACCCTATTTACTGTTTTTGTGCTCGCCGAAATCCGGCCGTGCGGGCGACGTGTCCCGACGATCCAGCGGAGCACTCTGACCCGTGTGGTTCCTTGGTTCGTTGTTTGGGTTCAATCCGTGAACCGTGCGTCCGTCGCGTGTTTCCCCGCCGACGTTACGTTCCGTTTTTTCCCGGTTCGCGACCCGTCGAGACAAGTATCCCTTGCTACATGCTATACGATATATTTATATATGCTTTGACACATTAAACTTGTAAAACTTAACTTGGTATAGTCGTTTCTCATTTGGTTGCAATATGGCATTATATCATTTTATAGTTAACATAAAATTTACAGTTTGCCAATTTAAAACCTAATAACCAAGTTTACCTGTTTAATAACATTTTACTGTTTAATAGATGGTAGCACTTACCCATGTAGTTCTATTACTTTCGGACATTCGTATTCAAAGGCTTGATATAACTGTATTGCATCAATACCTAAACTATTGCACCGTTAAGGGTGCTTAAACCTGTTAACATACTTAAACGGCTGCATTGTATTACTGCACTCTTGTGATTAAATGAAACTTGCTTATTATTTAATCCATTGCTTATTTCATGTTGTTAAATACCCTGTTCGATTATATATCTGTTTGTGAGCACCCCCACGATTTTGTTACATCTTGACTTGACTTTGTTACACATGGTATACATTGATACACCTGACATGGTACCGTTTACTGTTGACTTGACCTGATGTACCAAGACCCGACATGTTACCTGATCTCGTGCCTAATGCCAACAACCTAACATGTAGTCCTCATGGACCGTTCCTGTTGTCTATCCAGACAAACCTGCTTGTACCTGATCCTGTGTTGGCATTAGTTCTTGATTACTGAATACCTGACTTGACTTGCACTTATAACTTGGGGGTATGGGGAAATCAAAGGTGAAAACTGACTTGTAACTCGACAGTTCACTACCTGTCCTGAGTGTACACATTCATGTTTTGTGCCTAGCGGCATGTCTCGGTTTTAGCCGAGAATATTGTGGCCGTGGTCCCGGGTATGTACAGGATACTATCGAGTGTACACATTCCTGTTTTGTGCCTAGCGGCATGTCTCGGTTTTAGCTGAGAATATTGTGGTCGTGGTCCCGGGTATGTACGGGATACTATCGAGTGTACACATTCCTGTTTTGTGCCTAGCGGCATGTCTCGGTTTTAACCGAGAATATTGTGGCCGTGGTCCCGGGTATGTACGGGATACTATCGAGTGTACACATTCCTGTTTTGTGCCTAGCGGCATGTCTCGGTTTTAGCCGAGAATATTGTGACCGTGGTCCCGGGTATGTACGGGATACTATCGAGTGTACACATTCCTGTTTTGTGCCTAGCGGCATGTCTCGGCTGCAGCCGAGAATATTGTGGCCGTGGTCCCGGGTATGTACGGGATACTATTGAGTTACATCGACGATTCATCAATTGATTTCAAAGACTCTAGACTAGAAAACCTGATAGAACAGTTTAGTTACCCACTGCACACTACCCTGCACTGCTTGTTTCACATTATTGCTTTATTCATATTTATTTTGCATTGCCTGTTACATTGTTCATATTATATTACTTGTTGACATGACGCGCTGACGTCTGGGTTTTGCATGGCCCAGATTCTGTACCGCTGTCGCAGTCCGAGCAGGAGTACTTCAGCCAGCAGGCTGAGCTGTGAGTTCAGTAGTGGTTAGTTTTATTTCCTGCATTTATTTCCTGATGTGAGCCCGCATTATGGGACACACTTTTCAGTTATTTGTATTAGATCATTTGCTTCCGCATTTATTTATTATTGACTCCTGTTATTCTGGATTATGGACATATTTTAGATAGTTTTATCTTGTTCTTGATATCTCTACAGCCGTAATGTGACTGTGGATGGATACTTCCTGCCCACAGGTAGCATGGTTGGCTATGTCACGTGCCCAATCTAGCGTACTCTGGGAAGCGGGGCATGACAGTGTTAATATTTATTCAACCCCTATTTGAAATTTTTGTTTTGAAAAGTTCAAATTTAAATGATATACTTATATTTTACTGGTTAATGTGGGTGTAGGAGCGGGTGGTTGAGCAGGCGGAGGCATCGGGGATCGATTTTACTGGACAGAACGATCCGATGTTGCTGACCCCAGTCCTAAACGCCGCACACGGAGGGCACTACGGAGGTTGGGAGAGAGGCCAGGGACTGGGTCCTAGCAGGGCCCATATGAGGTTGGACTCCACTCCGGCGGTTACTTCCTCTATCTCCCGTGAGCAATGTCTAGAGCAAGAACTTGACACCTTGAAGGCCACCGTCCAGGAGTTGAAGGAGATGATGGTATGTATACTACTTAATAGTAAAATATTATGTCATATTATAGATAGCAACATATCCAATATTAGTACGTAGCCTGAGCTTATTTGGTTGTAGACTTAGTTTTGATTAATCATACATACATTGAACTGTCTAATTAAAATAAACTATGGTTTTCCAAACTAGATATCCAAACGAGGCCTAAGTCCCTAAGTATTCATAGATTGGGGTTTGTCAATAAACTGATAATGATACAAATTAGACTAATACACAGTTCTTACTCATTTATTACACGCAAAATTGAACAGACGCGACAGGGTACTTCGGCTTAGCCTCCACATGCATCTCCTTTGGCTGCGGCTCCGCAAGCCACTATCTCGGCTGCGGTTGCGCAGACCACTCCTACAGCTCCACAGCCCGCTCAGACTCCTACAGCTGCGGCTCCGCAAGCCACTACCTTGGCTGCGGTTGCGCAGATTACTCCTACAGCTCCACAGCCCGCTCAGACTCCCGCACCATCTGCATTGCTCGAGTTGTTGACTCAGGGTTTATCCGAGGAGCAGGTGCGCCAGATTACGACGATTATCAGAGGTGGAGCTGGACCGAGCTAGGGTAGCTTTTTGATTTTTATATTTTAAACATGTATTTACTTATATGATACATATTGTATATATTTTGGACGATATTGGTGGTGTTTGCGTGTTCATATTGATTTAGATTGATATCGTATTCTGCTTGTTGATTTCTTTTATATATTATGCGTGAGATGTTGATTATGAATACTGTGGTATATATTCTGCTTGTTGATTACTTTCATATATGATGTATATATTATTGTGCACAGGGCGAGGAAAAAACATGCAGCCCCTTTTTAAAAAAAAAACCCTAATAATATGTCCCTATGGATTAATCCGAAGGGACACATGTTGCACCTACCATTTAATCCGTAGGGTCCAACTTACCCCTACACATTTATCCGTAGGGACAAAATATCAGGATACCTGATATTTTGACCCTATGGACTCAGTAACAGGAGTTAGGCTTGTCCCTACGGAGTAATCCGTAGGGGCCTTAGCTTTACCCCTACACATTTATCCGTAGGGACAAAATATCAGGATACCTGATATTTTGCCCCTACACATCTGGACCTACGCATTAAGCCGTAGGGGCATGTATTTGTCCCTACGGAGTTATCTGGAGGGGCAACTATTTTATTATTTTAACCGATAAATTAAATAAATATTTTGTCCTTACGGTTTAATCCGTAGGGACATATGGACCTATGTATTAAACCGTAGGGGCAATGATTACTCCGTAGGGGCATGTTTGAGGCTAAGACTTACACCTGCGGTGTGTGCACCTACGGCGTATTTTTGTGCCCCTACGAATATAGCCGTAGGGGCAATGGTTTGCTCCTACGGATTTATCCGTAGGGGCAACCCTTATTTGTAGTAGTGCATGTACGGTAGGTGGGCATACGACTGGTCATCCATAGGCGGGTTATTTACAATCGAAGTCTGAACAAATTTGTTAAATTTTATTTTTGACTTATTCTTAGAAATATCCTTATGGTCTAGGCTAATTAAGAAAAGCCTTCCCTTGCCTGGCATCTCCTCTAAACTTAAGTATTTACGAATTAACTACCATGTAATTTATTTATGTTATTTTAAAAGGGGAAAACAATAGAAAAAAGTCGTGTGTTCGTATTTGTATTCGTATCAGTCAAAAGTTACTAATAGTTGTTGCACACGTATATCATTATTAGTATTTATACTATCATATATCATTACACTACTAAAGTTTGGCCACTCCGTTGGATATATTGCCCTTAAGACAATTATTATAATTGCAAATAGGCGATTATGAAAATTGAACGAGGACCTATACGGATAGAACGGTCTTACTCGAGATGACAGTATGTTATCTGATTTGTCTTTATCATTATGTGTATACGTTTTGATAAAACCCGTAGAATTATTACTTGACTATCAGTATTATGATGGCGATCATATATGTGGGAGCTGGGTGGTCCATAAGTACGTTCTTAAATGTCCATAGTCGAGAGAATATCGAGCCTGGGTATCGATACTCCGGAGTAGACTAGTGTATACTTTTCGAGACCCCGACGAGGGGCAGTGACCGGTCTCATAAACCCTTGGTATTGAGTCGCCTAAGATAGTATATAGGTGCTCACTGGAGGTGAGTACACCGGACGGACTCACCGAGAGCTTCTAGATGGTATTATACCTATCGTCAGATGGAAGTTCTCTTATGGCATGAGTACATATTAGTCCTTTGACATGATATTTTCATTTGTCTCCTGTGAATTCCCACTATACTTAGATTACTATCCTACCACAGCTTAAACGACTCGTGCAAATAGGTTTTAGTTAGGTACAGTCCCGAACCACATGGAAGCAGTGAACAATTGTCAGGGATCCGTCTCTCCAGGTATTGGGAGTTGATATAGCGCTATGTTGGGTCGTCCATCACCAAAAATTCTTGGCCAAGGTGAATGAGAATTACTGATGTGGTGTCAATAGTTTCTCAGTGGGTGATGAGCTTCAGACCGGCACGACTTATCGGGTTAGTAGGGGTCTGACGTTATCAACCCCTAAACCCGGTATGCGATTATTTTAGACGAAAAGATCGGACTGTATGGAGACTGTCACAGACATGCTCAGTAGGGGTATGGATAAATTTACTTATCGGCCTTCCTTTCGCTCAATACTAGGGTAGCCGTTACATACAGCTAGTGCCGCTGACGTGCTTGTGATTAAACCCACTGCCATCGTATTGATGAGTCTTTAGAGTCCCACACAGAGGGCTTTCCCGGTTCGAGCAAAATGATGTTGTGGCCGTATATTGATACGTGTAGGGTTTCGATTAGGTATGTGTGCAAGCCGCACGGACTTCAATCGGGCGAATGATAATACTAGCCGGCTTAGGTTTAAGTCGGATTATTAAATCTAGTTTTGATTTAATAATTTACATATATATATTTCGATATGTATATTTTAGTATTATGGTCATTATATTTTTCTATCTCTTGGGTATGCGTATTTTGATATGAATATAGATATGGATTTATGGGGACGTATTCTTGTATTTATACAAGAATACTTCTAGAAGAAGGCCGACTCATTTTAAGGTTTTTCTTTTTAAAAAATTAAGAAATAAGATGGAAAAGAGAAATGGTGGAGGGTATGGGCAATAATTCATTTGCAAATACTGTTCAAGTATGGTTGTAGTTTTAAAATGAAAAAATTCTTTTTACAAAAGTATTGAAGCACGCTTGAATTGAAAAAGGACTTCATTCATTCTACCATTCTTGCTCTTCTCTCTTCCATGATTCCTCCTTCATCTTCTTCCTCTTACCCTCTCTTGAGATGAGAAACAAAGATCAAAAGAGAAGGAAAAATACTAGAACACTCATACTATATCCCTAAACATCACTTCTTAGCAAGTTGTGAACCTTAATTGCTTCACTAGGTTATTTTGTGTGAAGCTAGATCTTGGACTAGGTTCTCTCGGATGGATCATCTTCGGCGAAGGAAGACCGGCTTGCAAGCGCGATCCGGAGCTCTTGAGAGCTTGCTCGAGTCCAACCACAATGGAGACTTGAAGATAGCTTGAGGATGTGAGTATTGCTAATATAGTATATTAGCATAGCTCACTAGGTTCTTATTTACAAGTTCTAGATCTCTAGTTCGATTCATGGTTTTGGAACTTTAACAAACTAGAAATTTTTGAAATCCATGTTGCCATCTTCTAAAATTAGTTTACTAGTGTGCCTAAGTTCCCAACAGTGGTATCAGAGCTGGGATAAAGGCTAGACTTATTTGCACAAATTTAGAGTTTCGATCGACGGATTTTCCTGATTCACAATTTCAAAATAGTGCTTGCTGTTTGAATTTCAAAGTTGTTCAAAAAAAATTTCAGGCTGCATGAAAATTATGTGTAGGCAAAACTAAAGCCAAGAAAAAAATTTAGGCACCTAAGCCCAAAATTCGGTCGCTGATCCGCCGCCCAATTTTGGCTACAGTGCCCCAATTTTTTTCTGGGGCTCTAGTTTATGGAATTGTGATTTTTAGAATATTTGGTTTTGGTCCAAATTTGTTTGTGTACTGGTTTGTATCTGGGGCAATGCGGAAAGTTTTAATCGATCGAAATTTAAATTCGTGGTTTTTTGTGCACTTGTTTCTGTGACCGTGAATATCATAGCGCGGTATAATCCAACTGGTTGCTATATGTACAATTAGATGGGTTTACGAACATGATATTTACGTTGATGTTCTGTGTTGCTCTGTGATTATGGTTATGTTGGATTTGTCATTATGGAAACCCCGGTGTACGTAGTATTAGATGTTATTCTCTGTAATGTAATGTATATTCATATTGCGTGGCGAGCGTCCAACATTTGGACCGCCGTCATTGCGGCTTGTATATTATACTTTGGGCGCGTCCAAGTTGCGGACGTAGTCGCCGTTGTATATCCAGTTATTCATTAGATGCACTAGGATTACCCCACAGTGGAGTGCTCGATTAGCCGGGTTCTAGAGGGCAACGGGCCATCATCTCATGACGTTGAGACCAGGATACCACACTTTAGAATTGGCGGGCTATTCGCCGTACTCGTAGGGGGTATAGGATTGACCCGCGGAGGGGTGCCCAAATCACCGGATCTTAGATGTGTTGGGTGGCCCACTCACTTCGTTGATTGGGGTTGCCTCGCTTATGGGATTGCCAGGTGGCTTGCCGCACTCATAGGGGTCTAGGATCCAATACTACCGGCTATCCACACGACCAAGAAAATTGCATTTCATATTTGGCTCCATTGAAATATACTTTTCCTTGATTATCCGCATTTTCATACTGTGTTTTCTTTTTTCATGATGCTTCTGTGATATTACATGATAATCGTGCATGAGACGAATGTTTATATATATTATATGTTAGGAATATGTATGCCCTAGAGTCCATTATTGTATGATATAGTGGATACTTGGACATATATAGATGACTTTCTTGCGCGACATGATAGTATGCTATCTGGTTGCTCTTTATCTTAACATGTACACTTGTATTATTATACTGTCTCTCTGAAACATGTTGATAAAGCTCTTAGGATGTTTGCTTGACTACCAGGACTATGATGCGGATCATATTACTGGGACTTGTGTAGTCCACAAGCACATCCTTTAATTGTTCCTAGTCGAGGGAATATCGAGACAGGGCATCGATATTTCAGAGTAGACTAGTGTGTACGTTTCTTGACCGTGTATGAGCGATGGTTGATCCCATAACCATTGGTGTTTGACATCAAAGATTGTACACATGTTCTCATTAGAGAATGGGTACACCGAACATGACTCACCGAGAACTCCTAGATGGTACCATACCTATCGTCAGATAGCAATTCTCTGATGAAACTGGTACAGATTAGTCTGTAGCCTCGAGATCGTCATAGTGTCTTGTGTGGTTCCCACTGTGCTTTGATTTCCTCCCTACCACGGCTCAATGGAGTTGTGCAAACAGGTGAATTTTGGGTACAATCCTGAGTCATATGGAGGCAGTGAGCGATAGGAAGGGTTTCGCCTCTCCCGGTATTGGGAGTTGATGTTGCGCTATGCTCGATTGGCTATAACAGTAAGTCTCTGGCCAGGGCTGATGAGATTTACTGGTAAGTGTTATTAGTAGTTTCTCGAACTGTTATGAGCCACACATCGGCATGGCTTATTAAGTTACTAGGGTCTGACGATTCCACCCTTAGACTTGATATGCGACATATCAGACGAAGAGACCGGACTGTACGGTAAGTTTTACTTATAGGCTTCATGGGAGTTTGGACAAGCTTGCTTGTTGATCTTCTATTGCCGTTATGTCCAGTTAGTACCGCTGACGGCTTGTGGGTAACTGATGTGATCATTACCTACTGCTGGCGTATTGACGAGTCTTTAGAGTCCCACACAGAGGTTTTCTAGTTCAAGTGAAACGAAATAGGACACATATGTTGATATATGCGGGGGGTTTGATTAAATACGAGTATGTGATACCGTATTCTAATCTGGCGGTAATTTGATATCGGTTAGGTTATATGTGATATAACCGGATTATTGAATTAAGTGTTGATTTGATAATGTGATATACAGATAAACGATATTAGTCGGTTATATGTGATATAACCGGATTATTGAATCAATTGTTGATTTAATAATATGATATATATTTATATTTGATATAATTATATATTAACTAATATTATTGCTCACTAATTATTTACTTATCTTTATATATATATATATATATATATATATATATATATAATATGAAGCATGGTTGGATTTTCTATTTTGTGAAAATAGAAATGAGATGGAAAATGAGAGATTTATGAGCATGGGGTGAAGTATGGCATTTATCATATCTTTATTAGTCTTGACTCACTATTGAAGCATGGTTGGAATTGTTTATTTGTAAATAATCCATGCTTCAATAAGTGAGGTATATGATAGTCATTTATCACTAGCTTTTCTACACTTGAGTTATTTTTTTCTTAACTCATCTCCTTCAAGCTCTTTCTTTTTCCATCATAATCTTTCTCTTGCTTCATGCTTTAACCATCACATGTGTTGTGAACCTAGAGCTTGAGATCCTTAGTAAGTAAACAAAATCTCTACTTCATCATCCTACACTTGATTAATACTTGAGTTTAAGGTGTTTCCTTCACTGAAGAGAGTTTAGTGAAGAGATAGCTTGGATTAGAGGAACTTCGAAAGGATCATCTTCGACATGAAGATCGCGAAGCAAGTTCGTGCACTCCTTCAAATGGAGCCTAGAGGAGTCGTAGGGACTACTACCCGGAACTTTAAAAGAGAAGGACACGGTCTACAAAGGTTGTAATCTCCATCTCTTAGAATAGTTCTTAAGATATCATATGTTAAACCCTAATAACCTAGTTTGATCCTACGTTAGTCTAGCTTAGCACCCCAAATTTTTAAAGTTGCATGCTTGATGCCGGTTTTGACCAAGTGGTGGTGCTAGAGTAGACTTTCATGGTATAAGAGCCAAGCTAGAACATTAAGGGATGTCTAAACGACGTTAAAGTGTTCGATCGAACTTCGAAACCCGACTTTTTACAAGTTTCTGTCCAGATTTTCAAAAGTTGAATTTTTTTAGATTAAAAATATGCAGAAAATCATGCAGGCTTTTCTATGGATCCCCAAGAAGTACGAGGCCATGATTCAACCAAACCGCCGCGAAACCACCGCCAAACCTATGGTTTGGCCGTGGTTCTGCGGCATGTTTAGTGAATTGATGGCTCGTACTTCTTGTGCTGCACCACTATGATATTTGGTACTTTCTGGATGTTTTTAATGAGACTCAAGTTGTTGAGGTCTCTGTGATTTATGGGTGTTTGATAAATTGATCGAAATGTTTAACGTCGTCTGGATTAATATGATATGTGATAAATCCACAATAATTAGTTTTGTGAAAACTAGTTAGTATTTTATAAATCTAACATTTTAGTCTCGGTTCATCGATTGCCACGGAGTTTTGATTCGGATCAAAACTCCGTCGCAATCGCGTATAGTACGAGAACGACAGTCAGGAATCTTGTTGAATTATCCGACTGCTTATTGAAAAGAGTTTTCAGTCTGAAACTAAAATGCAAGGTTTATAGGGTTAGGCATGAAATTCGGAATATGAGATATTCTGGGTTTATGATGTCTATGGAGTTTTGCGGATTCTAATTATTGTAGTTTTTCATTTCTTTTCTGCGACCGTAAGTGTAATATGTGGTGTATCCCCGATCTCGTTGCTATATGTCAACGGAATTTGGGATACACATATTTATTTACGTTGATGACATGTGATGTTATGTGTTGCTGTGATATGTTATATTGGATCGTCCTGATGAATAGCTGGGGGGTTTTACTTGAGTCGAGATTTTTTTTAATTTTCACTCATGTAAAATTGTATGTAATATTCTTTTATTGGGACACTTCCGGGTTGAGGATGCTGCCATCATTGATGTATATTATTTACTTTTCCTTATTAGGATAAACCCAAGACGGGGATCACAAGTAACCGAGTTTTGAAGTCCAGTGGGAGACCATCTCGAGGAGTCGAGACTGGGTCTTCTAACTCTAGAATTGGCAGGGTTGCTTGCCGCTCTCGTAGAGGTCTAGGGATGTGGGTATGGTTATTCATCATGGCCGTGTAATCCGTGTTTTTCATTAGTGGTTGAATTTAAAACACAGACCTCCTAGTATATCCAATATTTCATATGTTGACTTCTGCTGCTTGTGTTATGTGACGTGATATATAACTGCATGAGACGAATGCTATATATATATGATATATATATAATAAACGTTGCTTATATTTTTCACCTGTGCTAGTCCAGCCCCCGCTCTGCCATTAGTTAAGTAACCTAACGGTGCATGACAGGGCCCCATGGCGAATGCGGATGGCATAAGCGTATGTTCTATTTTCGTTTTTTTCTTCTGTGATGTTTAGGGAAACATAAATGATGGGGCTTCATTAATGAGATTAATGGAAAGAAAAGAAACCTAAAAATGTTGTAGAATCAAAAATTTTAAAAAAGATAGCTCTAGTTCTTACTTTGCATAGTGGTATTTCTTGATGAATATCCAGCAGCTCATTCGATGAGGAAAGAGCCGAGATCCCTTCACCGGGAATGACCTCTTTAGCAAAACTAGCAAATATTACAACCCACTCGGTTTAGTTTTTATAGCTTCTCTAGTTCTTGCTTTGCATAGTGGTATTTCTTGATGAATATCCAGCAGCTCATTCGATGAGGAAAGAGCTGAGATCCCTTCACCAGGAATGACCTCTTTAGCAAAACTAGCAAAAACTACAAAAAACACTCCTTTTCAAATCATTAGATTCTACAACGATATCAAGTTCATTACGTTAAAAGTTTTCATCAAAACCAGTCGTAGCCTTTCGTCATTTCAGATAAGTGCTATTTAGTATTCGTGCTGCGTTTGTTGGCCAGCGTCAAGGCGTAGTGTACGGTAGCTGATTAGTGATTATCTGCCGCATATGATACGATTGGATTAGGGTAGTCGTACGACCTTGTTGGCCAGCATCAAGGGTCGTGCGGGTGGGTTTAATTCAATCACGAAATGAACGGGTTGAACTTGACTAGCGGCCTATGGTTTGTTGGTCTCCGTCAAGCTCATAGGACGCTAGGGGTAAAAACAGTTATTGGGGATTTCAAATGTTGAAATTTGCAATGAAATTGCATATTCTATGAGATAGTCGGATCACAATACTCACTGTGAGTAAGTGTTACTCCTGGGAGAGTTTTCCACTTTACAATTAGCTGATCCAGTAGGTGTCTAAGAAAGGTGTTAACGGGGTTATACCCCTGCGGAAACGAAATTATTTAATTAGTTCCATACGAAAACATGTGGAGACTCTCTCGGAGTATCAATACCTAACTGGCTGACCGATTGGCAAACTTGTAGTGTGTGATTAATCCCGGCTAATCTTACCTTTTATGGTTTGAAGGAAGATTTGATAAAAATAGTGAGAGCCATCCTGATTAAATTGGTAGATAAGATAATAACCAATCTAATCTTGCAAGGAGCGCACGCTAAACTGTTTCCTTCTTTCTCTCTCCAGGTAGCGACCATGACACGCCTTAATCAAGATAATAATATAGATGTATTGACCAAACCCGCTTATTATACTGAGCTGGGGAACGTTGGTTCCACTTTTTCTTATGATTGTCATAAGTCTGAGCAAGGAATAGGAGAATATCAGGATTCCCGCGTAACCTGAAAGAAGAATGAGCATGATGATGCATCTTCTTCGGGTGTGTTCGTTACCGAGAACCGTTTCTCAGTTTTCTCTACATCCTGGGTATTGGATACCGAATCAGGATTCCACGTTTGTAATTTGTTACATGGGCTAAGAAGAGGTAGAGAACTGGGAAAGGGTGATATGTCTCTAAAAGTAGGGAATGGTGCAATTGTTGCAGCCAAAGCAGTTGGCGAATATCACATAGTATTACCAAATGGTAATACAATGATTCTGAATGACTGTTATTACGTACCAAATATAATGTGCAATATTATATCAGTTTCTTTGTTGCATAAAGAAGGATATAACTTTGTATTGGAGGATAATGTTATGAACATTTTCCTAAATTAAGTGTTGATTGGGTTTGGTACGTTATGTAACGGTATATACGTTCTAAATCAAACTACAGTTCTAAACGTACAGAACACACATAAGAGAAAAAGTTCAGAAATGAACGATGCCTTCTTGTGGCATTGTAGACTAGGTCATATCAATGCGACAAGACTATCTAAGTTGCATAAAGATGGATATTTAAATCAGTTTGAATTTACATCTTATGAAACTTGCGAGTCATGTCTCAAAGGCAAGATGACCAAAACTCCGTTTACTGTACACGGAGAAAGAGCTACTGAACTCTTGGGACCGATACATAGTGATGTATGTGATCCTATATCTACACATGCCAGGAATGGTACCTCGTACTTCATTACATTCACCGATGATCTCTCAAAATACGGACATGTGTTCCTGATGAAACACAAATCTGAATCTTTTGAGAAATTCAAGGAATATAAGTACAAAGTAGAGAACTAAAAGGGTAAAAGTATTAAAATCTTTCGATCTGATCGGAGAGGAGAATACTAGAGCACGGAATTCCGAGACTATTTAAAAGAGAATAAGATTCTCTTTCCACTTACTCCTCCGTATACACCACAACACAATAAAGTTTCGGAGCGGAGAAATCGCACCCTATTAGATATGGTGCGCTTTGTAATGAGTGTTGCTGAGTTACCTATTTCTTTTTGAGGTTATGCGCTTGAGACAGCCGCATACCTACTGAATCAAGTTCCATCAAAATCTGTGCCTAAAACCCCATATGAGATATGAAGTGGAAAGAGACCATATCTTAAAGAGTTAGGATATGGGGTTGTCCGGCCTATGTCAAAAAGCAAAATCCGGACAAGCTTGAAGTAAGATTAGTTCTTTGCAAGTTTGTGGGGTTTCTAAAGAATTCGCATGAATACCTTTTCTACCATAGTGAGGAACAAAAAGTGTTTGTTGCTCAACATACCACCTTTTTAGAAAAGAAATTTCTTATGAAAAAATTAGTGGTAATGAGGTAGAACTGGAAGAAGTTCCAGCTGCACAAACTATAACTGACGATTTGATAGAACCGGAGGATCCAATGGTATCCGACGAACCTCAGCGACTCCGCAGATCTAGTAGGATTCCTCAACCACCTGAGAGATACTACGGTTTTCTCATAGATGGTGGGAGCGAGGATTGCATCATAGAAGATGATGACCCAACTAGTTTCGAGCAGGCCATCACAAGTGGGCACTCTGTGAAATGGCTGGATGCTATGCGATCTAAGATGGAATCCATGTACACCAATAAAGTATGGACTTTGGAAGTTGCTCCTGAAAGGGTAAAACCCATCGGGAGCAAGTGAATCATTAAGAAGAAACTTGGTGTAGATGGAAAAATTGAGACTTTCAAAGCTAGACTTGTAGCAAAAGGTTTTCGTCAATGACTAGGTGTCGACTATGATGAAACATTTTCTCCTGTTGCCATGCTTAAGTCCATCAGGATCTTACTTGCCATTGCTGCATACCATGACTACGAAATCGGGCAGATGGACGTCAAGGCCGCTTTTCCAAATGGTGATTTAGAAGAGAGCGTGTACATGACACAGTAAGAGGGCTTCGTAAACAGTGGGAGCAGCGGAAGCGTACGCAAGCTGCTGAAATCAATCTACGGATTAAAGCAGGCATCGCGAAGTTAGAACATTTGTTTTGATGAAGCTATCAACGAGTTTGACTTTATCAAAAACGTAGATGAACCTTGTATATACAAGAAGGTTGTAGATAGTAAGATTGTCTTCTTCGTATTGTACGTGGATGGCATACTCTTGATAGGAAATGACGTTCCTATGCTACACTCGGTCAAGCTCTTCTTATCACAAAAGTTCTCCATGAAAGATCTAGGTGATGCCTCCTACATCCTGAAGATAACGATCTATAGAGATAGATCTAACCGAATGTTGGGATTGTCCCAATCCAAGTATATAGACACCATACTAAAGAGGTTTAATATAGAAGATTCTAAGCGTGGTAATTTACCCGCTTGCTCAGGAATCACTCTCTTCAAAGAGATGTCTCCCAAGACTGATTTGGAGAGGGTTCGCATGCAAGGGATACCCTATGCTTTGGCAGTCGGGTCTATCATGTATGCGATGTTATGTACCGGACCGGATGTAGCTTACTCATTAGGTGTAGTGAGTAGGTATCAATCAGATCCTGGGGAAAAGCACTGGACAGCTATGAAGAACATTCTTAAGTACTTGAGAAGGACTAAAGAAATGTTCTTGGTGTATGGTAACGGAGAACTCCAGGTGGAGTCCTTTACCGATTCGAGCTTCCAGAGTGATAAGGACGACAGTAAGTCGGTCTCGGGTTTTGTATTCACCCTCAATGGAGGGGCGGTATGTTGGAAGAGTTCCAAGAAAGATACCGTAGCAGACTCGACGATGGAGGTTGAATATATCGCTGCCAACGATACCGCCAAAGAGGCTGTCTGGATGAAGAAGTTCATAGCTGAACTTGGTGTGGTTCCATCCATTGAGCATCCAATACATGTGTATTGTGATAACAATGGAGCTGTAGTTTTGGCCAAGGAACCACAGTACCATCAGCGATCCAAACATATTCTTAGGCGGTAATACCTGATCCGGGAGATAGTAGATCGACGGGAGATTGAGATCAGGAGAGTTGACACAAAAGATAACGTAGCGGATCCACTCACGAAGGCCCTCCCCCAGACGCAGTTTGAGAGACGTTTTGGGATGTTGGGTATGAGATACTACAACAACCGGTCTTAGTGCAAGTGGGAGATTGTTAGGAATATGTATGTCCCAGAAGCCATTATTGTATGATATAGTGGGTGCTTGGACATATTTATAGAGGACTTTCTTACTCGATATGATAGTATGCTATCCGGTTGCTCTTTATTTTAACATGTACACGTGTATTATTATACTGTCTCTCTGATACATATTGATAAAGCCCTTAGGATATTTGCTTGACTATCAGGACTATGATGCGGATCATACTACTGGGACTTGTGTAGTCCACAAGCATATCCTTTAATTGCTCCTAGTCGAGGGGATATCGAGACAGGGCATCGATATTCCAGAGTAGACTAGTGTGTACGTTTCTTGACCCTGTATGGGACTATGGTTGATCTCATAACCATTGGTGTTTGACATCATTGATTGTACACAGATGCTCATTAGAGAATAGTCACACCGAACAAGACTCGCCGAAAACTCCTAGATGGTACCATACCTATTGTCGGATAGCAGTTCTCTGGTGACACTGGTACATGTTAGTCTGTAGATCTGAGATCGTCATAGTGTCTGTTCCCGCCAAAAATTTCTGCGCAAAAGAGCCTAAGGTATCAAATGGCAGCGGTACGCTTAAGAAAATGCAAACCAATATTTTCCGGGCTGCATTTTGACAAACTTCCGAATGAGAAACAACTAGATTTTGATGATATTGGAAGCATCTCGAAAAACCCTTCAATTTGATATATTATAGGCTTCATAATTCTTCCGGGATCAAAAGTTATGAGCAAATATGCTATGCACTGTTCCCTGATTAAAAAATCAGGAATTACCTCAATGAGGTATCACGTGCTCACACGTGATCAATGGTCACGTGTTGACACGTGATAGTTAAAACAGAAATAAAAAACAAACGGCTGAAGAAGGACCCAATTGGGGGTCACGTGCTCACACGTGACCAATGGTCACGTATTGACACGTGATAGTTAAAACAGAAATAAAAACAAATGGCTGAAGGAAATACCTCAATGAGGTGTCACGAGCTCATACGTGACCAATGATCACGTGTTGACACGTGATGGTTAAAACTTAAGCGTAAGTAAACGCTGAGAAAATGACTCAATTGTGGGTCACGTGCTCACACGTGACCAAGGGTCACGTGTCAGCACGTGACTGGCTTCGAAAGCCTTACAGTTTAATAAAATTAAATTCTAAAAGCTTCTAAATCTTTCCAAATGGAAAAGGATTATGGGGACCGTTGGATTAAAGATCCAAGGGTGATTAAAAATCACCAATTTATGGAAGGATCTTAGACAAGGAAAGATTTCCCCTAAATCTCACCGAAAATAACAAACAGAATATCTTAGGATTTAAAATCCAACGGTGAATAAAATTCATTGTGTGATCTAAAGGATAATATTAATTATGAAATCAATTAAAATCTTTCAATGAAAGATTCATAAAACAAATTGATTCTTTTCTTTCTTCTATAAATAGGAGCCAAGAAGAGAAGAGAAAGGATCTACTTTTTTGAGAGAAGAACAGAGAGAGGAGAATTTAATTCTCAAGAGAAAAAAAGAGAGGAGAATTTAATTCTCAACAAAGAAAACCCCTAGGTGAGAAAAGAAAGGGAATCAAAACTTCAAACAGAGAATTTAATTCTCAAAATCTAAGAGTTTAACTCTTCTGCAAAAGAACTTAGTTCTTCCTCTAGTCGAAGATCTACAGAAGCACTTCTCCCCATAGGTTGAGAATTTAATTCTCATCGGGTTGAGATCTTGCCATGCAGATCTAAAACTTAGAGGGGGAATTAAGTTTAGAGAATTTAATTCTCCTAAAACAAAATTAGGGTTTAATCCTATATGAGAATTTAATTCTCCCAAAGTTACAGGAATTTAATTCTTTCAAGATGGACAGAACTAGGGTTTAACCCTGATCAAGAATTTAATTCTTTTACATGTATGGGAATTTAATTCCTCTAAAAGGAAATTAGGGTTTAACCCTATATAAGAATTTAATTCTTGCACAATAGGAATTTAATTCCTCCAAAGTCATAATTAGGGTTTAACCCTACAGAGAATTTAATTCTCAGAATAAAATGCAGAGAACTCAAAAGATCTCCATGCATGCAAAAGAACTGAGGTCACGTGTCCCCACGTGACCCTTGAAAAGATCCCTGAAGAAAAGAAGCTTTGAGGCAATGCCTCACGTGCTCCCACGTGACCTACAAAACACAGAAAGAAAAAGCAAAGGAAATATGAGCTTTGGGCGCTCTCACGTGCCCCCACGTGACCCCTTAGAAAGTACTTTAATGAGCAGTGCATAGATCTCCATCACGTGTCAATACGTGATGCTCAAAAGATGAAAAAGTGTTTAACACTTAATTGCAGAACGAAGAAAAGGGATCTGGTCCCACTTTTGGGCGCTCTCACGTGTCCACACGTGATCCCTCTTTCTTTAGTGTTTAACACTAATTTGGGGATTACATTTCCAGTGTTTAACACTGATTGTTTCTAGTGTTTAACACTAAATTGAAGATTATATTTCCAGTGTTTAACACTGATTGTCTTTTAGTGTTTAACACTAATTTGAGAGTTCTACCTCCAGTGTTTAACATTGTTGTTCTCTAGTGTTTAACACTACTTTTAGCCAAATTGGCTAATTTTCCAGAGGCAAAAGTCCCTCTTCCAAATGAATCTC
This sequence comes from Agapanthus africanus, assembly GCA_030015575.1. NCBI lineage: Eukaryota > Viridiplantae > Streptophyta > Magnoliopsida > Asparagales > Amaryllidaceae > Agapanthus > Agapanthus africanus. The sequence goes on along the minus strand of JASDDO010000010.1, from coordinate 512,291,491 downwards.
AAAATTGAGAAAATCAAAGACAAAATGTTGTCAGAGCCCCCAAACCTCTGTTTAGCACTGCTGAATGATGAGGGGCTGAACCCAGACAAATGTCTAATGGCCCAAAGGGCCAATATTTCAAACATAATTGGACTTAGCCCAAACTGGCCATAAGTCCTCAAATCATCTTGAACTGAGCACATCTGCTCTTTCAACCAACTCATTGGTTCAAGGGTACATCTCTGAACTCCTCTGATATTTATCGTTGTAATCCTTCAACGTCTTCAGAGAGGTGATGGGTCCCGACAGCCATACATTTTATGGACCACTATGTCCTTAAACTGGTATTGGACCACTATATCCTTAAACTGGTTTTGGACCACCATATCCTTAAACTGGTAATCGACCGCAATGTCTCTAAACTAAACAATTGAGTCCAAATGCTCTTTTGTTGGATCTAAATGATCCCGTTAAGTTGATCTTAGTCAAAAATTAGACTAACGTATCCTTAACAAACGTTTAAGTTGATCATAGTCTCAAATGAGACTAACGTATCCTTAAACCCAACCACAAACCCAAATCTAAGAAAATACGGATTTGGACTAATCCACGTCCTATGGACGACAACATAAATTAGTCTCTGTATACAATCCACGGGCAACCACAAACAAAACAAACACCTACGACACGAAGTGACCATCTGGAGAAGGAAAAAGTTGTTACCGCGATGCGGTAGCGTAATTAACTGCAGGGGCTTGCGCCTGCAGGGAAGAGCGTCCCCACAATCAAAAACCCCTCAAGCGAGGGGGAATCTGACGAAGTCTGCTACATCGGCCGCATCCGTTTAAACCTTTGATACATGGTGTCATAAATCAACTTGGCATCTTCGGAGAGGTGGACGGATAGCACCAATTAATATTTGCCCCCAGATTCAGGCAAGACGTCAGTCTTTCCCGGTTTCCGGCGGTAAACAGTGTCTTGTGTGGTTCCTACCGTGCTTTGATTTCCTCCCTACCACGGCTCAAAAGAGTCGTGCAAACAGGTGGATTTTTGGTACAGTCCTGAGTCACATGGAGGCAGTGAGCGATATGAGGGGTTTCGTCTCTCCCGGTATTGGGAGTTGATGTTGCGCTATACTCAATTAGCTATACCAGTAAGTCCCTGGCCAGGGCTAATAAGATTTACTGGTAAGTGTTATCAGTAGTTTCTCGAACCGTTATGAGCCACACATCGGCATGACTTATCAAGTTACTAGGGTCTGACGATTCCACCCCTAGACTTGATATGCGACATATCAGAAGAAGAGACCGGACTGTACGGTAAGTGTTACTTTTAGGCTTCATGGGAGTTTGGACAAGCTTACTTGTTGATCTTTTATTCGCTCAATACCTGGGTAGCTGTTATGTCCAGCTAGTACCGCTGACGGGTTGTGGGTAACTGATATGATCATTATCTACTGCTGGCGTATTGACGAGTCTTTAGAGTCTCACACAGAGCTTTCCTAGTTCAAGCAAAACGAAATAAGGCACATATGTTGATATGTGCGAGGGGCCTGATTAAATACGAGTATGTGATACCCTATTCTAATCTGGCGGTAATTTGATATCAGTTAGGTTATATGTGATATAACCGGATTATTAAATCAAGTGTTGATTTGATAATGTGATATACAGATAAATGATATTAGTCGATTATATGTGATATAACCGAATTATTGAATCAAGTGTTGATTTAATAATATGATATATATTTATATTTGATATAATTATATATTAACTAATATTATTGATCACTGATTATTTACTTATCTTTATATATATTTATATACATGTGTTATATATATATATATATATATATATATATATATATATATATATATATATCAAGCATGGTTGGATTTTCTATTTTGTGAAAATAGAAATGATATGGAAAATCGGAGATTTATGAGCATGGGGTGAAGTATGGCATTTATCATTTCTTTATTAGTCTTGACTCACTATTGAAGCATAGTTGGAATTATTTATTTGTAAATAATCCATGCTTCAATAAGATATATGATACCCATTTATCACTAGCTTTTCTACACTTGAGTTATTTTTTTCTTAGCTCATCTCCTTCAAGCTCTCTCTTTTTCTATCATAATCTTCCTCTGGCTTCAAGCTCTAACCATCACATGTGTTGTGAACCCTAGAGCTTGAGATCCTTAGTGAGCAAACAAAACCCCTACTTCATCATCCTACACTTGATTAACACTTGAGTTTAAGGTGTTTCCTTCACTAAAGAGAGTATAGTGAAGAGGTAGCTTGGATTAGAGGAACTTCGGGTGGATCATCTTCGATACGAAGATCGTGAAGCAAGTTCGTGCACTTCTTCAAGTGAAGCCTAGAGGAGTCGTAGGGACTACTACTTGGAGTTTTAGAAGAGAAGGACACGGTCTACAAAGGTTGTAATCTCCATCTCTTAAATAGTTCTTGAGATATCATATGTTAAACCCTAATAATCTAGTTTGATTCTAGGTTAGTCTAGCTTAGCACCCCAAATTTTTAAAGTTGCATACTTGATGCCGGTTTTGACCAAGTGGTGGTGCTAGGGTAGACTTTCATTATATATATCTAGTAGACGCTATATTTATTTTGCATACGTGCTAGTTCTATTCCTGCTCTGCCGTAAGTTAAGTAAACTTATGGTGAAGACTCGGGACCCTGTGGTGAATGCGGATGGCATATATGTGCGTGTCTATTTTCGTTTCTTTGCTGGCAAGAAATTATTAATTGACGGGACCGCATTAATTTTGATTAATGCAAAGAAAATAAACCTAAATGATATTGTCGGAACCAATTTTTAAAACTACTCGGTAATTTTCAAAACCATAGTCATATTATTTTGCTTTGTATTGAGATATTCAGTTGCGAATATCATGTACCTCATTCTACGAGGGAAGAGCCTTGATCCCTTCACGAGAAGTTCACTCTTACGCAAAGGTTTATGTAACTAGTTTTAAATGTGGAGCCTAAACCGCTCATTTTCAAAGCTATTTGGTTCCTTCAACGATGTAAAATTCATTACGTTAATGGTTTTTCACCAAAAACCAGTCGTAGCCCTCCGTAATTTCCTACGAGTAGTGGTTAATATTCGTGCTACGTTTGTTGACCTTGTGTCACGCCCCGTTTCCCAAAATATATAAATACGGTACGTGGCAAAGCCAACCATGCTACCTATGGCTAGAAAAAATCCTTTCATAATCACATTACGGCTGTCAATCGGATATCAAGAATAGTAAATAAAATCTAACTAACACATATCCATCTGCCACAATAAATAAAAGTCAAGAAATATATATAACAAAAACGAATAAAGATCCAATAACGAAATAATATCCTAATTACGTCCCTTATGGGATTACATCGATAAATTTAAACTACAGAAATAAAATAACTAAGCATCTCTAAACCTAATCATCAAGCTCCTCACTGCTCAGCTTGCTTATTAAAATACTCTTGATCTTCCTGCAACAAGATCAAAGGAACTGGACTATGCAAAACCTAGATATCAGTGCGTCATAAATATCAATAAAGATAATAATAACCAGAATAGAAAGCTATGATGAAATATGAGTATAAATAATTATCGCGGGTGTAAAACGGTAAGCTATAGGTATGTCACGTGTATCCTAAAGTCTGTGCTTCTAAGTTATCTATTCTACAAGTCTTTGAAATTAATTAATGTAATTCTCATCGTAACTCAACAGTATATATCCCGTTCATACCCCCACGGGACCACGACACAATATATCCCATTCATACCCCAACATGACCATGGCACAATAAACAATAGTTATTCCATTCACGTCCGGAATTATGGCAAACAATAATAATATCCTCTTAAGTTACGTTTTGATTACATTCTTGATTTCTCTTTTTCTCCAGATTTTATGTTCAAGTCAAGTATTAATAAAATGTCAACCTAATGCCAACAAAAGAACAATCGTGTACTGGTCTTGTCTAGCAAGACAACAAGTCAGGTCAATCAGGATAATAAGTCAAAATTGTTGGTATCGGTAAGTATTACAGGCAACAGGTATTAACATGATAACAAAAATGGTACAGTCTGGCAGATTACAAACATGTCAAGGATAAAATAATCATATCATGAACAAGACCAAGATAATAGAATTAACAGGGATAATATATTCAATCCGATTAATAAGTATAAAAGTGGTATTGATTAACCATGCACAAGAAAGTTCCATTCAGAAATTCAGCATCGTCCTGATTTGTAAAATAACTTAAAAAAACAAACGTTCTCCAAAAGGGACGTGTCATATACCAAAACAAAGCTAATTCAATAAAGTTTTTATTTTTATAAGTTGAAGTATCTCAGGTTGTTTCTACAAAAAGTTATGAACGTTCAAAATTGAAAATTTGCTGCAAGAATTTTTCCGGACAGCAGTTCAAAGGTACTTTTATTTACAGTTTACATTATTTAAATAATTTATTTTGCAAGTGGATATTTCACATGGTTATAGCATTCTGAGTTATCTTCGTAACAAACTAAAGAACATGCTTTAATTATTTTTCTATAATTTATAATGAATTTTATAAGGTAGGGTGTACAGTAAATTTCAGATTTATCGTATCCGTTTGGCGACGACGTTTCATGTGTAAACTATAATATTTTAAAACTATATTTTGCATAATGTTATAAAATAAAGATTATAAAATAATTAATGATATACGGATTATATAGATATAAACGGTATAATGATAATAATAAGAAATATTACGACGATATATATTTATAGATATAATTATAGTATATCATAAGTTGTAAACTTACATACACTGTATATTATAAAACAGATTAACGTTAAATAACTACGGTATATAAATTATATAAATATAGTTGTATGATAATAATAATAAAAATAATAGTACGATAACATATAAGTAAATTACATAAAGTATATCATGTAACAAGTTGTAAACTGGCCTGGAAACAAACACGATGAACGGAAGCAACACGACGCTATACAAATCAACACCAAGTTTTGATGGCTCGGTTAAACTTCTAGAATGTGGATGGAGTTGCATCTGTAACACCCGAGCCCAATGCTACTAATTTCTGTTGCTTTATGAATGGAGTGTGGCATTATTTCATTTATCTTGCTTGATTGTTACTTACTGTAAATTTTACCCGGCAAATTCATTTCCGCATATAACAATTTTTGGCATCTAAAATAAAATTAAAAATATTCATCTTGGCCTGCTTGACACCCCTAACCCAGTTGTAGCGTCCGTGCATCGTGTTCTCGTCCCGTTCAGTGAAACGGGCGAGTTTGGACGGCTACGCGCACGTACGTGTGTCCGTTTTGGGGGTATGCTTTTTGATTGCAAAATACTTCATTTTCACTTTTGGATCCCGCTTAAAATTCTATTATTTCAATTTCAAATTTTTGGACCCGACCCGGGCGCGATTTGGAAATGTTTTACTTTGCGCCAAAATCCCATTTCTAATATTTTTTTAACCATAGTATATTTTATATAATATCTTCCGTTTCTTAAAATCCTTTAAATCTTTCCAACCGATCATATTACTCCATTTAAACCCAGTGGGCCCCCTTACCTATCTCTCTCCTCTCTCTCTCCCCGTCTCTCTCTCTCCCCCCATATCACTTTCTCTCTCTCTCGTATCTCTCTATCTTTTTCTCTCTCTCTATTTTCTCTCTCTCTCTCTCTCTCCTCTATATTCCCTCTTCTTTCTTTCCCTTTCTTTTTACGTAGCCGAAGAACCCAATCCATCGTCGTGCCCTAGCCACCGTCTCCCGTCGCCGCCGCAGCTCCAACGCCAACACCACCATCACCAGCATCGTCGCCTGCTCGCCCTCGGCCAGTCCACCGCGCCTCTTTCCTCATTTCCCCACGTTCCCGAGCACCTGCACACCCCGACGAGGCCACCAGTGCAAACCCCCGCGAGCCCAACCTCGCCGGTGACTCGCCGTCATCGCCCTCGTCACCCTCGACCAACCCACTACCTCTCCTTTCCTCCTTCATCAACCCCGTGTACCTTGCACCTGCTCCCGTGGCCATCTGTGCACCTTGCACGTGGTTGCGCCGCCGGATCTGTCGCCGGCGGCGTTTTCGATCCGCCTCCCCGGCCTCGTACATCCCCTCTGTAAGCTTCTTCTCCTCTCCTCCTCTTTCCTTTCCTCTTTTTCCTTCTCTGTGAAGTTTCTTGATCTGCAGGATCTTGTCGCTGCCGTCGTAGGCCACCGCCGGAGCTCCGTCGACGAGGTCGACCGTCACCACCCGTCCCACGGATCATCGTGAGCACCCTTTCTCAGATCCTACTTCCTTTCTTCTCTATTTCTCTTTTCTCTTCTTGTTTACGTGTCTTGATCTTTACTGTTCATTCCTCGGCCGGAATCCGACGATGCCGACGACGTGACCCGACGTTCCAGCAAGGTATCCCAACCCGTGTGGTTCCATTGTTCGTCGTTTGGGTTCATTCCGTGAACCGTACGCCCGTCGCGAGTTTCCCCGTCGACGTTTTACGTTCCGTTTTCCCGATTTGCGACCCGTCGAGGCAAGTACCCCTTGCTACATGCTAAATAATATTTACATACATATTGATGACACCCTAAACCTATAAATTTAAGTTTGGTACGGTCATTTCTCATTTTCATGTACAATATTGTTATATATCATTTTATCTTTAAACTTGGAATCTACAGTTTGCAATTGAACCTAATAACCACATTTACCTGTTTAATCACATTTTTAATATTGACATAGCTTATGGCATCTATCTCTATAGTTTTGTTCCATTCGGACACTCGTATGCATTTTAACCTGTAATACCTGTATATAAATCATTGCACCCCTAAAGTGCTTAAACTGGTTAATATGATTAAAGGGCCATAATTGTCATACTGCATTCGCATAACAGTGAAATCATCTCTGTGACACAACTGACAACTGTACTGCTAATTCAGTGAATCTGCCTATTGTTTACTTCATTGCTTATATCATGTTGTTGATACCCATGCTTGATTATATAACTGATTGTGAGCACACCTGTGATATCGCTTGCTTCTTGACCTGTCTTGCTACCTACATATTGATTGACCTGACATGGTACCGTATACTGCTTGACTTGACATGATGTACCATGACCTGATCCGTTACCTGATCTTGTGTCTAATGCCAACAAACCTGACATGTAGTCCTCATGGACCGTTCCTGTTGTCTATCCAGACAAACCTGTTTACCTGATCCTGTGTTGGCATTAGTTTTTTGATTTCGGGATACCTGACTTGACTTGCGCATACAACTTGGGGGTATGGGGAAATCAAAGGTGAAACCTGACTTGTAACTCGACAGTTCACTACCTGTCCTGAGTCTATACATTCTTGTTTTGTGCCTAGCGGCATGTCTCGGTTTCAGCCAAGAATATTGTGGCCGTGGTCCCGGATATGTACGGGATACTATCGAGTGTACACATTCCTGTTTTGTGCCTAGCGGCATGTCTCGGCTGCAGCCGAGAATATTATGGTCGTGGTCCCGGGTATGTACGGGATACTATTGAGTTACATCGATGATTCATCAATTTGGTTTCAAAGACTTTAGAATAGAGAACCTGATAGAACAGTTTAGTTTACTCACTGCACACTACCCTGCACTGCTCTGATTCATATTATTGTTACTCTTGCTTTATTCATGTTTATATTCGCATTGCTTGTTTATTATGTTATTACTTGATGACTTGACACACTGACGTCTGGGTTTTGCATGGCCCAGATTCTTCTACCTTGCTGCAGACTGATTAGGAGTTTTGCCGCTGTTAGACGAGCGGTGAGGTTCCTGTCGGTACGTAGTTTCACTTCAGGTGTTTCATTTATTGTATCTTTTGGCTTCCGCATATTTTTATCTCTTGACTCTTTTACTCTGGCTTATGGACATGTACTAGGTAATTAGTTTACTTTCCTGTTCCTGATATCTCCACAGCCGTAATGTGACTGTGGAAGGATTTTTCTTATCCACAGGTAGCATGGTTTCCTATGTCACGTGCCCACTTTAGCGTACTTGGGAAGCGGGGCGTGACATGGTTCTTTTGGTATCAGAGCCTTGGTTAGTCGGGTTGATTCTTTTGTAGTTGGGTATTGTACCCAATACACGAATCAGAATACACGTGTTTAGGAAACATGTCCTGCCACCTTGACCGTTTTACCATTCTTGAATCACATTCTTCTTGATTATATCTTTTATGATGTGCAAACTTCCTTTGCATATCGACTCGAAAAATCTGATTCCTTGTTATCTCTAGGACTTAGGCGACTTCGGTGGAGTTATGTAATTGTGGCTATGATACCGCGGCATAGTTACAATGCGGCACTCTATTTAAGTATCTTGGAGTTCTAGCCTTGATCTATATTTCGAATCTATCATCATGCAAATGTTGGGTGTTTGTTATGGCCGGTAAGAATTTGAAGACGTACCAGAGACGTGTGAAAGAAGCTGCCATGCTTGGGGTGATAAGAGGAATGCTGGAGAATCAAAAGAAACAAACCGAGCTAATCCAGTAGCAAGCGGAATCGTTTCAGGAAGGTTTGCAGATCGTTCAGCAGTCTGTGAACAGTGTTGGAGCTAAACTAGTTGACCGAGTAGGGACCGTAGCAGATTTCAGACGTTTGGGTCCGTCTACATTTACTGGTTTGGAGGAACCGTTGCCAGCGGAGCAGTGGCTAGTTGACATAGAGAATTTGCTTGTTGCGGCACAGATTCCAGATGAGAAAAGAGTTGATGTGGTACGCATTCAGTTAGTGGACTACGCCCAAGAATGGTGGCTTGTGGAAGAGAACCGTTTGCCCAAGCCAATCAAGTGGGCGGATTTTTCAAAGAGTTTCCTGGAGAAGTTCTTCCCGCGGACTGCACGGGAGGAAATGGAAGAGAAATTCATCGGGCTAAAGCAGAAGGGAGCACCCGTAAATGTGCATGCAGCAGAATGGACAAGACTCAGTAGATTCGCTGGACCTTTAGTTGCCAACGATGTAGACAGGGCACGAAGGTTCATGCGCAGCTTGGACGTGGACATCCCGCAGCAGATTGTCTCCCTGGGTTTGACCACTTTCTCATAAGTACTTGCGGCAGCTGAGAGCAGCAGAGTTTATCTGGGATGAAGGGGAGTTTGCAGCAGGCAGCAGTTGCGGTAAGGAAGCAGTTCTGTCGGGCCAGTCGAGTTTAGGGCTAGTCCGACAAACAATATTCCTGCATCTATGGAAGTTGATGAAAGCAAAGAGCCGGCTGTTGTTCGTAATTTTGTGGACGTGTTTGAAGATATATCGGGTTTACCGCCGAAGCGAGACGTGGAGTTCGCAACTGATCTTATTCCTGGTGCAGCACCAGTATCCAAGCGTATTATCCAATGGCACCAGTAGAGTTGGAAGAAGTCAAGAAACATGTTGCTGAATTGCTTAAAAAAGGTTGGATTCGGAGCAGTAACTCGCCTTGGGGAGCTCCAGTTCTTCTAGTAAAGAAGAAGGATGGCACAAGAAGGATGTGCATCGACTATCGAGAATTAAACCGGGGGACTATTAAGAACAAGTACCCGATCCCTCGCATTGACGAACTTTTCGAGCAGCTTAGTGGCGCGAGGGTATTCTCAAAGCTGGATTTGCGATCCGGATATCATCAGGTCCGAGTGAAAGTAGAAGATATTTGCAAGACGGCGTTCTGAACTCGGTATGGACATTACGAGTACTTAGTGATGCCCTTCGGAGTAGCGAATGCGCCGGCAGTATTCATGGACTTGATGAACCGAATCTTTTCACCGTTCTTGGACCAGTTTATCATGGTTTTTATTGACGATATTCTGGTTTACTCGAAGAATTTGAAGAACATGCTGAGCATTTGGAGATCGCACTGCAAACGTTGAGACAAGAGAAGTTGTATGCGAAGATGCGCAAGTGCGAGTTTTGGCTGGAGGAAGTAAAGTTTTTGGGGCATGTTGTGTCTGGCGATGGAATTGCCGTCGATCCAGAAAAGATTTCAGCAGTACGAGATTGGCCGATTCCAAAGAATGTTGCGGAGATAAGAAGTTTTCTTGGATTCGCCGGGTATTACAGAAGATTTGTGGAGAACTTTGCTCGTCTGGCGGAGCTGCTAACCAAGCCTACGCGCAAGGAGGTACCTTTCGTATGGACGGACAAATGTGCGTTGGCTTTTGAGGCGTTGAAACAGATGTTGATAACCGCCCCTATTCTGACCGTGCCAGAAAATTCCGGAGGATTGGTGATTCACAGCGACGCATCTGGGAAATGATTGGGATGTGTTTTGATGCAGCATGGGAAGGTTGTAGCGTACGTATCGAGACAGTTGAAGACCCATGAGAAGAATTATCCAACTCATGACTTGGAACTTGCGGCTGTGATTTTCGCTTTGAAGATTTGGAGACACTACCTTTTGGGCGAAAGGGTTTAAGTTTTTACTGATCATAAGAGCTTGAAGTATGGGTTCACACAGAAGGAGCTTAATATGAGGCAGCGTAGATGGTTGAAGCTGATGGCTGACTACGATCTTGATCTTAAGTACCATCCGGGGAAGGTTAACGTTATGCCGGATGCGCTTAGTCGGTTACCAGCAATTCAGGTGTTAACTACGCAGAAGGATATCGTTGCAGATTTTGGAAGATTTGACTTGAAGGTTGTGATACCGCATTCTACGGGACAGTTGATGCAGCTGCAAGTACAGTCATCGATGATCGAGAATATTAAAGCAGCACAATCGCAGGACCCTAGACTGCAAAAGTTTTGAGAACAGGTTGAAGCTGAACTACGAACAGATTTATTGATCCACAAAGATGGTTCGTTGAGGTATGGTAGCTGTTTGTGTGTGCCAAAGGAAGATATTCGTGAAGAGCTTATGAAGGAGGCACATAACTCAGATTATTCTATACATCCAGGAGGCACAAAGATGTACCGAGATATTCGACAACATTTCTAGTGGGAAGGCATGAAACGGGAGATTGCTCGCTTTGTGGCAAAGTGCTTGGTGTGTCAGCAAGCTAAGGCTGAACATCAAAGGGTTGCTGGTTTATTGCAACCACTTCCGATTCCTCAGTGAAAGTGGGAACATATAACCATGGATTTCGTGACGGCTTTACCGCGGAGTCTAAAAGGCAACATTGCTGTATGGGTGATTGTTGATCGGTTGACCAAGGCAGCTCACTTCATTCCTTTCCGGGTTGGTCAATCAACAGAGACTTTGGCAGAGCGGTACATGCAAGAAATTATAAGATTGCATGGAGTACCGGTGAGCATCGTGTCCGATCAGGACACTCGATTCTTATCACACTTTTGGCGGAGTTTACAGGAAAGTTTGGGGACTCAAGTGAGGTTTAGCACAACTTGTCATCCTCAAACTGATGGTCAGTCGGAGAGAACGATCCAAACCCTTGAGGATATGTTGAGAGCATGCATGTTGGACTTCAAGGGTTCATGGGAAGATCATCTACATGTGGAGGAGTTTTCTTAAAACAACAGTTTTCAGGCAACTATCCAGATGGCTCCATTTGAAGCTTTGTATGGTCGTAAATGTCGTTCACCTGTTTGTTGGGACAATGTCGGTGAATGAAGATTACTGGGACCAGATTTGGTTGTGCAGACAGTTGAGAAGGTTAACACTAGCAGAAATCATATGAAAGCAGCCCAAGACCGACAGAAAAGTTGGGCAGATACGTCAAGAAGACCTCTAGAGTTCGCCGCGGGTATTTTGGTATTCTTGAAGATATCACCGACTAGAGAGGTGATTCGTTTGGAAGTCGAGGAAAGCTTAGTCCTCGATTCGTTGGACCCTTTGAGATCTTGGAGCGTGTTGGTGAGGTAGCGTATCGTTTGGCGTTACCGCAGTCCTTGGCGAATGTGCACGATGTGTTTCACGTATCTCAACTCCGTAAGTATGTTCGAGATGAAACGCATGTATTGGATCATTCGGAGCTAACAGTACGAGAAGACTTGACTTTTGAGGAGCGATCGATTGAAATTATGGATCGAAGGGAAAAGGTTCTTAAGAACAAGGTGATCCCTCTTGTGCTTGTTTCTTGGGGTAATCGCTCGTATGGAGAGTTCACTTGGGAACGAGAAGGTGAAATCCGGCAGTAGTTTTCTCACCTTTTCTTGTAGTATTTTGTTATCTATCTTTATATTCTTGGAATTTCGAGGACGAAATTCTTTTTGTAGTTGGGTATAATGTAACACCCGAGCCCAATGCTACTAATTTCTGTTACTTTATGAATGGAGTGTGGCATTATTTTATTTATCTTGCTTGATTGTTACTTACTGTAAATTTTACCCGGCAAATTCATTTCCGCATATAACAATTTTTGGCATCTAAAATAAAATTAAAAATATTCATCTTGGTCTGCTTGACACCCCTAACCCTGTTGTAGCGTCCGTGCATCGTGTTCTCGTCCCGTTCAGTGAAACGGGCGAGTTTGGACGGCTACGCGCACGTACGTGTGTCCGTTTTGGGGGTATGCTTTTTGATTGCAAAATACTTCATTTTCATTTTTGGATCCCGCTTAAAATTCTATTATTTCAATTTCAAATTTTTGGACCCGACCCGGGCGCGATTTGGAAATGTTTTACTTTGCGCCAAAATCCCATTTCTAATATTTTTTTAACCATAGTATATTTTATATAATATCTTCCGTTTCTTAAAATCCTTTAAATCTTTCCAGCCAATTATATCACTCCATTTAAACCCAGTGGGCCCCCTTACCTATCTCTCTCCTCTCTCTCCCCCCGTCTCTTTCTCTCTCTCTCTCCCCCCCATATCTCTTTCTCTCTCTCTCGTATCTCTCTCTCTCTCTCTATTTTTCTCTCTCTCTCCTCTATATTCCCTCTTCTTTCTTTCCCTTTCTTTTTACGTAGCCGAAGAACCCAACCAATCACCGTGCCCTAGCCACCGTCTTCCGTCGCCGCCGCAGCCCCAACGCCAACACCACCATCACCAGCATCGTCGCCTCCTCGCCCTCGACCAGTCCACCGCGCCTCCTTCCTCATTTCCCCATGTTCCCGAGCGCCTGCACACCCCGACGAGGCCACCAGTGCAAACCCCCGCGAGCCCAATCTCGCCGGTGACTCGCCGTCATCGCCCTAGTCGCCTCCTCGCCCTCGACCGACCCACTACCTCTCCTTTCCTCCTTCATCAACCCCGTGTACCCAGCACCTGCTCCCGCGGCCATCTGCGCACCCTGCACGTGGTTGCGCAGCCGGATCTGTCGCCGCCGGCGGTTTCGATCCGCCTCCCCGGCCTCGTACATCCCCTCTGTAAGCTTCTTCTCCTCTCCTCCTCTTTCCTTTCCTCTTTTTCCTTCTCTATGAAGTTTCTTGATCTGCAGGATCTTGTCGCTGCCATCGTAGGCCACCACCGGAGCTCCGTCGACGAGGTCGACCGTCACCACCCGTCCCACGGATCATCGTGAGCACCCTTTCTCAGATCCTACTTCCTTTCTTCTCTATTTCTCTTTTCTCTTCTTGTTTACGTGTCTTGATCTTTACTGTTCATTCCTCGGCCGGAATCCGACGATGCCGACGACGTGACCCGACGTTCCAGCAAGGTATCCCAACCCGTGTGGTTCCATTGTTCGTCGTTTGGGTTCATTCCGTGAACCGTACGCCCGTCGCGAGTTTCCCCGTCGACGTTTTACGTTCCGTTTTCCCGATTTGCGACCCGTCGAGGCAAGTACCCCTTGCTACATGCTAAATAATATTTACATACATATTGATGACATCCTAAACCTATAAATTTAAGTTTGGTACGGTCATTTCTCATTTTCATGTACAATATTGTTATATATCATTTTATCTTTAAACTTGGAATCTACAGTTTGCAATTGAACCTAATAACCACATTTACCTGTTTAATCACATTTTTAATATTGACATAGCTTATGGCATCTATCTCTATAGTTTTGTTCCATTCGGACACTCGTATGCATTTTAACCTGTAATACCTGTATTGAACCTGTATATAAATCATTGCACCCCTAAAGTGCTTAAACTGGTTAATATGATTAAAGGGCCATAATTGTCATACTGCATTCGCATAACAGTGAAATCATCTCTGTGACACAACTGACAACTGTACTGCTAATTCAGTGAATCTGCCTATTGTTTACTTCATTGCTTATATCATGTTGTTGATACCCATGCTTGATTATATAACTGATTGTGAGCACACCTGTGATATCGCTTGCTTCTTGACCCGTCTTGCTACCTACATATTGATTGACCCGACATGGTACCGTATACTGCTTGACTTGACATGATGTACCATGACCTGATCCGTTACCTGATCTTGTGTCTAATGCCAACAAACCTGACATGTAGTCCTCATGGACCGTTCCTGTTGTCTATCCAGACAAACCTGTTTACCTGATCCTGTGTTGGCATTAGTTTCTTGATTTCGAGATACTTGACTTGACTTGCACATATAACTTGGGGGTATGGGGAAATCAAAGGTGAAACCTGACTTGTAACTCGACAGTTCACTACCTGTCCTGAGTGTACACATTCTTGTTTTGTGCCTAGCGGCATGTCTCGGTTTCAGCCGAGAATATTGTGGCCGTGGTCCCGGGTATTTACGGGATACTATCGAGTGTACACATTCCTGTTTTGTGCCTAGCGGCATGTCTCGGCTGCTGCCGAGAATATTGTGGCCGTGGTCCCGGGTATGTACGGGATACTATTGAGTTACATCGATAATTCATCAATTTGGTTTCAAAGACTTTAGAATAGAGAACCTGATAGAACAGTTTAGTTTACTTACTACACACTACCCTGCACTGCTCTGATTCATATTATTGTTACTCTTGCTTTATTCATGTTTATATTCGCATTGCCTGTTTATTATGTTATTACTTGATGACTTGACGCGCTGACGTTTGGGTTTTGCATGGCCCAGATTCTTCTACCTTGCTGCAGACTGATTAGGAGTTTTGCCGCTGTTAGACGAGCGGTGAGGTTCCTGTTGGTACGTAGTTTCACTTCAGGTGTTTCATTTATTGTATCTTTTGGCTTCCGCATATTGTTATCTCTTGACTCTTTTACTCTGGCTTATGGACATGTACTACGTAGTTAGTTTACTTTCCTGTTCCTGATATCTCCACAGCCGTAATGTGACTGTAGAAGGATTTTTCCTATCCACAGGTAGCATGGTTGGCTATGTCACGTGCCCACTTTAGCGTACTTGGGAAGCGGGGCGTGACAGCATCGGCGAGAATGAGTGTAGTCTTGAAGAACGAAGAAAGAGAATATATAAATTGATGAGAGAGAGATTTAGTTAGAGGAGAGAGAGATATGTTATGTGGAGAGAGAGAGAAAGAGAAAGAGAGGTTTTGTGTTTAATATAAAAATATATAATATATTTTAAATTAAGTTATAAATATATATTAGTTTTAATATATAGATATTATCAAACTACAACCAATCTCCATCAAAATCTCATCAAAAATATATTTTAGAAAATAATTCACATACGTAAACTTCTCAACCATAATGCAAAAATATATTTTAAATAACTCATACCTCTAATTTAATATTTAAAAGCATTCTAAAAATATATCTAGATTTAGTAAATATTTGATATTAGATATCTTGAGATTTAAACGTAAAAGATAAAAGCAAAATAAGATATGAGATGGCAACCATATGATGACAGCTAACAAAATATAATTTATCCTTAACTTATTGCTACTAAAAGATATATGATGATCTAGATACATGATACATGATACATGATACATGATAGATGATATATATATATATATATATATATATATATATATATATATATATTATACTAGATTCACATAAATTCAGTTTACTGATAAATTTCAGATATAATTTAGCACCATATTGGGTTTCACATATGCGGGTCGGGTCGAATAACTACTACTTCTATTCGAATCACTCACAACCCAAAAGAATAAAATAGAAGAAATATAAAGCAAGTGTTAAAATAACAATTAATATCGTATTACCGTACTAGGGTGTTACATTATTGTCACGCCCCGCTTCCCGGTGTACGGGCAGAGGGCGCGACGAGACCGCTACGTATTTACTCTGAAGTAAATACGCTAAGCGTATCTAAGCAATATAAAAGAAATATACACAGGAGACAAATGTAATGAAACAACAACTTTATTTATTAAAATTCTTTTGTACAATGCAAGGAAAAGTAAATACATCTGAATGAAAGCAATGCCTAAACAGTGGCATAACAGAAAAGGAAAATACATAATGTAAAAGAAAAAATACAAGTGAAACTACAGCTCGGGATCTTCAGTAAACTGGTCCAAGTCTTCGGCGCTGGGCTCGATCTCTGGAAGGTCCGAATCACCTGACGACATTCAAAGAATAGAAAGAGAATGTCGTCAGTGAACAAATCGCTCGGTAAATCACAAAGATTAAGGAGAAGTAGAATAGGCAGAGAGAGAGAGAGTGTGTAACTTTTAAAGTTGTATTTAGTGTTAACGATGTTTTTTGTAGCTTGGTACAGAAGGATGCCAGTGTATACGAGAGGAGTCTCAGTAGACCAGAGACTAAGGTGAACGGAATGTACAAGGAACCGTTATGCCACGGTACAACAGCAACGGAATACATGTTAGGTGTCTTAAATCTTACAGTCTCGTGCCACTTCTAACACCTTTCGTAACAATCTACCCCTTAAAACCCCGCGATGTCTTGATTGTATTGTTTGAATTGTATTGTAAATTGTAATGTCTTGTATAGATGAATGACTTGCCAAAACCATCATATCAGTAAAATGGATGTAACTGGAGAATCATGTAAATGGAAGTATATCCATGGTTCGGTTCGGTCAATACAGATTGAATAGATTGAATATATGTATTCATGGATTCATATTGAATTGTAGTATTCTAGATTATACTTGAATCATATTCAAGTCAGATTATTATAATGAGACTCAGTCTGAGTCAGAACAATTAGAAAAGGAAATTGAAGTCCTGAATTATGTTTTGATATTATCGGTAACTGCTGCACATGGGCGGCAGGATTTATGTCTTTTTCAAAGACGATTACCGTAGTGATAACAACGTTTGTTAAGTTGTCTTCCTTAAATAGGTAAGCACCCATGTCTCCGGCTCCCTGAGGCTCAAGAGACTGGTCCCGCTTAAACCTATATTTACTAGGGTCCTTAGGGTAATTTATCGAACTTGAGGGGGTTTTAGGTAAAAATAATTTTGTATAGTTTTCAAAATACACCTCATGTATTTTATTATCGTTTTTAGAGTTTTCATAGATGTGGATTTTATATATGTGATATTTCTAGTGAGATAAACCTATTTTTCATAATACATGGTATTTAATTCTAAAGTATTGACTTGTATAGAATTTCATGGTATTTTCATGTAAAATGATTCTTTTGATATAGAAAAGTTAGAATATTCATATTATATCAAAAATAGATATTTTGATGATACATATATATATTTATTTATATAAAATAATTTTAATTTATTATTTTTTCTAGAAATCACATTTTTCTTAAGATATTTGTATTTTTAAATTCTTCGAGACCGAATGCTCCTTGCGGAGGTCTGAATCTCGCACTACTAAGCCCAAGGATGTGCGATAATCCGCACCATCCCAGTCGGGTTTCTCAAAATGGGTTGTAGCGGCGCTTTGCAAAGATTTGTAAAAATATGTAATCTTGTAGAAAACGGTTTTAATAGTAAAAGATATTTAATTGTAAATTCGTATTTCCGTATTCTATTTTCCTGAAAGATATTGTTCTATATTGCATATGAGTGTTGTGAAGAGGTAGGTCATTACCTCATGATCTATCTAAAGGTATAGCAAGAATTATGATGTTTTAAAGTCGAAACTAAACTACATGGTATTTTTCTGAAAAAGTACGATAAAAATTGCAATAAGAAATATTTTGCTATGAAACTTGTTCAACATATTTTGTTAATGATTAATAGTCAAGATGTAAGAGTTTAGTATAGTTGTATATGAGGAAAGTTGATCTTTTTAAAGAAAACCGAATCGGAAGTCGGATTAACTCCGCTTCCGTCGGGTTTTAGTTTTACAAATTTTTAGAATGGAATAGAGAAGGGGGAGGAGGGACTTACTGGCTTTTGGTTTAGAGGAGAGAAAGAGGGAGTGGAAGTAGGTTCCGGTGCGTCATTTCATCGCCGGGAACTTCTAGGGTCGTCGTCGGAAGTTCGCCGGTGCTTCGCCCCTTGCTAACTCCACTTGTACACAAAAGTTCTAGGGATCTTTATTGAGAGTTTAGACAGAGTTTGTGAGTGAAGGGGGTATGAATTGGAGTGGTATTTATAGGAAAAGATTAGGGTTTAGGGTGTGAAAGTTTGCATTGAAATTTGTATTAAAAATGAGATTAAATGGATGATTTAATCCCCTCTGGTTGAATGCAGAATAAACAAACAATATGGGGTTAGTGGGGTAGCTGAAGAGGTGCAGGAGGTGAAGTTTGGAGGCATTTGGAACGGTTTGACCTGAGCTCACTGGTATTTTTGCATGTGTCGCTGGTTTTGTACCGTCGGGTGGGGCCAGAGTTTTTGCCACGTGTCGGGGTTGCTTCATTTTCCTTCGTGTTTATGTTTATTTATTCTGTAACTTACCCTATTACGTGTAGTGTACGTGTAGACTATTATGCTTCTAAAAAGATTAAAGGAAATCAATATAAAAAATAATATGGCTGATGGGATTTGAACTCTGGTGTGATGCTTTGGTTCGGCAGTGCAAGGTCTTACCAATGAGGTACAAGCCCTTGCTTGCTATTAAAAAGCAAAACAAATTTATAACTTGTGCTTAGGAAAAAATACCCCTTTCTGTATTTTTGAAAAATTTGTACAGAAAGTTGTACAATAAGTTTAGGGTTGTTACAATTATACCCAACTACAAAAGAATTTCGTCCTCGAAATTCACGAAACAGGAAAAATAAGAAGATATGGATCTAAGAAAAGAGATGGGAAAAACTTTTGTCGAATCTCGTCTTCATGTTCCCAAGTAGATTCTCCATGCGAACGATTTCCACATGAAACGAGTACTAGAGAGATTACTTTATTCTTGAGAACATTTTCTCATCGATCCACAATAGCCATTAGTCGCTCTTCAGAGGTTAAATCTTCTCTTACTGTCAGTTTCGAGTGATAAGGACGTGTGTCTTATCTCGAACATACTTGCGAAGTTGAGATACATGAAACACGTCATGAACACCTACCAAGGATGGTGGTAAAGCCAATTGATAAGCTACCTCTGCAACACGCTCAATGATATCGAAAGACCCCACGAATCGAGAACTAAGCTTGCTTCGACTACCAAATCAGATTACTCCCCTAGTCGATGATATCTTCAAGAACACAAGGTCCCCATTAGCAAACTCCAAAGTTCTTCTTCCAGTATCAGCCCAAATTTTCTGTCGATCTTGTACCACCTTCATATGATCGCGAATCAAGCTAACTTTCTCCACAGTTTGCACAATGAGATCCGGTCCCAACAATTTTCTTTCTCCAACACCGTCCCAGCAGACAGACGAGCGACACTTACGATCGTACAATACTTCAAATTGAGCCATCTGTATAGTCGCCTGAAAGCTGTTATTGTAAGAAAACTCTACTAAATGTAAACGATCCTCCTACGAACCCTTGAAGTCTAATATGTAAGCTCTCAACATATCTTCAAGAGTTTGGATCGTCCTCTTAGACTGTCCATCTTTCTGAGAATGATGGGCCGTACTAAATTTCAAGCGAGTTCCCAAACTTTCTTGTAGACTCCTCCAAAAGTGTGATAGGAACCGAGTATCACGATCAGAAACGATACTAACTGGTACTCCATGTAATCTCACAATCTCCTGCATGTACCGCTCTGCCAACACCTCCGTCGATTGACCAACTCGGAATGGTATGAAATGAGCTGCATTGGTCAATCGATTGACAGTTACCCAAACTACGTTATTGTCCTTTGGACTCCGTGGTAAGGCTGTCATGAAATCCATAGTTATATGTTCCCATTTTCATTGAGGAATCAGAAGTGGTTGCAATAAACCAGCTACCTTTTGATGTTCAGCCTTGACTTGTTGACATACCAAGCACCTCGATACGTAGTTGTTCTCCGCCGAAAGACCGGACTGAGACATTAGGATATCTGGCCTGAATTTTGGGGGCAGATGCTATTTGGATTTATCCTCCCACATCTCCAAAAATACCAAGTTGATTTATGGCACCAGATATCGGAGGTTTGGATGGACGTGACCATTGTAGCAGACTTAATCAGATTCCCTCTCATTTTATTACGGGTTTTTGATTATGGGGATGCTCTTCCTTGCAGACGGAAGCCCCTGCAGTTAATTACATTACCGCATTGCGATAACCACTTTCACCTGCTCTAGCAGTTCACTTCATGTCGTGTGTATTTTTGTTTGTTTGGGTTGCCCGTGGATTGTATACGGAGACTATTTTATGCCGTTGCCCGTAGGGCGCGGATTAGTCCAAATTTTTATATTTGAGATTTGGGTTTGGGTCAAGGATTTTCTTGACGGGGTCCACATTGGTAGCTTAGTTTGCCAACGAGAATGAACTTAGGACGCATTTCTCACATTTGTGAGGTCCATTCGTTCATAGGATATTTGAGTTTGATCTAAGGATCGTTAGTCATATTTGAGACAAATATCAACTTAGAAACAAATGAGCATATGGGCTCAATTATTTTAATTTAAGGTCATCACGGTCCATTATCACCGTGTTTGGGGCGACGCGCTAGTTTAGGAACATCTCGGTCCAACATTCCCGTTTTGGGGACGAATGTTAGTTTAAGGACATTTCGGTCCAACATTCATCTTGCGCACACGTGTATTTGTTACATGGCGGAATGAACGATGGTAACATGGAATGCGCCCAATTTGGGGTGTGTTCTGATTTGAGGTGTGCACGTCAATTTGGAAGTGCATTAATGTGGGATGAATAGAGTTGTTGGTTGTCGAGACCCGCCACCTCTCTGAAGACGTTGAGGAATTATAACAGCATATATCAGAGGTGTGAAAAGATGTACCTTTGAACCAAATCCCGTATTTGAAGGAAAAAAAGAGGCTGTGGACCTAAGAATTGTTAGTCACATTTAGGACTAAGATTACCTTAGGAGATATGGGATGGATATTATTTTGGATATCATCAATGAGAGATCATTAGTCATGTTTGAGACTAAGATCAGTTTTGGAAATCATGAGCAATATGGGCTCGGTTGATTAAAATCAAAGAGATTTGACCTCAGGAAACTTAACCAATTTGGGCTAAAATTGGTTCTCTATACTACCCAGCAGTGCTAAGCACTGATATATATAATGCTCACGTGTATTTCACGTGGGCGCTGGAATAGTGCTGAGCACTAATCTTTTCTAGCACTCACGTGTTTTTCATGTGAGACGCTGTTATAGTGCTGAGCACTAATTTTATTTGGCGCTCACGTGTGAAACAGGTGAGGCGCTCAGATATAGGCGCTGCCCAATCAGTGCTAAGCACTTTAGTCATTTTGACTGAACATAGAGTGCTAAGCACTTTGAATGGCACTCACGTGGGAAACACGTGAGGGCTGAGCATTGATTTCGGGTTTTATCTGTTCACCCCTTTTTTTACAAAGTACTAAGTATTTGGCTAGAGCTCTGGTGCTCACGTGTGAAGCACGTGAGGCGCCAGATTTCAAGTTTCCAAGAGTGTTTCACGTGTATTTTACGTGACTACTTTATTTTTGGGGTGTTGGGCTGCTTTATTTGGTGACTGCCCAATCAACATGAATGTGATTTTTTCTTTGTTTTTCGAGCGCTCACGTGGGAAGCACGTGAGGCGTTTTAACTCTTCTTTTGTTTGTTTTAGACACTCACGTGGGAAAATTGTGAGGCACTATAATAGTGCTAGGCACTAATTTTCTTACATGTGTTTTCACGTGAGACGCCAAATTCTACTTGTTTTTAAAGATATTAATCTCTATTAATGACATTTTATTCATTGATGATCATCAAGATTTCTGTTTTGAAGATCTTGGATCATCATCATTGTTTTTATTGGAGAACTAAGTTCTTCTTTTATTTTTATAAGAACTAAGTTCTTTATGTAGGGTTAAACCTTAATTTTGGAGGAATTAAATTCTCAGAACACATGTTCTTTTTCTTTTTCTTTCTTTTTTAACCTAGTTCTTTTCCCTAAGTTTTGAGCCTGAAGAACAAAATTTCCCCGATGAGAATTAAATTCTTAACTTGTGGGGAGATTTGCTTTTGCAAATCTCAAACCAGAGGAAAAACTAAGTTCTTGTATGAAAGGTTAAACCCTTATATTTATTATATTAGGCAAAGAGGATACTTTTAATCTCTTCTTTTTTATTTACCTAGAGTTTTTGAAGGAAGAAGGTCTTCTTTCTTTGAGAATTAAATTTTCTGTTCTCTCAAGAGCTCACTGTATTTTTTTTTTTTGCAGAAGCTTCTGTTTGTCTATCCGTGTGTGAGACTTGAAGTCTCAGGTCTTTTATATAGTGAAGGCAAGCTTGTTAATTAAAATTTCTTATTGAGAGATTCCAATTGATTTTATTGGTCTCAAAATCTGTTTGGGGAATTTTACCCACCGTTGGATCTTTGATCCAAGTGTTTCTGTCTCACAGAATATATTTTCTCGTTTTAACAAGATTGGGGGAATATTCTCCCATATATAGAATAAAATTCTATTGAACAATGATATTTTTATTACCATTGGATTTTTAATCCAAGGGTGATCGGTTTAACAGAGCACAATCTTTCTCTGTTTAGAAAGATATAGGAAATATTTTTCATCTATTTGGATTTTTGATCCACCAACTTTCTATTTAACAGAAAATAACCTTCCCAATAGAATTTAATTCTATACTTAATCACCATTGGATCTCTGATCCAACAGTTCCTTGTTTAACAGAGAGGATCTTTCTCTTTTAGAAAAATTCATGGAAGTATTTCTAAAGAGTAGAATTTAATTCTACATAAGGAAGTGACCTTACGTGTTTAACACGTGATGCTTATTTAGCTTCTCTGATTTGGCGCCCATATGCCTTGTGTTCCCTTATAAAAAAAATAAAAAAAAAAGGAAAGACCCCCGGTAAGATTAGAAGAAAAAGAAAAAAGAAGCAGAGCTCTCTTGTAGAAAAAGAAACCTTAGGTAAGAAGAAAGACATAGAGATCATTTTATCTCTTCTTCGCCATTTCAACAGTTTAACTCTTCTAAAAAGAACGTAGTTCTTCCTCTGGTTGAGATCTGCAGAAGCAGATCTCCCCACAAGTTGAGAATTTAATTCTCATCAGGGAGATTCTGTCATGCAGACTCAAAACTTAGGGGAAATGACTAAATTTAAAGAATTTAATTCTTCCAAAAAAAAGATATAGGAATTTAATTCCTCTAATAAAACTAGGGTTTAACCCTATATAAGAATTTAATTCTTATCAAAATAAGGGACTTGAAATGCTCAAAACTCAGATCAAGATTTCTATGCACGTAAAAGAAATGATTAGTGTTCAACGCTATAGCAACAGATTACGTGTTCCCACGTGAGCACCTCTGAGGAACAAAAAGAAAAGATTGAGATCAAATCATGTGTTCCCACGCGACCCCTTAAAATGAGCGCTCAGCACTTACATGGAAAAGGGAATAAATCCAAAGACAGTTCTCATTTTGGGGCGATTCACGTGACCCCCAATAGTGTTTAGCACTTATAAAGGAAGGGGGAATAAACCAAAAACAGTTCCCAACTTTGGGGCACCTCACGTGCCCACACGTGACCTCTAATAGTGCTTAGCACTTATAAAGGAAGAGGGAATAAATCCAAAAAGACAGTGCTCAGCTATGGGGCGCCTCACGTGCCCACACGTGATGGCCAAAAGAATTAAGTGTTTAATATTTATATACAGATGGGGATTTGGACCTAAGTATACAGTGCCAACTATCAGGCGTCTCACGTGCCTCACGTGAGCGCCCTAAATTTCAGTGTTTAATACTGCTTTTGAGCCTCATGTAGGAGCACGTGAGCGCCGCGTAGATATTAGTGTTTAACTCTATGAGAGGCTAACCTTAGTCCAAATTAGCCAAGTTTTCAGAGGCCAAAAAAAACTTTTGATCATCAATCAACCGAGCCCTCCTATACTCAAGTCTCCCCCAGATCGATCTTAGTTCCAAAGATGACTAATGATCTCCTAATACATGGGATCTAAAATGATGTTCGTTCCACCATGATCTCTCCCTTCAATCTGGAGTTCGGTTCAAGGGTACATCTCTCCATACCTCTGATACATGTCGTTGTAATTCTTCAATGTCTTTAGAGAGATGGAGGGTCCCGACAACCAACAGCTCTTTTGGTATACTCCCAAACCCATGAGCACACCCCCAATAGACCGTAATGTCCTTAAACTAGCTATGGACCGCAATGTCCTTAAACTAGCTGTGGACCGCAACGTCCTTAAACTAAACCCTCACCCCCTAAAAAATGGTGATCTATGGACCGTAACGTCCCTAAACTAAAACGATTGAGCCCAAATGCTCTTTTGTTGGATCAAGAATGATTCTATACCCAGTTAAGTAGATCTTAGTCCAAGATCGGACTAACGTATCCTTAACAAACATTTAAGTTGACCTTAATCCCAAACGAGATTAACGATCCTTAAATCAACCTAAACCCAAATCTAAGAACATACGGATTTGGACTAATCCACGCCCTACGGGCGACAACATAAATTAGTCTCCGTATACAATCCACGGGCAACCAAAAATAAAAACAAACACACACGACACGAAGTGAACATCTGGAGCAGGAGAAAGTGGTTATCGCTATGCGGTAACGTAATTAACTGCAGGGGCTTGTGCCTGCAGGGAAGAGCGTCCCCACAATCAAAAACCCGTCACAACGAGGGGGAATCTGACTAAGTCTGCTACAACGGCCGCATCCAACCAAACCTCCAATACACGGTGCCATAAATCAACTTGGCATCTACGGAGAGGTGGACGGACAAAACCAAATAGCATCTGCCCCCAAATTCAGGCAAGATGTTTGTCTTCCCGGTTTTCGGCGGTAAATAGATTCTGGCATGCCTGGTGGGACCTCTTCCTCTTTCCGCTCCATACTTCGTGTGTCGTGTTCGCGAACAAATCGCGGTTTAATATGGTTGCCCTTGGATTTGATGTACTAAGATTTGGTGTCTTGCTCCATGTAGAAAAGGAGATAACATCGATGGCCTCCAGCCACACTAACTGCAACAACAATTCCCACTCTGTCCCCGCCTGAGGAGTGACCTATGGGCCCCAAGTGGCCTCCATCTTTGTAATGCTGGTGGAACAAGTGACTCAGGCCATCACTGGACTATTTTTTGGGATCATGCTCCTGCCAATAAGCTTCAATGCCTCAATGCCATCACAAGAGGCTCCGAAGAAGTCGATCTTCGATCGGCTTGCCACCACCGCGGCCCTTCTCAACGGGTCGTCCAATTCCGACGCCTCAGTCTTTTACAGGCTGAGCCTAAGCTCAAGTAGGCCCGCAAAAAGGCTCGCGATACTTGAAAGGGTTATCCCGGGGCGGATAGCCATTCCTGTTCTGACAGACGAAGCCGTCAAAGGGGCTTTTCCTGCTAGAGGATCGGTTTTCGCAAGACTGGCCGTTCCAACTCCTGCTGCGGGTGAGATCGTTACAAGAGCTTCCTCTACTCGAAAGTTAATCTTCGGCAGATTAGACGTTCCTTTTCAATGGACGTCAGTCTTCGACAGGCTGGCACCAACAACAACCTCTCATCAAAGCAAGGGTCATAACGAGGTCGCTTCTACAACTGGGGTAATCCCACCCGCAAGACATGCTCGACGTCGCCACTAGTGCCGAGTAAGGAAGGCTGGGGGTAGTTCCCCCTATGGACTTACTCCACCAGCTCCAACGGTGGAAGTTGATGCCGCTGTTCCAACTGGGAACAGCTTTGAAATGCTCAGGAGGGTGCGCAAGAACTCTCCAACCGCTGTATTAAAGAAGTCCCCTCCGCCTGTTGAAAACACAACGCAGGCAAAACCAGAACAGCCTCCTCAGCGGCTGTCCTCCAAGATCCACAGAGTCTGGCGGAAAGTCTAAGACTCTGTAATTGACAAAGATTACTCTCGCCGGCTAAAGAAGACGAAGGCTCGGCAAGAGGAAGACAATCCTTCCGTCGTACCACGGAAGGTGTCATCTACGTGGGTGCCTGTTGCAACGGCCCCTTCAACTTTGGTCTCCCACAAAAAGAGATGGCCTGAGAATCTCCCACCACCGGCGTCAAATATCAAAGGCAGTGGACCCAAACGTCTCGAGTCTGGGGGTATGATTGTGCATACCATATACATGGCATCCGGAAAAGATGATAGTCATGCTTCCGTGAGTCATCGACCACTCACACGGTTTGTGACGAAAGCTCAGGAGCAACAACAAAAACTCCAGGAGATGTTGACAAGAATGACCGCACTCACTGGGCAGAAAGAAAGCCCAGGAGCATCGTCGGAACAACGTCAGGAGCAGGAGACCGATACCGAATTCCTACGGAGGGTGCTTGAAAACAAAGACAAAGAGACCACGGAACAAGCGGATAATATAAAACAAATGGCGCTCATGTTCCAAGACATGGTGGGGATGATGATCCAGCCGGAACCTCTAGCCGAAGACCCTCCGATAATTATCGAAGACTATAGAGGGGAAACGTCAAACCCTCCTCCGGCTGTATCAGTAGCCCAAGAAGAGACAATTTCCAAGGCTACCCTTGATAACTACATAGCTCAACAAATACGAGCTCATCAAGCGAGTGAAGTGGCCGGCCAAGTCGTCAGAACTGGGCGGTCTTATCCAGGCTCGTACGATCAGAACAAGTACCCGCCGGGATATACGATCCCTAAGTTCCACGTGTATAAAGGGACAGGCAATCCACACCAGCACGTTGCTTAATTTAGAGCTCTATGCAGCAATACTGGAGGAGATGACAAACTATTGCTTCGCCAATTTGTCGGCAGCTTAGCGGAGACAACATTTGAATGGTATTCGGAGGTTCCGAATGATTCCATCAAGATATTTACAGAAATGAAGCTACTGTTTACGCAACGGTTCTCAAGGGCTAGCGAGCGCACCCTGATCACGGCATTAATCAACGCCAGGGTGAAGTCGGGAGAAATCTGGGTTTAGTATGCAATTCGGTGGCGGAACCTATGGTCGAAATGCGAACAACGCATAGAAGAAGCTCTTGCCGTGGTATGTTCATCGGGGCCCTCGACCCTCAGGCAACTATACCCAATTTATGATGTTCTTCAAGCCGACCACCTTCCAGGCCTTGATTGACAAGCTGGCCCAAATGGACCAGATGGGCCATAGACTGTCCTCTTCAAAGATAGATCTCCGAAATGAAAAAGGGAAAGGGAAAGAGACCTTCGTCGCCAAAGCGCTAGAGCCCGAGCGCCCATGTGCCGGGCACGTGAGGCGCCAGCGCCCAAAGCGCTAGCACCCGAGCGCCCACGTGCCGGGCACGTAAGGCGCTAGCACCCGAGCGCCCACGTGCCGGGCACGTGAGGCGCTCGCGCCCAAAGCGCCAGCGCCCGAGCGCCCACGTGCCGGCCACGTGAGGCGCGAGCGTCAGCGCCAGTGCCCAAGCGCCTAGCGCCAGTGCATGCATGCTAGGCGCGCGAGGCGCTGGCATCCACGCGTCCTTTGGACGCCATTTTCCCCCATTTTACACACGCTCCACATTAAAAATACCTCCCCCGTTAGAAAAAATTTCTAACGGGGCGTCTGCTAGCCCTCTTGACCCCCAGCCCGCTATCCGGGTAGCGGGACCCCAATAAAAACTCTGTGGGCCCCCCGATATATCCAAAACCCCTTCAAAACACAACACTGCACATTGAGTTCGCATGACCAGTTTAACCCGTCAATCGGAAGTTCTCTTGTTAGTTATATGTATGCTTTAGAGGCCATTATTATACATATGATGTATATTATATTGGATGCTTGGACATATATAGAGAGGACTTTCTTGCTCGACATGATAGTATGCTATCTGGTTACTCTTTATCTTAACATGTATACTTGTCTCTTGATACTGTCTGATGGTTACATGTTTGTAAAGCCCTTAGGATGTGCACTTGATTACCAGGATTATGATGCAGATCATACTAGTGGGATCATGGTAGTCCATAAGTTCATCCTTTAATGTTCCTAGTCGTGGATGTATCGAGATGGGGCATCGATATACCAGAGTAGACTAGCATATACGCTTCTCGACCCATGTGATGGGCGATGGATGATCTCATATCCATTGGTGTTTGACATCAGAGATGGTATACGGGTGATCAGTGGAGACTGGGTACACTGGACGGATTCGCCGATAACTCCTAGTTGGTATTATACCTATCGTCAGATAGCAGTTCTATGGTGACACTTGTACATGTTAGTCTGTAGACCCGAGATCTTCATAGAGTCTTGTGTGATTCCCACTGTGCTTTGATTTCCACCTTACCATGTTCAAGAGGATGTGCAAAATGGTGGTTTTTAGGTACAGTCCCGAGTCACATGGAGGCAATGAGCGATAGGAGGGGATTTCGTCTCTCCCGGTATTGGGGGTAGATGTCGTGCTGTGCTCGATTGGCCATAACAAGGAAGTCCCTGGCCAGGGATGATTTAGAGATTTACTGGTAAGTGTTACCAGTAGTTTCTCGACCTGTTATGAGCCTCGTATCGGCATGACTTATCGAGTTATTGGGGTCTGACGTTTACCACCCATAGACTTGATATGCGACGTCTTAGACGAAGAGACCAGACTGTACGGTAGTGTTACTGACAGGCTTTACAGGAGCTAGAGCGGGCTTGCTTGTTGATCTTCTGATCGCTCAATATCCGGGTAGCCGTTACGTCCAGCTAGTATCGCTGACGGCTTGTGGGTGTTTGATATGATTATCATCTACTGCCGGCGTATTGACGAGTCTTTAGAGTCATACATAGAGATTTTAGTGGCTCAGGCGAAACGAAATAGGAGCACATATGTGATAAGTGCAGGACCGAGAATAATACGAGTATGTGATACCGTATTCTATTCTCGCGATTTTTGTATCGGTCGGTTATATGTGATATAACCGGGTTATCGAATCAAGTGTTGATTCGATAAGATGGTACATATGATATTAGTCGGTTATATGTGATATAACCGGATTATTAAATCAAGTGTTGATTTGATAATTTAGTGTGTAATTGTATATTTGATATACTAGTTTACATTAACTAATATTAGCTCACTTAAGCATTTATTTTTCTCACATGTGCACACTTAATATATATGTGATATATATTAATTGTGTTATTTTTGTGTCATGGTTGTTGATACACACTACATGGGTGTATGAGACTTACACCATACTAATTATAATGTGGGGTTTAATTATTTAAAGTAAATCCAAATTAGTGGATAAATGGTTACATGCATGAAGCTTGCAGAAGCTTGTGGATGCATTGACAAAGTCCACTCATTTTGTTTTACTTAAGATATTTATTAACCTAACCATTATAATTTAGCCATGGTTATATCTCTACATGAGTTAGTATATGATACAAACTCACCCATAGTTGATTCTCTCACCATTAGTTCATTCTCTTCTCTTGATCTCATCTTCTTCAACCTTGAGAAAAACCTTGCTAGATTTTTCTAAAGAGAGAAAATATTGTGAGAAAAATAAAACTAAAGTGAGCCCACTTCCTACTTCATCATCCTCTACTAGATTAATACTTTAGTATAGGGTGTTAGCTTCACTAATCTTTCATTAGTGAAGTAGTAGCTTGAGTTAGTGTCTCCTCGACGTAGATCATCTTCGGCCTCGAAGACATCAAGCAAGATCATTCCTTTCGCCTTGGGAAGCCATGCAAGGGTCCGGGAGTTCCATGATCGCAGCGAAGGGACCACTACAAGGAGCAAATGAAGTGAAGGACCGGTCTACAAAGGTTGTATTCTGTTATCACTTAGAACTAAAGATGTTTACTTTCTAGTTTAGCTCCTAAAACTCTAGTTAGATCATAGGTTAGGGTTGTTTGGCACACTAAATTTTTAAATATAGCATGTTTGATGCCTTGTGAAACCTTGTGGTTGTGCCTAAGAACCCTACATCTCTCGCTCTAAATGCGAGGGGTAATTAACGGCAGCTTAGTTCACAGCTGCCGGAGATTCGGATCCCCACAATCAATAAACCCTAGCCTACCCTAGGCAGGAGGAATCTGCAGTACGTCTGAAAAGCGCGCGCGTATTCCCATCTCAATGGGGTGACGAAAAACATCCTACAGATTCTGGCACGCCTGGTGGGACCTTGTTTCTCCTCCCATTTTTCGAGTTAAATATTCATGCGAACTCAATCAATATACATATCAAATGCCTGTACTGAAATCATGCTTCTTTGTGCAGGTTAACAAGTTTCAAATTGCAATCTCCGGAAGCAACAAAATGTCTCTAAGGATCAGCTCAGCTCTCGACACAGCTCCCATCTCCTACACAATAAAGATGGACGCTAGGATGGTCCTCCCGGCTAGTCTCGGGCAACAATGGGAGGAGCCGCCGCTACCATTTGGCTCTATTATGTTCGTGTCAGCTAACGCCGTCCCAGCTCCTCAAGCTCCGGTAACAGACATACTGGCCTCGAAAGGCAGAAGACCAAATGTGGTGATCTCGAAGGCACCACTACCCAAACACAAGTCGGTGTTTGAACGATATTCCTTTGCTCCAGCTGGGGGCAAGGCCATCAACACCAATAAAGCAATAAGGCGTCTCGAGCAAGCTCCAGCGGTACCCTCGACAACTGCTCGATCGGGTATTTTCTTTAAGCTCCCTATCAATCGACTCACGGTGGCTTCCCAGAAAATGGATGCCCGCCAAGCCCTCAAAATCGAGAAGCTAAGGCAGAAAAGACTCAGATACAAAGCCAACAAAAGGGCTAGGGCTCATGCTAGGTTGAGCTTCATGAGGCTCCAAGAACGGGGTTACCCCGCCAAAGATAAAGAGATGGCTGGATATGTGGTCCACACTGTCTACATGGTTGGAAATGAAGAAACGAACCCTCCTATGCTTCACAGCCATGGTGATGATATGGTGAAAGCTACCCAACGTCGAATCGGTCTAAATGATGAGGAGCTCGCTCAGGCCGATAAGCCAAAAGAGCCCGGGGCCCCGGTAGAATTGAGCTCAGGCAATAAGGATGACCCGGTTGTCATAATCAGAACTACAGAACAAGCATTATTCCGATGGCTTCAGAGGTAGCTTCAGGACAGGGATGAGAAGTTAGCCAAGGTACAGTCTAAGGTCGACGAATTGGCAAACGTCGCGGCCGATTTCGCGACCCAAGTCTCCCGATTGTAATTACAGCAAAATCAAATTTTGGTGCATAAGCCAGGGATTGATACCCGGAGGCAGCCAACTGATACCCCTTTCAGCCTAAGAGCAGAGCGCCTTCGCAAAAAACGGCCGCGACCAGCCTCCAGTCCCTCCGATACATACACCGAAGGGGAATCGCCTCTGAAAGAGAAACTGGATAACGTCTATTCCTTCAAAAGGGTCAAAGTCCATAAGATATTCAAGGACGCCCTAAGAAACGGTCTACAACTGCTAGAGTCAAAGAGACCACAAGAACCGAATATGACCGACGACCCAAAATATTTCCCCTATCACAGAGTGATAAGTCATGCCATTGAGGACCGCTTCGTCTTTAAAGATTGGGTCGAAAAGCAATACAAGACGGGAGAGATAGAACTGTCTAAAAGCATGTTAGCAAACAGTCAAGCTACGACCGCCGATTTCATACAAATGGAGACCGGAACCTTTCGAGAACCTGATTCTCTTAGACATGTGCCATTATCTGAAAAGGGCGAACCAAAGATGATCGACCTCAAGGACCAACATCAGTAAATGCACCTACTCCAATGGAGAGAAAGAAGAAGGTATACTCCTTCAGGAGGGATGAAGTCCACAAAATATTCGCGGACGCCTTGAACAACGGTCTGCAACTGCCTGTTCCAAAGAGGCCACATAAAATGAACATGACCAGCAATCCCATATACTGCCCATATCATAGGTGAGTCATACCAAAGACTGCTATATTTTCAAAGATTGGATAGAGAACCAATACAAACTTGGGAAAGCCCTACAGTCGTCGGATGTACCGACAAGCTATAGAGCTACGATCATCAACACAACTCCGCCAAGACCTCTAAGTCTTTAAACCGGGAACCGCTGACCACCACGTCGTTAAACTGGGAATGATAGACCTCTAAGTCTTTAAACTGGGAACCGCTGACCACCATGTCGTTAAACTGGGAATGATATACCTCTAAGTCTTTAAACTGGGAACCACTGACCACCGTGTCATTAAACTGGGAATAATCGACCTCTAAGTCGTTAAACTGGGAATGTAAATAAAAAAGTGTGTAAATAAAAACAAAAGAAAAGCCGAAATGATGGGGCAACTCGCAATAAAAATCAGTGAGTAAAAATAAACACGAAAAATAAAGCCGAAATGATGGGGCAACCGCGAATAAATAAAGCTGAAATGATCGCAATAAGAAAAGCTGAAATGATAGAGCAATCGCGGTAAAAAAACAGCGAATGATGAGTCGCTCCTGGTACCATATTCCAGTGCAGCGATGCAGACGCCAACCAAAACCCATATCCCAACGGTGAATGATGAGTCGCTCCTGGTACCATATTCCAGTGCAGCGATGCAGATACCAACCAAAATCCATATTCCCAAAGGCGAATGATGAGTCGCTCCTGGTACCATATTCCAGTGCAGCGATGCAGACGCCAACAGAGTCCCAAAATTCTCCCAGCCTTACGGTTGGTCCCCAAGTTGACTACCGTATACAATCCACGGGCTCAAATAATTCTCATCATACCCATGCCCCACCGCAATCACCGGTTATGCGGCTGGTCTCCGCCCTTGGAATTATGCTCCATTGGGAAGACCCACTCATGTGTCCTCACGATGCATGAGAAGAACAAACCTTCGTGGTATCCTTACGACTTACAAAGGAAAAACACACTTGGGAGTCCTCACGACTCCTAAGGAGAAAATACACATACGGGATCCTTACGACTCGTAGGGAGAAAATGCTTTTATGGGACCCTTACGGCTCATAAAATTGAAAATTCTTAGGTGATAGGGACCTAAACCTGTCTTCTAAGCCATCGCTCCCCAACAGGCAAAGAAAAATGATGAATTGCACCTGGCACATGTGCTTCAGTGTTAGCAACGCTGATACCGACCCCTACCCCAAAATTCCAAGCTTCCGATCCAATAGACCCCTAAGTCTTTAAACTGGGAACAAATGACCTTTAAGTCGTTAAACTGGGAACAAATGACCTCTAAGTCGTTAAACTGGGCATAATAAACCCCTAAATCTTTAAACTGGGAACAGGTGACCGCTAAGTCGTTAAACTGGGAACAGATGACCTCTAAGTCGTTAAACTAGGAACAAATGACCTCTAAGTCGTTAAACTGAGCATAATAGACCCCTAAGTCTTTAAACTGGGAACTGTTCCCCTCCGAAAGATGGCCGAGACATGGGCTGTCTCGCCTGAGATTCGGGGCAGATGCTAATAGGTGCTATCCGTCGACCTCTCCGAAGATGCCAAGTTGATTTATGGCACCGTGTATCGGAGGTTTAGACGGATGCAGCCGATGTAGCAGACTTCGTCAGATTCCCCCTCGTTTGAGGGGTTTTTGATTGTGGGGACGCTCTTCCCTGCAGGCGCAAGCCCCTGCAGTTAATTACGCTACCGCATCGCGGTAACAACTTTCTCCTTCTCCAGCTGGTCACTTCGTGTCGTGGGTGTTTGTTTTGTTTGTGCTTGCCCGTGGATTGTGTACGGAGACAAATTTATGTTGTCGCCCATAGGACGTGGATTAATCCAAATCCGTATTTTCTTAGATTTAGGTTTGTGGTTTGGTTTAAGGACACATTAGCCATATTTGAGGCTAAGATCAACTCAAACGTTTGTTAAGGATACGTTAGTCTAATTTGAGACAAAGATCAACTTAACGGGATCGTTTAGATCCGACAAAAGAGCGTTTGGGCTCTATTGTTCCAGTTTAGGGAAATAGTGGTCCATTGAATGTATGGTTGTCGGGACCCGTCACCTCTCTGACGACGTTGAAGGATTACAACGCCAGGTGTCAGAGGAGTTCAGAGATTTACCCTTGGACCAAAGTTGGTTGGGTGATCCATAGTCCAATTTGGGACTAAAGTCTGTTTGAAGGTTTAAGGATACGTTAGCCATATTTGAGGCTAAGATCAACTTAAACGGTTGTTAAGGATACGTTAGTCCAGTTTGGGACTAAGATCGACTTAACGGGATCGTTTAGATCCGACAAAAGAGCGTTTGGGCTCTATTGTTCCAGTTTAGGGACATAGTGGTCCATTGCCAGTTTAGGGACATGGTGGTCCAATACCAGTTTAAGGACATAGTGGTCCATTGCCAGTTTAGGGACATGATGGTCCAATACCAGTTTAAGGACATAGTGGTCCAATGGTAGTTTAAGGACGCATAAGTCCATTGGTAGTTTAAGGACGCATAAGTCCATGAGTTTAAGGACCCTACAGTCCATATGGGTGTGTTTAAGGACGCATTAGTCCATTAGTTGAAGGACGCATAAGTCCGCGGGTTTAAGGACCCCACAGTCCATATCTTGGTTTAAGGACGCATAAGTCCATGAGTTTAAGGACCCCACAGTCCGTGTTGATGTGTGGTTGTCGGGACCCGTTACCTCTCTGAAGACGTTGAAGGATTACAACGACAAATATCAAAGGAGTTCCGAGATGTACCCTTGAACCAATGAGTTAGTTGAAAGAGCAGATGTGCTCAGTTCAAGATGATTTGAGGACTTATGGCCAGTTTGGGCTAAGTCCAATTATGTTTGAAATATTGGCCCTTTGGGCCATTAGACATTTGTCTGGGTTCAGTCCCTCATCATTCAGCAATGTTAAACAGAGATTTGGGGGCTCTGACAACATTTTGTCTTTGATTTCCTCAATATTGAGATTCATTTGGAGGAGGGACTTTTGCCTCTGGAGAATTAGCCAATTTGGCTAAAAGTAGTGTTAAACACTAGAGAACAACAGTGTTAAACACTGGAGGTAGAACTCTCAAAATTAGTGTTAAACACTAAAAGACAATCAGTGTTAAACACTGGAAATATGATCTTCAATTTGATGTTAAACACTAGAAACAATCAGTGTTAAACACTGGAAATAAGATTTTCAAATTAGTGTTAAACACTAAAGAAAGAGGGGTCACGTGTGGACACGTGAGAGCGCCCAAAGGTGGGACCAGATCCCTTTTCTTCGTTCTGCAATTAAGTGTTAAACACTTTTCATTTCCTGGCCATCACGTGTGGGCACGTGATAGGCATCCATCCATTGGATATTAAAGGGATTTGTTAGGGGTCACGTGGGGACACGTGAGGGCGCCCTAAATATGGAGCCAGATCTCCTTTGTTTTACCCTCAAATCTGCGAATAAGTGTTAAACACTTTTATATATTTTTTTTGGAGCATCACATGCTGACACGTGAGGAGGATTCATGCACTGATTGTTAGAGCATCTGCCAAGGGGTCACGTGGGAACACGTAAGAGCGCCCAAGGCCTTTATTTCTTTTACTTTTTCTCTCTGAATTTCGGGAGTCACGTGGGGCACGTGAGGCGTTGCCTCAGTGATTTTTCCTTCTCATTTCTGGCGATCTTTTCAGGGGTCACGTGGGGACACGTGACCTTTATTCGTTCTCTTTTGATCAATGAGGGGGGGGGGGTCACGTGTTACCGCGTGATCAAGTTCTGTTTTTTTTTCTTCTCTGCTCATTGAGAATGGGGGTGACGTGTTACCACGTGATCAAGTTATTTACGTGCATGGAGATCTTTTGAGTTCTCTGTTATTTTTAAGAATTAAATTCTTTGTAGGGTTAAACCCTAATTATGACTTCGGAGGAATTAAATTTCTGTTATGAAAGAATTAAATTCTTATTTAGGGTAAAACCCTAATTTTATCTCAAAGGAATTAAATTCCTGTAATTCTGTGAGAATTAAATTCTCAAAACTCAATTCCTGCTCTGTGTTTTAGATCTGCATGGCAGGATCTCAACCCAATACGAATTAAATTCTCTTTTCATGGGGAGATGTGCACTTTGCAAATCTTCAACCAGAGAAAGAACTAAGTTCTTTTCTTTATATAAGAGTTAAACTCTTTTGAGAATTAAATTCTCTTTTGAAGCCTCTCTTTTCTTACCTAGGGTTTTTCTTTTGCAAAGAATTAAATTCTCCTCTCTTTTCTTTTTCCTCTTGAGAATTAAATTCTCCTCCCTCTGTTTCTTCTCTCCAAAAGTAGTCCCCCCTTCTCTTCTTTTCTTGGCTCCTATTTATAGGAGAAGGAAGAGAATCAATTTGTTTAGCAAATCTCTCGTTGAAAGATTTGATTTGTATGTTGAGAGATTTGATTTATATTTATCATTCATCTGGGCCTTTAGATTGTTAAGTGAATTTTATTCACCATTGGATTTTAAATCCAAAGATATCCCTTTGTTATCTCGGTTAGATTTAGGGGGGAAATCTTTCTAAGTCCAAGATTATTCCATAAATTGGTAATTTTTAATCACCCTCGGATTTTTAATCCAACGGTCCCCATAGACCCTTTATGTTTGGAAAGATTTAGAAAATTTTAGAATTTTAATTCTATTAACTGTAAGGCTTTCGAAACCAGTCACGTGCTGACACGTGACCCTTGGTCACGTGTGAGCACGTGACCCCCAATTGAGTTCTTTAACGGCCGCTTGTTTATGTTGTTGTTTTAACCATCACGTGTCAACACGTGACCATTGGTCACGTGTAAGCACGTGATACCTCGTTGAGGTATTTTCTGACTTTTAGAATTAAATTATATTCATTATTTTGGAGGCCTTAAAAGCCCATCACGTGTCTGCACGTGACCCATGGTCACGTGTGAGCACGTGACGCCCCATTGGGGTCTTTTCTGATCTTTTAACTCCTCCAGCGGGTTCTTAAAGGTCCATCACGTGTGGACACGTGATGCCTCATAACTTTTGATCCTGGATGAATTATGAGGCCCATAATATATCAAATCAAAGGGTTTTTCGAGATGCTTCCAATACCATTAGAATTTAATGGTTTCTCCTTCGGGAACTTATCAAAATACAGGCCGGAAGATATTGGTTCGTATTTCCTTAAGCGTATCGCTTCCATTTGATACCTTGGACTCTTCTGCGCAGAAATTTTCGGCGGGAACAAATGCCCCCCACTACTTTGCCCACGTAAGTATATACGTGGGTGAAGTAGTGCAAAGTAATACATAACGTATGACCAGTTTCGTGTTGGTAGATTACTTTCAGAATCTTGATCTGAGAAGATAACGAGCGGACACAAGCGTCGTCATTTATCATTGATTCAAATCTCGACTCTTAAGAGATATAGTTCCAAATCCTTAACTCCATGAGCCGCACCCTTCTATCTTTTTATATCTTACTCTGGCGTGAAGTAGTTTATATGCTCATGAGTAGCTTTTCCATTTCAGTGGCATGTAGCTTTGGCGAGTGTGGCTCATAGATGGTCCATCTTGACCTCTTTGCAGGGCGGTGATGGC
The DNA here is from genome assembly GCA_030015575.1 of Agapanthus africanus. Taxonomy (NCBI): domain Eukaryota; kingdom Viridiplantae; phylum Streptophyta; class Magnoliopsida; order Asparagales; family Amaryllidaceae; genus Agapanthus; species Agapanthus africanus. Next base: position 512,253,797 of record JASDDO010000010.1, on the reverse strand, counting down.
TTAGGAGACAGGGTTAAGATCTGCCACCTAAGACTTTTCAACTTTATGAGCCGTGAGGGTCTCATAAAGACTTTTCTCCCTACGAGTCGAGAGGATCCTGCAGGTGTATTTTCTCCTTAGGGGTCGTGAGGACTCCTAAGTGTGTTTTCTCTTGAAAATCGTAAGGATCTCACAAGAAAATTTTCCCTCTTACGAGTCGAGAGGACCCGTAAGCGGTTGTTTCCCTCCTTGTCGAGATTCGACTTTGGAGAGTGTGATCCGTGGATAGTATGCAAGAGACTGTTTTGGATCGCCTTGCAGGGCCCCAGTGCTTAGGAAACAGGTTTTTTAATCCCTACTGCCTAAGGCTTTATCTCATGAGTCGAGACGAATCTAGGAGTTCTCGCAAAGACATCAATTTCCTCACGAGTCGAAACGGATCGAGCAGATCTCGCAAGAATATCCTAACGTCACAGTTAACCTCTGCTCTTTACGACAGAAGTCCGTTAGGTTTTGTGGTACTTAGGGTTTTGGCCGTCGTACCGTCGCATGAGCTGATGTATTCCTCGATAAGCAATCGTACTGTTCGAGTAGCCCTGCGACTGCCGTGTCTCTGATCCCTTCGGGGGCTGGACAAGACGTCTTCAAGCAATCCTCCTTGGCAGATGGACCGTCGGAAGAGAAAGCATTAGGAATTTGCCATGCCACTTTTTACTTGAGGTTAGGCTCATTTTGGAGAGCCCCGATGAGTCATAACCACTCCGTGCTGGTGTGGAATGATCTCCGATAGTCTTTCAGGCTTTATATGACTTGCCGTTAAGACCCTGAAGCTAGGAATTTGGCCTTTGCTTCGTTTGCTGGCATTGCGTCCTCTGTATCGAGACGAATGTCGTGGTTGTCTCTAGGTTGCTGATGAACCGTCGAGGTTCGGAACTAGGGATTTTGCCGTCGCTCCTTTTGGTGATGTTGCGTCTGCTGTATCGAGAAGAACGTCGAGGTGGTGACCACTCCATGTGGGATGATCTCCGGTGGTCTTTCAGGCTTTATATGACTTGCCGTTAAGACCCTGAAGCTAGGAATTTGGCCTTCGCTTCGTTTGCTGGTATCGCGTCCTCTGTATCGAGACGAATGTCGTGGTTGTCTCTAGGTTGCTGGTGAACCATCGAGGTTTGGAACTAGTGATTTTGCCGTGGCTCCTTTTGGTGATGTTGTGTCTGCTGTATCGAGACGAACGTCGAGGTGGTGACCTCTCCGCACTGGTGCGAGATAATCTCCGATTGTCTTTCAGGCTTTATATGACTTGCCGTCAAGATCCTGAAGCTAGGAATTTGGCCTTTTGCTTCATTTGTTTTGGCGCGTCCGAATCCTGCTGGGGGAAGAACGCTGGGGTGACATTTCATCTGCTGTATCGAGACGAATGTCGTGGTGGTGATCACTCCATGTGGGATGATCTCTGATTGTCTTTTCGGTTTTATATGAGTTACCGTCAAGACGTTGAAGCTAGGAATGTGGCCTTCGCTTCGTTTGCTTTGACTGTGTCTGCTGTATCGAGACGAATGCTGAGGTGGAGCTGGGATTTTGCCGTCACTCCGCTTTGTTTCGACCATGAGGTCTTTTTTTGATGTTGCTTCTGCATCTTGTTGGACTGCGAAGGAACGCCATTGTTGACATCTCGTCTACTGTATCGAGACGGATGTTGAGGTGGAGCTGGGATTTTGTCGTCGCTTCGCTTTGTTTCGACCATGAGGTCTTTTGTTGACGTTGCATCTGCATCCTGCTGGACTGCGAAGGAACGCTGCTGTTGACATTGCGTCTGTTGTAACGAGACGAATGCTGAGGTGGAGCTAGGATTTTGCCGTCACTCCGCTTTGCTGACCATGGGGTCTTTCGTCGATGTTGCTTCTGCATCCTGTTGGACTGCGAAGGAACGCCATTGTTGACATCTCGTCTACTGTATCGAGACGGATGTTGAGGTGGAGTTGGGATTTTGCCGTCGCTCCGCTTTGTTTCGACCGTGAGGTCTTTCGTTGACGTTGCATCTGCATCCTGCTGGACTGCGGAGGATCGCCATTATTGACATCTCGTTTACTGTATCGAGACGGATGTTGAGGTGGAGCTGGGATTTTGCCGTCGCTCCGCTTGATGGTGTAACATCTGTGTCATGTTGGAATGAGGAGGCCCACCGTTCTTGGTCTTCGGGCTGCAGATGTGGCCATTGAGATTTGGAACTAGGGACTTTGCCATGGTTCCGTTTCGTTGCGACTTTGAGGTCGATTGTTGACGTCATGTCTGTATCTGGTTGGAGTGAGGAGAAACGCCGTTGGTGATTTCTAAGTTGTCGATGTTGACGTCGAGACCCTGAAGCTCGGGATCTTCGTTTGCTTCATTTGTTGACATCGTGTCTGTAATATTGCGACAAATGTCGAGATTGTCTCTAAGTTGTCTATGAACCGTCGAGATTTGGCTTCGCTTTCTGATGGAGCCTGTTGGGAAGGTATGGTTCCCTCTTTATCTGTGCCCCTGGATTGTATACAGGGATCAATGTGATTTCACCTGTAGGGCAAAAAGTTTTATTCTTTCATTTTTTTATTCTTTCCGCGATGCTCTATCATTTCAGCTTTTTATATCGCGAAAATCGCGATTGCCCAATCATTTCGGCTATTTTTCGCGATGCCCAATCATTTCGGCTATTTTTCTTTTTACTCGCTGCTTTTTATTGCGAGTTGCCCAATCATTTCGGCTATTTTTCATGCATACATTTTTACTTGCTGATTTTGTTTGCAAGTTGCCACATCATTTCGGCTATTTCGTATGCATTTTTTTAAAAAAAATTTTTTGGCTCGCTGATTTTTTTTTTTTTTTGCGAATAGGGAATTTGGGATCTGATACCAATCTTGGCATCAGCATCGCTGCGACTGGAATATTGCCAGGAGCGAATCATCATTTGCCGTGAAAGGACTTGGAATTTGATACCGGTTTAGGCATCAGCATCGCTGCAACTGGGATATTGCCAGGAGCGAATCATCATTTGCCTTGAAAGGGCTTGGAATTTGATACCGGTTTAGGCATCAGTATCGCTGCAACTGGGATATTGCCAGGAGCGAATCATCATTTGCCTCTGTCGATGTTGAACAAAGGTGGCTTAGTAAACAGGGTTAAGGGTCCTGTCGGCTAAGGCTTTTGACTTCATAAGCCGTAAGGGTCTCACAAAGGTATTTCTCCCTACAAGTCGTGAGGATCTTGTAGGTGTGTTTTCTCCTTGGGAATCGTGAGGATTCCTAAGTGCATGTTCTCTTGTAAGTCGTAAGGATCTTACAAAAGGGTTTTCTCCTTATAAGTCGAGAGGACTTACAAGTGTTGTTTGTTGTACAAGCATATCCCTAGTCACGGATGTGACTTTGTTAGGGAAATATTTATTCGTGCCCGTGGATTGTATACAATGGTCAATACGAGCCGCTTGTAGGGCAATATCGAAGGTTGTGGGGGTTGCTTAAGAACAGGTTAAGGTTTCTGTAACTTAAAACTTTCAAATCTTATGAGCCGTGAGGGTCCCATAAGAGAGTTCTCCTTACGAGTCGTGAGGATCTCGCAAGTGTAATTTCTCCTTAGGAATCGTGAGGATCCCTAAGTGTGTTGCTCCCTTATGAGTCGTAAGGATCTCACGCGGGTGGTTTCTCCTTACAAGGTCGAGAGGACCCTATAAGTGTCTTTTAACGAGGTTGCGCCCTTTCGGGTTTTCACAAACACTCGCCGGTAGCCCTGCTGTTTTTACTCACGGAGCCCTTTCGGGTTTTCATCCGTGCCCATTTTGCTTATGGACATACCGTTTTTTTTCTTTCTTTTTTTTTGCTTTTTTGCTTTTTTTTTAACCACGCCAGCCTGAGGATGCCGCGGGTTGATAGTAGTTTAATGACGTTTCGGTCATTTGCAAATTTTAGGACATTGCGGTCCGTCGTTAGTTTCGGGACGTTTCGGTCCGACCCCAGTTTTAGGACATAGTGGTCCACCGTCGCCATATTTGAGGCGACTCTCTAGTTTACTGATTTTTCGGTCTATGGGGCTTTCCCTATGAATGAGCATGATGCCCCCGGCATATTCACCTTTTTCGGAGCATGTTGTTGTGGCGGGTTTACTTTCCACTTTTCGGGCAGCGCGAACTTGCCCTGTTGGTATTGGTCTTCAACCCAGTTTTTGAAGACGTGGCAATTTTCGAGTGGGCGACCCATTATTCTGTGGTAGGGACAATAGTTAGGATTGTTAACGTCACCTGGTTGCAATGGACATTTTGGATCTGGCCGAGTGATGAACCCGCTGCGCACTGCTAGCTCGAACAATCTCTTTGTTTTATCTTTGGGAAACGAGTAAGGACGTTTCAACTTCTCATTGAGGTATCGCGGCTTGTTGTTTTGACGACAAAACGGTCTCGGGTTACTCGGCTTCTGTTGAGTGTTGGCAACAAAGGCCGTTTTTTCCTTTTCCTTTCTCATTTCGTTTGCTCCGTCGTTTGCGGGTCCGAGATTCTTTCCGGGTAGCGTGAGATTGTACGGCTGAACATTCTCGCAACTCTCCAATTCTTTTGTTTTAGAAATGAATTCCTTGAAGAGAGGGTTGAGAGCGGCTTCTTCATTAGAATCGCTTCCAAAGGTGAGAACTCGTGATCCCCCGGGTTCGTCCCTATGACAATTACCGGCAACTCTTTTATGCTCATCTGCCGTATTTTTTCGCTGTATACGAGCTTCCCGCTTTATTCTATTGACGTGTTGTCTATGAGCGACATATCCTTACCACCAACACTTAAAAGAGTTGCAGTCTTCAGTAGGATGTGCGATCCTCTGATGATATAAGCAGAAGTTAGGGTGTACGTCCGTTTCATCAAAATGTATACCACCAGGAGAATTTTCTTTGAAAGTGGGCGGCCTCATCCCCATCGCTATGGCTTTGGCGAATCGTTTCGTTGTCTTGATCCTGCTTTCATTTGCGGCGGATGTACTTTGATCTGGTGGGAGTGTTTCAACCCTTTTGTCCAGTCGCCGGCGTTTGGCCTTTTCAAATATGGCCATCTCACGCTCCCGGTCGGCTTTACTTTTCAGACGAATCTCATTCAGGAAGGCATCGACCATCTCGTCTGATGGCTGTAGAATTTCCGGTTCGGGGTTCGCCATTGGTTTCTCGGTGCAAGAAGCCTCTTCATCATCTGCCAGTGAGTGAGAAATCACATGACAAGTCGCTACGTAGTCTTCAGATTCATTTGATGAGTTTTCTCCATCGTTTTCATCCTTGACTAAAGAACAAACTGCCCCCGGCGTGTCCGTCTTCTTTGGAGAGTGCGGCTGTGGTGGGTTTACCTTCCAGTTTTCCGACAGCGCGAACTTGCCTTGTAGGTACTGATCCTCGATCCATCCCTTAAATACGAAACAATCCTCAATCGGGTGACTTACCGTTTGGTGGTAAGGGCAATAATTGGGATTATTAAGATTGCCTGGCTGCGACAGCCGCTTTGGACTCGGCAGATTAATGAGTCTGTTGCGCACTGCCAGCTCGAACAGTCTTCTCGTTTTATTCTGAGGAAACGAGTAAGGACGTCCTAGCCTTTCTTCAAGGGATGGGTGTGGACGCACGTTGTTTTGGCGAACGACCGGCTTTGAGTTGCTCGACTGTTGCTGAGCATTGGCGACGATGATCGCTTTCCCTTTTCCTTTCTCATTTCGGGGATCGGTCTTTGAAGGAGATGATCTATGATCCATCTGATCCATTTGGGTCAACTTGTCAATCAAGGCCTGGAAAGTAGTTGGCTTGAAGAACATCAAGAATTGCGAGATGGTCGCTTGCGAATCAAGAGTGCCCACGAACATGCCCACCGCCGGCTCTTCTTCGATCCGCTGTTCGCATTTCGTCCAAAGATTCCGCCATCGTGCTGCGTATTGAACCCACGTTTCGCCTGGCTTCACCCTGGCGTTAATCAGTGCTGTTATCGGGGTGCGCTCGCTGGCGCTGGCAAATCTTTGTGTAAACAATAGCTCCATCTCCGCAAATGTTTTGACAGAGTCATTAGGTAGCTCCGAATACCATTCAAAGGCCGTTTCTGCTAAGCTGCCGACGAATTGGCGAAGCAACAGTTTGTCATCGCCTCCTGTGTTGCCGCATAAGGCCCTGAATTGAGCGACATGCTGATGTGGATTCCCTATCCCCTTGTACACATGGAATTTACGGATCGTATATCCTGGCGGGTAGCTGATTTGGTCATACCAGCCCGGGTATGGTCGCCCAGCTTTGACGACTTGGCTGGCCGCTTCACTCGCCTGATGAGCTCGTATTTGCTGAGCTATATAGTCATTCAGTGCGGTCTTGGAAATGGTTTCCTCCTTGGCTACTGACAGAGCCGGTGGAGGATTCGATGTCTCTCCTTTGTCATCTTCAAGGACAATCGGAGGATCTTCAGTAGGAGGATCTCGTTGAATCATCATCCCTACCATATCTTGGAAGAGAAGCGCCATTTGTTTTATATTAGCCGCTTGCTCTTTGGCTTCTTTGTCCTTCTTTTCGAGGACTCTGCATAGGTAGTCAGCGTCAGTTTCTTGTTCATGACGCTGCTCTGATGATGCCTCCGGGCTTTCTTTTGGCCCGGTAAGTGCGGCCATTGCAGTCATCATTTCCTGAAGCTTCTGTTGTTGCTCCTGGGCTTTTGTCATGGATCGAGTGAGCGGTCGGTGACCTGTCGAAGCACGGCTTTCCTCCTTTCCAGAAGCCATATAAACAGTGTGCACCACCATGCCCCCAGACTTGGGGTGTTTGTGCTCAGCGCGTTTACGGTTCGCCATGTTCACAGGGGCTTTCTCTGGCCTCCTTCTTTTCTGAGTGGTTGACGTTGAGGGGGCCGCTGTCGTGAGCACCCAAGTAGTCGTCATCTTTTGTGGCTTATCAGGACGGTTTTCTTCCTGCCGGACCTTCAGCTTCTTCAGCTGGCGGGAGAAATTTCGATCAATCACTGAGTCTTGGACTTGGCGCCAGACCTTGTAGATTTTAGAGGACAGCCGCTGAGTAGACTGTTCTGGCTTGGCTTTCGCAACATTTCCCACCGGAGGAGGGGATCTTTTTAGTACGGCGGTAGGAGAGTTTCTGCGCACCGTGTTCAGCAATTCAAAGCTATTCCCGGTTGGAACGGCAGCATCGATCCCCACCATCGGAGCTGGTGGCGTAAATCTAGAGGGGGAGTTGCCCCCAGCCTTCCTCACTCGGCGCCAGTGGCGACGTCAAGTATGTCGTGCGGATGAGATCACCTCCGTTGTTGGATAATCTTCTTCATGCCCCCTCTGAGCAGGGGAAGCGGCTTTGAGGACCTCGCCTGGAGCAGCAACCGGAATGGCCAGCCTTGTAAAAACTGACTTCTTGGAAGGAGGAGCCTTTCCAATGATTTCGTCCGCTTGAGCCGGGATAGCTATCCGCTTTGGGATGGCAGCTTCGGGTATCGCGGGTTTGCAGACATTCTGGCCCAGTCTGTTGAAAACTGAGGTATTGAAGCTGGGCGACCCGTTGAGAGGGGTCGCGGCAGTGGTAAGCCGATCAAAGACCGACTTCTTTGGGGCTTCTTGCAACATCATTGTGCCATTGAAGCTCAACGGTGGGAGCATGATCCCGAAGAATAATCCAGTGGTGGCCTGAGTTACCTGCTCCACTGGCATCTTGAAAAGGGAGGCCGCTTAGGGCCCATAAGTCACTCCTCCAGTAAGGACCGAGCGAGAGTTGCAGTTGCAGGCAGTGCAGTTTGAAGCCATTGATCTTCTGTTTTCTGCACGGAGCAAGACACCAAATCTTAGTACCTCGAATTTACAGGCAACCACAGTAAACCGCGATTCGTTCGCGAACACGACACACAAAGTGTGGAGTGGAAAGAGGAAAAGGTCCCACCGGGCGTGCCAGAATCTGTTCCCCTCCGAAAGACGGCCGAGACATGGGCTGTCTCGCCTGAGATTCGGGGCAGATGCTAATAGGTGCTATCCGTCGACCTCTCCGAAGATGCCAAGTTGATTTATGGCACCGTGTATATGAGATTTAGACGGATGCGGCCGATGTAGCAGACTTCGTCAGATTCCCCCTCGTTTGAGGGGTTTTTGATTGTGGGGACGCTCTTCCCTGCAGGCGCAAGCCCATGTAGTTAATTACGCTACCGCATCGCGGTAACAACTTTCTCCTTCTCCAGCTGGTCACTTCGTGTCGTGGGTGTTTGTTTTGTTAGTGCTTGCCCGTGGATTGTGTACGGAGACAAATTTATGTTGTCCCCCGTAGGACGTGGATTAATCCAAATCCGTATTTTCTTAGATTTGGGTTTGGGGTTTGGTTTAAGGACACGTTAGCCATATTTGAAGCTAAGATCAACTCAAACATTTGTTAAGGATACGTTAATCTAATTTGAGACTAAGATCAACTTAACGAGATCGTTTAGATCCGACAAAAGAGCGTTTGGGCTCTATTGTTCCAGTTTAGGGACATAGTAGTCCATTGAATGTATGGTTGTCGGGACCCGTCACCTCTCTGACGACATTGAAGGATTACAACGACAGGTGTCAGAGGAGTTCAGAGATGTACCCTTGGACCAAAGTTGGTTGGGTGATCCATAGTCCAATTTGGGACTAAAGTCTGTTTGAAGGTTTAAGGATACGTTAGCCATATTTGAGGCTAAGATCAACTTAAACGGTTGTTAAGGATACGTTAGTCCAGTTTGGGACTAAGATCGACTTAACGGGATCGTTTAGATCCGACAAAAGAGCGTTTGGGCTCTATTGTTCCAGTTTAGGGACATAGTGGTCCATTGCCAGTTTAGGGACATGGTGGTCCAATACCAGTTTAAGTACATAGTGGTCCATTGCCAGTTTAGGGACATGGTGGTCCAATACCAGTTTAAGGACATAGTGGTCCAATGGTAGTTTAAGGACGCATAAGTCCATTGGTAGTTTAAGGATGCATAAGTCCATGGGTTTAAGGACCCCACAGTCCATATGGGTGTGTTTAAGGACGCATTAGTCCGTTAGTTTAAGGACGCATAAGTCCGCGGGTTTAAGGACTCCACAGTCCGTATCTTGGTTTAAGGACGCATAAGTCCATGAGTTTAAGGACCCCACAGTCCGTGTTAATGTGTGGTTGTCGGGACCCGTTACCCCTCTGAAGACGTTGAAGGATTACAACGACAAATATCAGAGGAGTTCCGAGATGTACCCTTGAACCAATGAGTTGGTTGAAAGAGCAGATGTGCTCAGTTCAAGATGATTTGAGGACTTATGGCCAGTTTGGGCTAAGTCCAATTATGTTTGAAATATTGGCCTTTTGGGCCATTAGACATTTGTCTGGGTTCAGTCCCTCATCATTCAGCAATGTTAAACAGAGATTTGGGGGCTCTGACAACATTTTGTCTTTGATTTCCTTAATATTGAGATTCATTTGGAGGAGGGACTTTTGCCTCTGGAGAATTAGCCAATTTGGCTAAAAGTAGTGTTAAACACTAGAGAACAACAGTGTTAAACACTGGAGGTAGAACTCTCAAAATTAGTGTTAAACACTAAAAGACAATCAGTGTTAAAAACTGGAAATATGATCTTCAATTTGGTGTTAAACACTAGAAACAATCAGTGTTAAACACTGGAAATAAGATTTTCAAATTAGTGTTAAACACTAAAGAAAGAGGGGTCACGTGTGGACACGTGAGAGCGCCCAAAGGTGGGACCAGATCCCTTTTCTTCGTTCTGCAATTAAGTGTTAAACACTTTTCATTTTCTGGCCATCACGTGTGGGCACGTGATAGGCATCCATCCATTGGATATTAAAGGGATTTGTTAGGGGTCACGTGGGGACACGTGAGGGCGCCCTAAATGTGGAGCCAGATCTCTTTTGTTTTACCCTCAAATCTGCGAATAAGTGTTAAACACTTTTATATATTTTTTTTGGAGCATCACGTGCTGACACGTGAGGAGGATTCATGCACTGATTGTTAGAGCGTCTGCCAAGGGGTCACGTGGGAACACGTGAGAGCGCCCAAGGCCTTTATTTCTTTTACTTTTTCTCTCTGTATTTCGGGAGTCACGTGGAGCACGTGAGGCGTTGCCTCAGTGATTTTTCCTTCTCATTTCTGGCGATCTTTTCAGGGGGCACGCGGGGGCACGTGACCTTTATTCGTTCTCTTTTGATCAATGAGAGGGAGGGTCACGTGTTACCGCGTGATCAAGTTCTATTTTTTTTTCTTCTCTGCTCATTGAGAATGGGGGTCACGTGTTACCACGTGATCAAGTTATTTACGTGCATGGAGATCTTTTGAGTTCTCTATTATTTTTAAGAATTAAATTCTTTATAGGGTTAAACCCTAATTATGACTTCGGAGGAATTAAATTCCTGTTATGAAAGAATTAAATTCTTATTTAGGGTAAAACCCTAATTTTATCTCAAAGGAATTAAATTCCTGTAATTCTGTGAGAATTAAATTCTCAAAACTCAATTCCTGTTCTGTGTTTTAGATCTGCATGGCAGGATCTCTACCCAATGAGAATTAAATTCTCTTTTCAGGGGGAGATGTGCACTTTGCAGATCCTCAACCAGAGAAAGAACTAAGTTCTTTTCTTTATATAAGAGTTACTCTTTTGGGAATTAAATTCTCTTTTGAAGGCTCACTTTTCTTACCTAGGGTTTTTCTTTTGCAGAATTAAATTCTCCTCTCTTTTCTTTTTCCTCTTGAGAATTAAATTCTCCTCCCTCTGTTTCTTCTCTCCAAAAGTAGTCCCCCCTTCTCTTCTTTTCTTGGCTCCTATTTATAGAAGAAGGAAGAGAATCAATTTGTTTAGCAAATCTCTCGTTGAAAGATTTGATTTGTATGTTGAGAGATTTGATTTATATTTATCATTCATCTGGGCCTTTAGATTGTTAAGTGAATTTTATTCACCATTGGATTTTAAATCCAAAGATATCCCTTTGTTATCTCGGTTAGATTTATGGGGGAAATCTTTCCAAGTCCAAGATTATTCCATAAATTGGTGATTTTTAATCACCCTCGGATTTTTAATCCAACGGTCCCCATAGACCCTTTATGTTTGGAAAGATTTAGAAAATTTTAGAATTTTAATTCTATTAACTGTAAGGCTTTCGAAACCAGTCACGTGCTGACACGTGACCCTTGGTCACGTGTGAGCACGTGACCCCCAATTGAGTTATTTAAGGGCCGCTTGTTTATGTTGTTGTTTTAACCATCACGTGTCAACACGTGACCATTGGTCACGTGTAAGCACGTGATACCTCGTTGAGGTATTTTCTGACTTTTAGAATTAAATTCTATTCATTATTTTGAAGGCCTTAAAAGCCCATCACGTGTCTGCACGTGACCCATGGTCACGTGTGAGCACGTGACGTCCCATTAGGGTCTTTTCTGATCTTTTAACTCCTCCAGCGGGTTCTTAAAGGTCCATCACGTGTGGACACATGATGCCTCATAACTTTTGATCCCGGATGAATTATGAGGCCCATAATATATCAAATCGAAGGTTTTTTCGAGATGCTTCCAATACTATCAGAATTTAATGGTTCCTCCTTCGGGAACTTATCAAAATACAGGCCGGAAGATATTGGTTCGCATTTCCTTAAGCGTATCGCTTCCATTTGATACCTTGGACTCTTCTGCGCAGAAATTTTCGGCGGGAACAGGAACAGATGATCTCTAAGTCGTTAAACTGGAAACAAATGACCCCTAAGTCATTAAACTGGGAACGAGGGAAATCCACTCATGTGTGTTAGTTATATGTATGCCCCAGAGGCTATTACTGTACATGGGATATATATTGTAGTGGATGCTTGGACATATATAGGGAGGACTTTCTCGCTCGATATGATAATATGCTATCTGGTTGCACTTTGTCTTAACATGTTGACTTGTATATGCGATGTTGTCTTGCTCTCACATGTTAACAAAGCCCTTAGGTTGTGTACTTGACTACCAGGACTATGATGGAGATCATACTAGTGGGGCCAAGGATAGTCCACAAGTACACCCTTCAATTGTTCCTTGTCGTTGGAGTATCGAGACAGGGCATTAATATTCCAGAGTAGACCAGCGTATACGCATCTTGACCCATATGATGGGCGATGGATGATCCCACATCCATTGGTGTTTGACATCAAAGATGGTATACGGGTGCTCAGTGGAGACTGGGTACACTGGACGGACTCGCCGAGAACTCCTAAATGGTATTATACCTATCGTCAGATAGCAGTTCTCTGGTGACACTGGTACAGATTAGTCTGTCGGCCCAAGATCGCCATAGAGTCTTGTGTGATTCCCACTATGTTTTGATTTTCATCTTACCACGGTCAAGAGATTGTGAAAAACGGTGGTTTTTGGGTACAGTCCCGAGTCACATGGAGGCAATGAGCGATAGGAGGGGATTCGTCTCTCCCGGTATTGGGAGTTGATGTTACGCTATGCTCGATTGGCCATAACAGGAAATCCCTGGCCAGGGTTGCTGAGATTTACTGGTAAGTGTTATCAGTAGTTTCTCGAACCGTTATGGACCTTGCATCGGCATGACTTATCAGGCTATTGGGGTCTGATGTTACACCACCCTTCAGGCTGTTGATATGCGATATATCAGACGAAGAGACCGGACTGTACGGTAGTGTTACTGACAGGCTTTGGAAGGAGTTGGAGAGGGCTTGCTTGCTGATCTTCTGATCGTTCAATACCCGGGTAGCCGTTACGTCCAGCTAGTACCGCTGACGGCTTGTGGGTGCTTGATGTGATCATCACCTACTGCCGGCGTATTGACGAGCCTTTAGAGTCCTACACAGAGGTTTCACTAGCTCAGGCAAAACGAAGTAGGAGCACATATGTGATATATGCGGGACCGAGATTAATACGAGTATGGGATACCGTATTCTATTCTCGCGATATAAAGTATCGATCGGTTATATGTGATATAGCCGGATTATCGAATCAAATATTGATTCGATAAGTCAATATTGTATCTGTCGGTTATATGCGATATAGCCGGGTTATCGAATCAAGTGTTGATTCGATATAATGATACAAATAATATTAGTCGGTCATATGAGATATAACCGGATTATTAAATCAAATGTTGATTTAATGATTTAATATATAATTATATATTTGATATATTAATTTACATTAACTAATATTAGCTTACTTAAACATTTATTTTTCTTACATGTGCACACTTAATATATATGCGATATATATTAATTGCGTTTTATTTTGTGTCATGGTTGATGATACAAGCTACATGGGTGTATGAGACTTACACCATGATAAAGATAATGTAACATTTATTTATTTAGTGTAAATCAATTATTAGTTGGATAATGGTCACATGGCATGAAACTTTGAGAAGCTTGGAGACCCATTGACTAGTCCACTAGTTTTGTTTTATACTAGATATTTTGTTGAGTAATGGTGTATGACCTTTTTCTATATAGGATATACACTGGATGGAGTTGCATAACAATTGAATATGGTTCTATCTAAATTAGTGCATCTGGTTCTATGTGGACATAAAATGGTTGCATATCTTGAGAATGTTAAGACATGGAATTATCCGGTTTCTGTTTAAAAGCTGAATCCGGACAAACTCAAGGCACATTTCTATAATGGCAGTTTATGGGTTATTCCAGGCTTTTTAGCAAGAGTTTAGCATTCTACCATTTACAAGATTAAAGGTTATTTTGTTCTTGACTCGCCACTTTTTTTATAAAAGGAATCTTTATGCAAAAGAAACAAGTGGGAGTATGGTAGAACTAGATTTGATTTCAGAACCACAAACAGTTACTAAAAATTTAGTATAACCTGGAGATTCAATTGGATTCGACAATCTATTAGCCATTCCGCAGTTTTAGTGGGTAAGCTCAACCACCCGAGAGATACTTCGGTTTTCTCAAAGATGGTGATATGGTGGTTTTGATAACCCAAGCGTGTCACTACTGCTGTCTTTAACTATGAGATCTGGCAGGTGGATGACTGTAACGTTATTCTAAATTGAATTTAGAAGTGCACGTGTATAAAAATTTGCCAGAGGGTTGTTGTAGTCAGTGGGAGTAGCGGAAGCGTAGTGGGCCAGTTGCTTATGTCTATTTATAGACTAAAACAAGGAGAGTGGAATTGGTCATCTAGTTTGATGTGAAATCAAAGATTTTGACTTCATCAGAACAACAAATGTACCTGGTAAGAAGGCAATAGGGAATGATGTCCTGATATCTGGATGACATGCTCCTGATAGGAAGTGATGTTCCTATACTACGATCAGTCAAACTTTGGTTGTCACAGGGTGTTTCTCCACATAGGATATAAACAATATATCACGGATTCTAGTAATTAGATCTATGGTTTTAGATCTAGATTTGGGAAGTCCCAATTTGGATACTTTGACACTATTCTAGAGTGTTTTAGAATGGATGACTCCCGGCGTGATGGTGTACCCGCAGGTGATGGAGTCACCTTCTCTAAAGAGATGTCTTTTAGACTGATGAGGAGAGAGATTTGCATGATTGACATATCACTTACTTAGGCAATTGAGTCAATCATGAGATGTCAAGTACCATACCGGATATTGCTTTTGCACTAGCTGCAATAAGCACATAATAATCCAGTCCTGGAGAAATATTGGAAAGCAGTAAAGAACATAAGAGGATGTTCTTAGTGTATAGTAATGGCAGCCTCCTGTAGCAGGCGGTTACCGGTTTAGGCTTCCAAGGTGATCTGCATGACAGAGTGGTGTCAGAGTTAATAATTTTCTATCTTTTGAGATATAGTATGTTGGATAGGTTTTCAAGTAAAATACCGAGGTGGTCATGGCGTTAGGTGCTAATTACATCAGTATTGGATATGGTCTAAGAAGCTTGTTGGACTTGGTGTTCATGTTATGAACACGGTCTCATCAGATATTCAAACAAGTTCTAAGACAGGTATCGCTCATTTCGGGAGATAGTCGTTCTCCACGAAGTTGAGATATAGAGAGATAAAGATAGAAATATTGGAGCGGATCCACTTACTGAGGCTATTTCTCGAATACGTAAGTTTCTCACAACGAGTTTTGAGAAACTGACTAGTAGGGAAGTTGGGTACTCGGTAGTACACGAGCTGTGAGTATGCGATACTGTAATAATTAGCCTTAAGTGCAAGTAGGAGATTGCTGGATATAGTGTCCTCAAAGCAATTATTGTAATTGCAAGCAGGCGATTATGAAAATTGAACGAGGACCTATAATGGTAGAACAATCTTACTCGAGATGATAATATACTATCTGGTTTGTCTTTATCATTATGTGTATATGTTTTGAAAAAGCCCGTATGATTATTGCTTGACTCCCAGCATTATGATGACAATCATATATGTGGGAGCTGGGTGGTCCATAAGCACATCTTTAAATGTCCATAGTCGAGAGAGTATCGAGACTGAACATCGATACTTCGGAGTAGACTATACTTTTCGAGACCCCGACGAGAGACGGTGGCCGGTCTCACAAACCATTGGTGTTGAGTCACCTAAGATAGTATACAAGTGCTTACTAGAGGTGAGTACACCGGACAGACTCGCCGAGAACTTCTAGATTGTATTATACCTATCGTCAGATGGAAGTTCTCTTGTGGCATAAGTACATGTTAGTTTTTTAACCTGAGATTTTCATTTGTCTCGTGTGAGTTCCCACTGTATTTATATTACTATCCTACCACGGCTCAAAGGAGTCGTGCAACAAGGTTTTAGTTGGGTACAGTCTCAGGCCACATGGAGGCAGCGAACAATCGTCAGGGATTCGTCTCTCCTGGTACTGAGAGTCGATATAACACTGTGTTGGGTCGGCCATCACCAGAAATTCTCGGCCAAGGTGGATGAGAATTACCGATGTGATGTCAGTAGTTTCTCAGTGGGTGATGAGCTTCAGACCGACACGATTTATCGGGTTAGTAGGGGTCTGCCGTTATCTACCCTCTAGACCCGGTATGCGATTATCTTAGACGAAGAGACCGGACTGTACGAAGATTGTCATAGACAGGCTCAGTAGGGGTACAGATGAGTTTGCTCGTCGGCCTTCCTTTCACTCAATATCTGGGTAGATGTTGCGTACAGCTAGTGCCGCTGACGTGCTTGTGGTTAAACTCACTGCCGGTGTATTGACGAGTCTTTAGAGTCCCACACAGAGAGTTTTTCCGGTTCAGGCAAAATGATGTAGTGGCCATATATTGATACGCGAAGGGTTCCGATTAGGTATGTGTGCTAGCCGCGCGGATTTCAATCGAGCGGATGATAATACTAGCCGGCTTCGGATTACGCTGGATTATTAAATCAAATTTTGATTTAATAATTTACACACACACACACATATATATTTCGATATGTATATTTTAGTATTATGTTCATTGTATTTTTCTATCTCTTGGGTATTCGTATTTTGATACGAATACGGACATGTATTTGCGGGGATGTATTTTTGTATTTATACAAGAATATTTCTAGAAGAAAGACGACTTATTTCAAGATTTTTCTTTTTAGGAAATTAAGAAATGAGATGGAAAAGAGATATGGTGAAGGGTATGGGCAAATGAATTTATAATTCATTTGCAAATACTATTCAAGTATGGTTGTAGTTTTAAAATGAAAAAATTCTTTTTACAAAAGTGTTGAAGCACACTTGAATGGAAAAAGGACTTCATTCATTCTACTATTCTTGCTCCTTTCTCTTCCATGGTCCCTCCATCTTTTTCCTCTTACCCTCTCATAGGATGAGAAACAAAGAGGAAAAGACAAGGAAAAATACTAGAATACTCATACTACATCCCTAAGCTTCACTTTTTAGCAAGTTATGAACCTTAGCCGCTTCACCAGGTTATTTTGTGTGTAGCTAGAGTTTGGACTAGGTTCTCTCGGGTGGATCATCTTCAGCAAAAGAAGACCGGCTTGCAAGCGTAATCCGGAGCTCTTGAGAGCTTGCTCGAGTCCAACTATAATGGAGCTCTTGAAGATAGGTTGAGTATGTGAGCATTGCTAATATAGTAGATTAGCATAGCTCACTAGGTTTTTATTTACAAGTTCTGGCTCTTTAGTTCGATTCATGGTTTTGGAATTTTAGCAAACTAGAAATTTTTGAAATCCATGTTGCCATCTTCTAAAATTAGCTTGTTAGTGTGCCTAAGTTCCCAACACTCTCAGGAGAATCTTTGCAAAAGGAGAATCTTTCCCCGAAACACTATTTTTCCCTTTTCCCCTTATTTTCCTTTTTCCTTTTATTTTATCCATTTTCCTCTAAATTTCAAATGGCCCATTCATGTATTCATATGAGCCCTAAAATGAAAATTGGCATTTTGTCTAATTGTTAGGTTTTCAATATTTATTTTTTCCTGTCGAAAAAATTCTATTTCTTTAATTTATCCTCGGATAATGTAGCCAGCAATGATTTGATATTAATTTAAAAATAAAATCTTGATATTTTTATTTTTTTCAGGAGAACTAATAATAATTTTTTTTAAGCTTGATACAATTGTTTTAAAAAATCAAACAGACTAAAATTTGTTTATTGGATGATCCATCGTTTACATTTGCTTATAGAAATTAGATTTCCTTTAAATTTGATACCCAAGTTTTATTATTTGGATAATTATCGTTCTTTAAAATTTTATTAGATACTTTAAAAAAAGTAATCATTATTTGGATTTTTTAAACTGGAACTAATATTATTTTTCCGTTTTATTAAAAAATGATTGCTAACAACTTCTTGACAGAATAATTATATATTGCTTTACTATGTACTTCTTCAATTTATCTAGAAATACCTTGAATCATGCTTGACCCAACCGTATTGCGTGGGTTCGATTTTTAATTTAATACAAAGTTGGGTCATCTAAGGAATATTTCCTATTTTTCATCTTTCTTTTTTTGTCCTGGGATTTATTCAAAATGATTTGCATGGCCCATGCTATTGTAACGTTCATGGCCCAACAACAAAAGTATTAATTGTGGGCTATTTTTTTAATTATTTTATTTTTCTTCTTTATTTTTTTCTCGGAAGCTTTTTCTGACGAGTTAGCCCAAATAAACAAATAATTTTTCCAAAACTTTCTCTTTTTATCTTTTGGAAATAATTTTTGATTTAATTTTTCATACAAATAATTGTAATTACAAATAAACAAGTAATTTATCCTTAATTTTTCTTTTTTAATTTTTGAAAATTGTTTTCGATTTAATTTTCATGCAAAAATTTTCCATGCAAAAAGCACAAAGCATATGGTATTTATGTTCAAAAAAAAAAAAGCTTTTCATATATTCATTTGCCTATCCCTTGGCATATTCATATAAGACCCAAAAAAAATTGACATTTTGTTGTTTTTTTAATTATTTGGTTTTTAGTTTTTGTTTTTTGTTCGCTAACATTTTTATTTTCTTAATTTATCCTTGATCCTATGTCTATCAATGATTTGCTATTGATTTAGAAAGAAATTTCTGATGATTTTTTTCTTTCAAGAAAGCCAATAATATTTTTATCTTAATATAAAAAAAATTAAAAATTAAGCATGATAGAATAAAATATGTTTACTAAATATTCCATTCCTTACATTTGCCTATAGACACGATATTTTCTTTAAAGTTGATGCTCAAATTTCATTAATTTAATAATTATCGTTGTTTAAAGTTTTATTGGATGCTTTAAAAAAATTAATCATAATATGGATTTCTAGAACAAAAAGTATTTTTTATTTCATTATCGGTCAAAATGTACTAATTTCTTCTTGTAAAAAAGAAATAAATTTTGCTTTTCTATTTACTTTTTCAATTTATCAAGAAATATTTCGAATTATGTTCCACCGACAGGAGGATTTCAAGTTATAAATAGAAGAGGAGGGAGACATTTGGTGATGTGGTATTTTTACATTTAACTCCAATTAAATATTCAAAAAAAATTCCTTGATTCGTTCAACAACTATAAAGGAATCTCTTCTTCTGTGTATCTCTATGTTTATTGTTATAGGGCAAAACAAATACGTGTCATTTAATTTTGAAATTGATTGGTGACGTGGCTTCTTAATTTTTGAAAGAAATCAAATAAAATAACACCATTGATTTATGTGTAATTCACGTAATTAAATGTCACGTCATTATTATTTGACAAGTGCGGTGCACGTAATTAAATTCCCATGTTAATATTATTTTATGCACGTAGTTAAATTAATAAATAAATTTATCATAAAAATTTCTGTGATTACGTGCAACGCACGTGCCGTAAACGCTAGTTATTATAGGGCAAAAGGAAGGTCATTTATTTTTAATTTTTCATAGAAATCAAACAAAAACACACGAGTTTTATGTGCAATACACGTAATTACCACATCATTATTATTTTACAAGTGCGATGCAAATAGTAAAATTAATAATTTTATTTTATCTCTACTGGCCTCTTGTTCTTTCAAAGAAATCAAACAAAAATAACACCGTTGTTTTACAAGCAATCCACGTAATTAAATGCCGCTTCATTATTATCTTACAAGTGCGATGCACATAGTAAAATTAATAAAAAATTATCGTAATTTTTTTAATAATTACATGCGATGTGCCAAAAACTCTGGTAATATATAGTTATAAACAAAATATTTATAACAAAGTCTGAGACCTTGATTTGGCCATCAGTCTCAAATACTGATTCATTATATTGTCATAGAAGATAAATAAGTTCTTTAAACAACTCATTATCAATTCATAACTTTGGTTTTTAAAGCTCTTCAAACTTTCTGAATCGGAAAACATAAGGATTCTAGCCAGCTAATTCATTATATTGGGATGACAATTTGTCGAGTAGGACTCCAATTAAAACCTGCACGGCTCAAAATTGTATTCACCAAATTGTATTCCTTCTCATATGATTTCAATCGATATTTCAAAGGGCAAACTTCATAATTCAGGTTTGTGGCTCCATTGAACTTTTCCACCATATCATCCCATGTAGCCTTTCTAAAGCCGAGCTTGTTTTTTCGGCCATCCAGGGAGCGCCGCACCATCAAACTAATAAGCAATTTGTCATGCTCGTTTTTCCAGCAAAGCCAATCGTGGTGCGAAGTTGAAACATTAGCTGCATTCCTATTTTCAAATTCAAAGAGAAATTTCAAAATATAAGCAGTTAATAATCATCAAAAGATTGTAGCATTGCATAAATTACAAAAGAAACGACACAGATGTCATTGACGATCCGGTTCATACACCAGAGAAAATGTGAAAAAAGTTGAATAATTTAGCTGTTTTAATGACTGGTTTTCGCGAGGATGGTAGTCGTTTAGCTGAATAAAAAATTAACTTAAGAGGAAGATACCAATAATAGGACAAACTTTACTAATAGGAGCAATTGCATGCAAAACGTAACAGCACTCGCATAACTTCTATTGTCCAGATGTAAATTAGCCTTTCTCGTATGTATACTGTCGAAGGTAAAATAACGTTGAAGCTTGGGTACTTCAATGTAATGCATACGACAGAAACAATGCGGATCAAATTCTTAAAGCTGTTGGTTTAGAAGCCAAAGAGTTCAGGGTAAAATGACTCATGTGCAAATTTGTCGGCAAAAGCAGATGAAGAAGAAGAACTGAAAGATCAAGAACCTCAAGCAACGCAAATTACAACAGAAGAGAAATACAAAGAGATGAGAATTTTCGAATAAAAGGAAGCAGAATCAGCAAAGATGACCACAAGAACAAAAAGGAGAACCATGGCAATTCAGCAAAAGAAGTTTTTTTCCGCCCCCCTCCCCCAAAAAATGTACAAGGAAATTAAGGCGCCAGACATAAAACCACTACAAAAGAAAATCAAAATACAAAGGCCAGCTTGTGCGTCTATGTGTATGTGTGTCTGTGTATGTGTGATGCCAACAAGCCTGCGATTATTTCAATGAATAAACACATATTTTAATGAGAAGAGTAAGTTCATTTTTTTGAGATAATAGATGGGATAAATTAGTCACCCATCATAAATAAGAGATCACATGCTCGGTCCCGGGTCTTTTTCTTGGGCTACTCCAAATCCTACCAATGGACTACTCCAAGCCCCCAAGAGTAAGCTCGTTGAACTTGATATATACCACTTCATGGAGAAGCAAGTGAGGTAACAAGGATATCAACTCTTATAAATTAGATAAAGCCAAGAGCGAAACCAAATCTATTCCCACAATGGCTATGAATTGTCGATGCAACAAATTAGGTTTAACAGGAAATCTTGAAAATTTGTATAATTTTTTTTCCTTTCGAAAATGCCTTTAATCAAGAACCTCTCTAAAGGAGTCGAAGCATTCTTCTCTATAGTGTCATGAGATGCATCATTTTATTTTCCAGGGGTATAGCTGGATGTAAAATTTTGTGGAAATGTAAAGAGATGCTTCGATGTGTCTACAATATTCATGGATACCCTTTGATCTGAAGGCAAAAAATAATGGTAATTACTGAATAAAGAATGTCTTCACACGCGATTTGGATTCCTGTTTTCCTATTCTTTTGTCGTCTGATCAAATAATAAGAGTGAATTCTCTTTCTAACCACGGGACTTAGGACAACTTAGAAATACTATATTGAAGTTGGGAGCAACAAGCATGTATAGTGTCCTAAAAGAGGAGCCAAGGAACTCACAGAGGAAATAGAGTGTTAAATGTCAACATGTGAATTCATATAGCAGATTCCATCACTAACATCGGAACGGGCAGCGATGCAGTACAAATTCCCTTTAGATCATCCTGCAGAAGCTGCAAGGGAAGCATCATTTGGCTGAACCGCTCCGTTGCCAGATCCAAACACAGGATGCAATCCCGCAACTCCAAAGTATACCTCCCTTCCAATAAACGACCCCCAAACACCCGCTCCACATACAAGGCATCATCATCATTGATAAGCTTCCACGACCAAGTTTCTGAACGGAATATGTGCATATAACGCGTTTTTGTTTGATGGCAGTAGCCGGCGTTAAATATCTTGAAGTGTGGCGATACGGAGGGATCAAAGGCCAGGCAGAATACGTTGTGATGGAGCTTTTTAGGAAAGGGAATGACACAATGCTCCTTGGTGGTGGGATTGCAAACGGAAAGCAAGAAGCAACTTACTCCACGGGTGTGTCGGGTGTCTAATTAAGCGGCAGAGGATGAGACCGTTGCAAGAGTGGAGGATCTTGGCAGAAATACCGTTGATGTCTATAAGGGAGAAGGAGGGATTGGATAATGGCGACCGGTTCCCTTCCGTTTACATGAAAGAGCTCTGGTTTGAGATGGTAGTCACTAACATAGAAGCTGGAGGTGGAGATTGGGGAGATTGAGGAGTGGGTTCTCGTGAATCCGGGATCGGTTGTTACAGAGAGAGCCATTGCTTCGAAACACACCTGAATCTTCCTACAGACTTTGCAGGCAACCGGGCGAGAATCTCCGACAAGATGTCGTTTACATATATTGAGGTCTTGAAGAAGGAGGTGGTAAGGGTTTTTTTTTTCTTGTTAGGGTTTTGGTTGTTTTATAGCGTATCTTAAACAACCGTACGTGAATATTGGTTGTTGTATTATAAAAGTATCCTATTCCTATTAAATTAAAAATCTGATGCATGCTACCAAATAACAGAAAATTCAAATTGGAAGTTAAATGTAGAAAGATTCAGAGTAGATTTTATACAAAATAATTTGGTTCATCTCTAATTTCACTGAGTTTTACCATATATATATAATCAGAATTTTAAAAAATAAATAAAAAATACAAGGGCCATGGTTTTGAAACGCACCTCCCTATGACACCTCTTTGGCTCCATCTTAGGGTTTTGAGGAAGGAGAAGAGCAATGGTTTTGTTGAAATTCTTTTTAATTTTTGTTTTGTTGGCGGACTAGGCATTAAGAAAAAGAGAAAAAAGAAAAGAAAATAATGTAATTCTTTGGCGCTTCCCATTTTGCACCTCGTAAAATGTGATGTGTGTGATGTGTGTGAGAGAGAATGAGGTGCAAAATGGGAAGCACAGGAGAAAAACCAAAGAAAAGAGGATGTGCCAAAAAATGGGTAGTTTTTGTTTTATATAAGATTTTAAAATATAGGATAGTTTTATTAGAACTCTGAAACTATGAAGGGTTTTTTTTATTTTAAAAATAAGCCAATAATTGATTCATCTATCTTTTGATATATTAGATATATAACATTAGATATAATTTTTTCACTCACTAAAAAATATCATAAAAATTATTCAAGTCGGTAGAATTTGTCCAAGTACGGATGTAAATACAAAGTCTAAATCCAAATCTAGACCGGTTAAATAAATCCAAGTCCAAATTCAAATCCAAGAAATTATCCAACTATAAGACAATTGTCCTAGTTGTACTTTCAAATCCAAGTAACAACACTTCGCTCCTCCTTAAATCCAGACCCTGACTTCATCTTTCAACCTCGGACCAAATCAAGCCCTTCATCTTCTTACGCTCACCTCGGCCCAATTGAATCCCAACTTTCCTCCATCTGAATTAAAGCCCCCTCCTCCACCGCATCATCCTTATCTTCTTCTTCTTCTTCGTCGTCTTTTTCTTAAATATCTTCCCAAGCCTTATTGAAGGTAGGAAGAGGGGTGTCTAATTAAGTCTCGGAGGAGGAGGAAGAATTGGAAACTAAAATAGATAATTTTATTTTCTAATTTAAAATTACCCTAATCATGACCTAAACCAAGTTTAGAGAAAAATATTTAAAATACTTCTTGAAGATTAATTACCATTAAATAATTATGGGTTAAAGGAATATTCCAAAAAGATTTTATTGTAAAACAGACGCGACTTATGAGTTTTGGGTAATAAATAAATACGATATTTTAAAGAGGTTTTAAGTAATTAGGAATGTTTACGGGGCCATTACGCAAATAACCTAAAACTTTTATGGTTTTACACAGATATCTTTTTAAGTGATTATCATGGTCATAGCAAATCTGCAATCAATGTTCATCCACAAACTTATTCAAAAAGAAAAAAAAAAGATAGCAGCAAATCCTATCTTATGGATAACAAACGTGGCAAGATAAATTCTCGACTTTTGAAAAAATGTTTAAAAAATAATATTCAAATTTATTAAGATACTAACAAACTAAAATAATAAAACATAGAATATTTATGTTGCATAATTAACAAATCATTTATTTTTTGGGCTAAATTTCACTAAACCCCATTATATTTTGAGTATGTATCACATAACCCTTACGTTTTAAAATGATACAAAATATCTCTCTATATTTTTCTAAACCATTAAAAAAAACCAACGATGCAAGCAAGGAGGTATGAAAAAACAAATTATGTATATTTTGAGGGAAAGAAAGAAATAAGAAAGAAAGAAAGAAGAAGATTAATATATGAAAGGCTTAATAAAACATGGAGAAAAATGGAACACCGAAGAAATTAAATTATATATATTTTGAAGGAAAGAAAAGAAAAGACGAAAGAAGAAGATGAATATATAAATGAAATTTTATGGTGGTTGCTATATAACTAATCATTTGCTGACCAGTTACGTTGCAACCAATTTGACAATTGGACGCTTATATGTAACATGGTAATTTTGCAATTAAATCCAAACTCTTTAATCCATTTGGCTGAAAATCATGTAATTTGTTAATGGGATCTGAATTGTCTCAGAAAAATCTAGAGAGAAAAAATCAACCAAGAAAAAGAAAATCTCTACGAGCACGAGCTTTTTTTTGCTAGTGAAAAAAATGATAAAAATAAGCGGAGACAAAAATCAATGGAGAAAACCACATCCTTTCTGTAAGCTGTTGTTGCCTCCTAGCCCAATAAAGATGATAACCGACCCATTTGGAAGATTGAAAGGTATTGCACTCGTATCGATCACAATCTACGTCCTCTTCACCGGAGCCCCAATTCGAAATCCCCCCTCTCCTTTTTCCTTCATTGGTATCAGAGCCAAAACCGATCCTGGACCCCGATCTGATGAGCTCTGACGAGCACGAGCAACGAGACCCTCACTGCCGACCCACCTTCGCCTTCGCCCTTGATCTGCGACGACTTCGGCCCTAACTTTCGCCGCTAATCTCTCGGTCCCTCTCCTACCTCGCTACCATCGCCTCTTGGTTGCGATCCCGACTCCATCTTTGGCCCAAGTTTATTACTCCAGTCGCTCCAACGAACTCGACCCCATCTCAGCGACCCATTCTTTATACCTCTTCTTCTCTGGTAAATATTTTTCCTTTAGGCTTGATAAACCCAATTTTAAATCCATGTTATTTTTGTTGTTTAATATGGAGCTTCTACAACCCTTCATACCAAAACTACAGACCCATCAAATTTTTTTGTATGTTGCCTAATATTTTTTAACTCACTGTTAGTTCCGTTAGAAGTTTCTTTTGCCCATATTAATTAACATGTTATTTTAAAGTTGAAAATTGATTCTTTGCTCATATTTTTTTGCTCACTGTTAGTTCTTTTCTTTGTTCACTGTTAGAGGGTTTATTTTTGCCCATGTTAATTTAAATGTTAATTTATAGTTGTCATTTTTTTTTTCTATTGCCTCATCTATAATCATTGCTTGTTTGTTAGTATCAAATTTTTTTTGTCTAATATAAAGTTTTGTTTGCCTGCTGATATCAAAATTTTGTTGCCACAATTTTTTTTAAACAAGATACAATTTTTTTGGGCCAATTAATCCTACCTTTAATATAGTTTTTAAGATAAATTGGTTTAACACAGTGTATTTGTTTTTGCATGCTAATTTTCGATAAATTAGATACTGCATATTTTTTTATTATTTAATTTTGTGCTTAAAATTGTTTAATAGTTTTTTTAATTTTTCTTTTCTCAAACTTTGCCACAAGAATTTTCCCCATCAAACCTTATTCTCTTTTGAACTATCATACAGTACTTAACCAACATGGCTAGTAAACTTATTGCATCTCAACTGGCAAAAATAGAACGCCTTAATGGTACCAATTATGACATATGGTATAGAAAGATTAAATATGAGCTTATTCAAGACAATCTAAATAGTGTCCTTGAAATAACTGCATCAACTCTCAACGATCATCTCACTGACATTTAGAAAAGAGAATTTGATCAGTGGAAACTCAATGACAAGATGGGTAAAAGCTTGATACTTATGTTCATGGAAGAAGATCTTATTAAAGTTTTTGAAAACTTTAATACTACAAAAGAAATGTGGCGTGCAATTAAAGAAAAATATGACACCACTTCTGAGATGAACTTACAACCGTTGATGTATAAATTTAATTAATTTCGCATGCAAGAAGGTCACAATGCCATTGAACACGTGAACAAAATGATTGTCATGGATAAGGACCTAATTTCTGTAGGATCAGAAATTCTTGAAAAACTGCAAGTGGCGATTAATTTAAATAATTTGACATCTTCACTAGATATGGTTGCCACAACTCTTAAATTGAATGGAACCATTACGCGCGTTACTGACTTGCCAACCCAATTAGCAATGGAGCAAGACCTGTTAGCAAGGAGAAGAGGTCCATATGTAAACCTTGGGAGAACAGAAGGATCTACATGAAGAACAATACCTATCTGGATTAGAAGGTATTGGTTCAAACAGATTGGACCTTGGGAACAGTATTATGGTTCTTAAGGATGTGTTTTATGCACCTGGCAAGACGTAATTTCATCTTTGTTCCCGTCTTACTAAAAAAGGGTCTTGAAATTAGGTTTTACAACAATAGGATTTCTATTGGGAAGGACAAGAAAGTTTTTTTTATGGGCAAGTTTGTAGTCGAACATGATTTGAATTATTCTGCGTCTTTTATTTGATTTTGATAACCGACATTTGAGATTAGGACATCCTGGTAATAATAAAATAGATCAATGGTAATAATAAAATAGATCAAATAATTAAGATGAACCTGTTACCAATTCTGACAGGAGTAAGGACATTACCTTGTGAACATTGCTTAACTAGAAAATGACTAGAAAGCCTTTCCCGGATGATCAAAGGGCAAATGAACTTTTAGAATTAGTTCACTCTGACATTTATGGACCATTAAGTGTAAAAACACGTAGTAACAAAGAATATTTTACAACCTTCATAGATGATTATTCAAAGTATACTTTTGTATATTTTTTAAACAGAAAATCAGAAGCATTTGAATATTTTAAAAGATATTAGACAGAAGTAGAAAGAAAACTTGGAAGGTACATTAAGGTTTTAAGAACTGATTGGGGTGGGGAATTCAACTCAAAAAAATTTGATGACTACCGCATTCAGTATGATATTAAAAAACAAACCACTATACCATATACGCCACAACAAAATGGTGTGGCTGAAAAAAATAGAACATTAATGAATGCAGTAAGATATATGATGTCTCATTCTGGTCTCTCCAAGAATTTCTGAGGAGAAGCAATATTGACTGCAAATTATGTTTGAATAGAATTCCCACAAAGTCAGTCAAGTCAACACCTTAAGAGAGATAAAATGGACACAAACCCAATTTGAGTTATTTAGGAAAATGAGGTTGTATGGCATATGTTCTCATTCCATATCAGGATAGAGATAAGCTGGATCTGAAAACCTTTAAGTGTAGATTCATAGCTTATTCTGAAAAATCCAAAAGATATAGGTTCTTCTATGAAGAAAAAGAGGCCATTGAAAGTAGGGATGCTACTTTTCTAGAAAATCTAGAGAAAAAGGAACAAGTTCAAGAGAATGTACCATATCTACTAGACTTAGATGATGTTCCCAGAGATGATCTGGATATAGTGGATGAAATTAATCATCCAATTATGGAAGATGAATTTTTAAATGAGAATATACCAATGGAAAATCAACCAGCTGAACCTGTCCAACCTGCAAATATTAGTGGCAACAAAAGACCTAGAACAACATCTGCATAGATGGATGACTACCATCTATATTCATATGAATCGTCTTGTTTTTGGTAGATATTGATGTGGATGAGCTAGCTGATCCTCTGAATTATAAGGATGCGATGGTCACACATGAATCGGATCAAATGACTGGAAACCATAGAAAAGGGGCTTGGCTAAATAGAGGGAAACAAAGTATATGAACTATGTGACTTACCAGAAGATAGGAAGTCCATAAGATGCAAATGGGTGTTGAAGAAATATCGACCTTATGGGTCTGTTGATACGTTTAAAGCCCGATTAGTTGCCAAAGGTTTTACTCAAAAGACATGCATAGATTATCAGGAGACTTGTTCTCCGGTGGCCAAGTTGCATCTATTAGAATAATCTTAGCGATTGTTGCATATCTTGACTTGGAACTTTTTCAAATGGATGTCAAGACTGCATTCCTCAACGGAGAGTTGAAAGAAGTAATATATATGAGACAACCTGAGCGATTTCAGGTCGAAGGACAAGAAAATAAGATATATCAATTAAAAAGGTCTCTATATGGTTTACAACAGTTATCTAGACAATAGTATCTCAAATTTCATAATACTGTTATCCAACTTGGTTTCATTGCGAACAAATTGGATAACAATATGTATGTCTTGAAGAGTGGGAGTAGTTTTTCAATATTATCCTTATACGTGAATGATATTTTGCTCGCTGGAAATGACATAGAAGTGTTAAACGAGATCAAATCAGCACTTAGTAGTGAATTTGAGATAAATGACACGGGAGATGCATCCTATGTTCTTGGTATACAGATCCTTAGGGATGGAAAGTCTAGAATGTTAAATTTGAACCAAGAAAAGTATTGCATACATTACTTAGAAGATTTGGGATGCAGAATTGCAATCCGGCACCTACATTATTGGTTATGGGAAAGCGATTGTGTAAAGAACAATGTTCTGGGGAAGGACAGAAACCGCTTAATGCCCCATATGCTTAAGCTGTTGGAAGCTTGATATATACAATGTTGTGTGCTAGACCAAACTTGGCGTATTCGGTGAGTCTAGTTAGTAGATACCAAAGTAATTCTGATTCAGCACATTGAGAAACCGTTAAGAGGATTTTAAAGTATCCGAAGGGTGCTGTGCACCATAAGTTGGTTTGTCAAGCAAACTAGCTTGAGGTTCTTGGTTTCTTCAATGTTGATTTTGGAGGAGACATAGATGACGGGAAACTCAGTTCGGTACATTTGTTCATTTTTGGAGGTGCTGTTGTTTCTTGGGGATAGCAAGAAACAAGGATGTGTAGTAAGGTACACACAAAAACTGAGTATATAGCATATAGTATGGCTACTACTCATGCAGTCTAGATTAGACGGTTCCTAGAGGACTTCGATCTCAATTTGGTGGATGGACCAATTGAGATTTACTGTGATAATCAAGCAGGCATCAGCTAATTTACAGTGGTGCAAATAGTTTGAAAGGAAGACATATTGAAGTTCAATATTACCATATTCATGATATAGTGGAGAAGGAAGAGGTCAAGATGATTTATATTTCTACTAATGACATGATAGCTGATCCCTTAACAAAGGGTATCCCAGCAGAAATATTCATTAAATATGTTGGTTTGATGGGACTTCGAAATGTCTAAATCAAAGAATTTTCATGAATAATGAAAAGGAGGCAATCATGGATAATGGATATACTTGGTTTTTACGAAGAGTGAAAAGTATGCATATCTCACAGATAGTGGGAGTATGCATAATTACATCTTGAGTCATTTCTCACGAATAATGGGAGTGTGCTTGGAAATCATTTGGCCATTTCGGCCAAGTGGGAGATGTAAGCAGTTGTGGCCTCATGGCCCAATAAAGATGATACCCGATCCATTTGCAAGATTGAAACGCATCGCACTCGTTGATATTTCTCGCGTTCATGAACTAGGAAATCGTGAATATGATGGAATCGTTGGTTTTGATCTCACAAAGAAAATCCTGAGCAGTTCGGGAGCGTATGTCAGAGGAGGTGGCCTATATATGGAGATGAGATCATCTCCTCTATGGTTTCGATCACAATCGACGTCCTCTTCACCGGAGCTCCAATTCGAAATCCCCTCTCTTTTTTCCTTCACTTTCTTTTTTTATTCATTAAATCACTCGGCCATCATGGATGAGGTAATATTTTTCATGTCTTTTTAGGTTTTGCATTTCATGGGTTTTGATTTTTGTATGAAGATACTCTTGTTTTCATTTTTATTTTTTTGGAATTTTAGAAGATAACAACTAGGAACAATGTCTGTTGCGGATTGTGGAAATCCATTATAGAAATTTCAGGTGGTCAAGTTCTTTCCCATGCTATACTATTTTAGGTTGAACATTATATAAAATGGATTTTATAATTAAAGTTGTTAATTTTTCTTTTGGATAAATCATTTTGCTTTAATTTTCCGGTTTAACGCTTCTCTGTCCATTTTATACGTAATATTATGTCACAAAATTATGTACAATTTAGATATATCGGCTGTAATCCTTGATTGCTCTTTTATTATTAGATGATGCCGGATACGATAAATCAAATCTTGTGCATTATGTGAATGAGGATCTGCAACTCATAATAGGAATGACATTCAAGTCAGAAGATTGAAGTTTACAACAAATATAATGAATATGCCTAATTGATCGTAAGTGAAGAAAGTGTTTTTGCAAATAACCGCAATCAAAACGGTATCGCTAGTAGTTAGCCGTGATGAGTACGGATCGTCCGCAGGGAAACGTGAACCCTTTTCTTGTTTTAGACGAGTTGATGAAATATGGGTGATTGTTTGTCGTTATATTTTAAAACAGATATAAGATTTATAATGAAAAGACTCATAGGGTTCATAGGACTTGGTAGTAATGGATGAATAATTAAAACTAACTCTTTTATCTTTTAATAGTTTAAAAATAGATCAATAGTGATGAATGTAGATTAGGGTTTTTTTTTGGAAGAAATTAGGGTTTCCCCACTATTAACCCTTGTCTTTTCATTGATCTCTATTTATGTCTAGCCCCTAACAAAACAAGTGTTAAACCAATCGCAAATCATGGTCGAGTCAATTAATAAATTGATAGTGCGGCTCATAAGGAGGTTAATATTTATTTTGCTAAAGTTTATAAACTTTAAAATGTATAAAAGAAATTTAAGAAATCTTTTCATCAATTATCTTATCCTATCCTATGAACCCTAGCAAGGTAGGAATTACTCGTTCATGGTTAAGTTAGAAAAAAGTTGAAAAATGAAAAGTATAATGAAGATGCAGAAAAGTAAGTGCAGAAATTAAATACGGAAAATAAATGATAAAAGAAATAAACTAAAAACTATCTTTATTGATCAATTATTACATTTACAATTCTTCTTAGAAAGTACAATACAAGAACTCTAGTTTGCTCTAAATCTATTTCTTATTGGAGATAGATGAATAGATGATGATTACTCGGATACTTGGATCTCTTGATCTCTTCGATAATGATTTTCAATATACAGCTCTCGGTCCCTTATATAGTCCTTGAAACCAGAAACCCTAGATTTTATATAGGAATATATGTAGTTAAGATCATGATCCCAAAATCTCATATCCAACGGCCTAGATTTGACCGCTGAACAACCGCAAAATGCCACGTTTGGCCGCCTTTCCGCCATGCTTTGGTGGGATCATAACTTGGGAATTTTTCTGGCTTCTTGTGTTGACATGTAGAGATCCTTTTGATGTCTAAATTCTAAAAATAATACTCTGAATCTCTGCCATTGCTAGATCTCTCGATTTACTTCTAAATTTTGGCACATTTGGTCCCGATATCCTGATTTGACTTGGATCTCTTATTAAGATTCCAGACCTGAGCTAGTATCCGCACAATATCAAGTATTAGTAGAATTTTGTATTCTTGAGATATTATCCTAACCATTTATATAAAATGTAATATCTTAAGAATATTGATTAGAAATATTTGATATGAAATGCATATTTTAATTATTAAGATTTCATTTAAATATTATATGCATATATTTTCCCTCGTTATATTAATAATAATGTAGAAACATATGATAATAAACTTTTTACAAATAAACCCATATACGTTTTATATTTACAATAAATACTTTTTAGTACTAAACAATAGTAAGGAAAATGTTCATTCAAATGTGCAATATTTTAGACTAACCAATGCCATAAACAAAGGATTTGGCGTAAGGAAGGACGCAAAATTTCCCAATCAAAAGAATGAGCTGAGGCATTGTTTTTTTTCTATTCATCTGAAGGACAATCCGCAGTCTATGCTCCTAATGAAGAAAAGAAAAGCGAGAGACTACAATATAGAAGTGAATGCCTTGCACGTATTAAATATAAAGCTACCAATGGAGTATGGGAAGTAGTTGAATTTAATGACGAACATAACCATCCATTTGTCCCGGATAACCAAATGCGTTCCATTTCCTCCTGTGAGAAAGTTAACAAAAACTGATATGAATGTTTTGGATTGTTTTGTCGATGCTGAATTCCATGCAACGAGGTCTTATAGATATATGGCATCTGAAGCCGGGGGTTCTGACAACGTTGGATTTACAGAACAGGACATGCTTAATTATTTACAATCACGCAGGAGGAATTCTATCATTGCAGGTGATGCTCAAACCCATATGGATCATTTAAAAGAATGCAAATTGATAATACAACTTTTTCCGTACTTTTCAACTTGATAATGAAGGTCGGTTATGCAAATTTTTTTGGAGAGATGGTATGTCCAGATTGTATCATGAATGCTTTGAAGATGTTTTTATCTTTGACACAGCATATCGTACAAATAAATATAACATGATTTGTGTGCTAATAGTTGGTGTCAACCATCATTGGAAAAATATTCTTTTTGGTTGTGCTTTTTCAGGCAATGAAACTGCAAAACTTACTTATTTGGTTGTTTGAAGCTGGTAATGCTCACAAGTGGGAACTCTCCAGATCATGACACATGGCAGATGACGTGTCCTGGGGCTCACGCAAACGGAGCAAGCACTATGCATTGGAGGCTTTCTCCGGGCTATCGTCTCGAGGTATGATCCGACCTTCTATGGATCTCCGAACGTTCCTATGCACGTCTTACAAATGACCATGGGCGCGTCTCCGAGCCCCCTACACGCTGAGCTTCCTCAGCCCTCCCAGCTCTTGCCGAGCTATCACAGAACTGAACTTCCTCGGCCTCCTGCTCTGCTTGAGCCTCTTGCCGAGCTAAGCCTCCCCGGTTTTACCGAGCAACCTAGAACGCAGATCACAAGCGCCTCCGTTACGGCTCCGCGGATTTTGCCAGACGCGAGATACCCGCCGCCTCATGATCCCGCAATCCACGCCGTCATATCCCCCCATTAACGAACATATCTCGTCATTAACGGGGGATCCCGTCATTCATGCAGGTGTAACGTCAGGGACGTAACGGACGGCGAAGATCCCACGCCAACTCGCTCCATGCGATCACTATAAAGACCCCTCTCCCAGACGACTCAGGTAACGCATTTTTTATTCCAATAAGCCGCTACTCTACCCAAATTCCTCGGCTAACTTGATCGTCAGAGGGTCCACGGTAGTACAACCATCCCGGGACTTCTTTTGCAGATAGCTCGGCTTCTCCTCAAAACAAGCCCACTGAGATCCACACGCTCAGGGAGAAAACCCTCAACACCAATTTCAGCCGTTCATCAACGCTCGCGATAGATCGACGGAGGACAATATCTGAAGGAGATCCAAACCTCCATCAGTTGGCGTCGTCTGTGGGAAACCTGACCTTGTTCCTTTAGTTTGCACAGGCTTATCTTCTTGCAAATGATACAATTAGCTCTTAAATTAAGGGGGGCAGCACTCAAGTACATAAATGAAAATGCAAGCCACTCAGATCCAAGAATCTCATGGAGAGAAAAGAGTGTTTCCGAAAGAGTAGAACTTTTGCCAATCAGACAGGCAGTTATAAGTTCCCGTTAGATCACAAACTTCTATAAACACCTTTATCTCTAAGATTGTAAGATATAATCTTTCCGGGCACATTCAACAATAGTACCCCATCACCTCGCATAAAATGAGCAATTGAAAACCCAGGACGATCCAGCATCAGTTTCCTGATATTGCGTCCGTACCCACTAATACAAATCGGTCGTTTTTTTTATCTCATCAGCATACAAACCCATTATAGCGTCTAAATCCACTCTGCCCAACAATGTGACCATGACAAACTCTCTGAATCCATTTCTGAAATGTAAAATGCAGTAGGATTCTCATTACTCGGCCTCCAAATTGCTTGAAGTTTTCCTCCCGATTCCCCTATATACATGCCCTTAAAGATTTGTTGCGGTCTTGCAGGGATTGGTAGCTTCTCCATGCACTCTCCCTGCACATCAAATGAAAGAAGGTACGCTTTTCCAATCCATATCACCGCACTGTTCCAATACACGCTCCTATTGAAGTAAGTGAAAGCTAAAAATTCTCTGAACGACTTTCTATCTCATCACCACAGAGAGCTTCGACGATTGCGTTTCAGAGGAATAAATGTGAATTTGCACCCCTATGCTGACAATTTTGTAATAAGGGGACTTTGAAGCGTCAAAAGCGAGACCGAAGCATTGATCAACCTTTTGGGCAACAGAAAGCTCGACAAATTCCTTAGTAGTGGGATTACAAACATAGTACATGGATTTGTGGACTGCACTTCTGATAGCTCGACTGCATATGATGAGGCCGTTGCAAGAGCTCTCAATCGAGATTCGGGCTCGAGCATCAACTAAATTTGGAATGAAGGAGAGAGCGGGATCGGGATGTTGTGGCAAATTTGTGTATCGTAGTAGTGTGAAGTATCTAGCGGTTAAAGACATAATCACGTAGGAAGAAACCATAAATCAATGGGTGTGGATTGAGAGCAGTGGTTTTGTATGAAGCGAGGGTCGGTCGTGAGTTGAAGCCATTGCTTGCAGACGCAGCAAATTTTAGGGATCTCTTTTGCTGGAACCCGAGTGAGGATCTCGGATATGATCTTTTCGTTGACAAAGAATGTGGTTGGCATATTTTGTATGGTGAGATGATTAGCAGCATACGCTGCCACTGCTTCATTAAGCAAAATATATAAGATTTATGTGTATTTTTTTAATTGTTGGACGGCCGAATATATGGCTCTTTCCTTGTTGCATTGTTTGTTTGTGATTGCTAGATTTAGAAGTATGTCATTGGTTTCATATGTTTTCCTTGATCTCTATGATGTGCTGCTAGAAAAAAAAGTACTTTTATTAATCCAAAGAATGTTCATATATTGATCAATTAATCTTAGTGTCTTATAGCTTGGCTTTGGAAGTGTCTAATTAATTGTAGATGATTGTAAGGTTGATCAGCTTATACCTTATAGTTGCTGTTCTTTTTCGAGTGGTCGTCGTGATAGCATATGGTACTTTTTGTTAATTTTATTGGACTGAAGAATCCTTTGATTTGCATAGATCTACAGGCAAGCAAGATGGATGATGGTGAAGGAATGTCTGCAGGAGAGATGATGGTGAAGGAATAAGAGATGGCGGCAAGAAAATTAGGTTCTGTCTTACCAAAGTTCCACACTATATCTAGAGGGGAATGTTATCTTAGGAAATATGTTCACGCAATTATGAAGGTCTCTTTAACCGAAGGATTGGATGAGAGATGAAAGGGCAACCGAAGTTTTAAGCAAATCATCAAAAAGGATAGTTTTAAGCAAATTATCAAAAAGGTTGAGCTTAGAACTTTGTGTGCGGATAATTTTTAACTATTATTTAAAATATTGTATAATGTAATAATCTTTAAAATGTGCCTTATATATAATTTATATTTGATTTATTTTAATAGTAATTTCAGCGATTCTTTACGAAAAATATTGTTAAACCAGTCTGTTCTTCAAACAGCGAATGAAACTAGCGACGAAATTCATATACGAGGACATAGACCTATACTGAAAGAATTATGGAAATACATAATGAATATTATCTGCATTGAAATATAGCATATTAGCATATACAAAATTAATTAAAACAAAATCGATTGAAGCTAAAAATTTCTCGTGTTATTACACAACTTTTCTTGATTATGGAGATACATAAAAATATATGCAATCAATTATATCAGTTAATCATACCCTTTTCAAAGTATATTAAAAATACATGCAAGAAATATGAACGTAGGAAGATTACGTACTAACCTCTTTGTTTACCAATACGTGTGAATATGAAGGAAAGAAGATGATGGGCAGAGAGAGAAAGAGAATGAGATCAATAGAGTTTTCACATTAATTTCTCTCTTTTGCTCTCACTCTCTTTCTCTCTCTGTCTATCTCCTCTTTCCTCTTTCCTCTTTCAACCCTCTAATTTCCTCATCCTTGTATATATTGAACAAGTAATAAATGCTTTATTATATATAGGCAGGGTTTGCTTTAATCTTAAGCTTTAATTTTCCTATTAAGGTTCAATCTTAATCCAATATATATCGTAGTTCTCCTAATATGGAAAGTGGTTAGGATTTTGGAAGTTAATTTATATTGAATCGAAAACCATCATTAATTAAATTTGAATGGAGCTTATCAACATTATGCTCAAAAAATCGGAGAAGGTACTAAAATGATTTTGGTTAAGATTTTATTTATTTATTTATAGATTTGATATAATTGAAAGTTAGTTGTAGCTTTTGAATAATTTTTCCCTTTAGAAATTTAAGATTTTCTTTTACTAGGTGTCATCATGGAAATTATATCCGCAATTTCAAATTGAAAACCCTCCTTCTGCTCTTATACACTCTATATACATCAATTATGAATAAAATGGACTTAGGGTCCTTAAATTTTCGGTTAAAAAGAAAAAGAAAAAGAAAAAGAAAAATTTGAGGATCCCCTTACCCATTTTGCATTAATGATTTAGAAGATACCGAAAAAGTTCTCTTATAAGTAGGGATGTGAGCAAATTGGACACGGAGTGGAGTGAATACGGGTGTTACCATATCCGTATCTAATAGCCATTGGCGGATGCAAATATAGATACAGATGGTTATTAGAAAGTTAAATTACTATTTGCATTTGGTATAAAATAGACTTTCATGATCAATAGCGAGATCTGGATACAGATGTGACACGAATTAAAAATTTATATCCATTAAAGTCAAAACAGTACTATCTTTTCTTATCGTTTTAAAATATTAGATACAGATACAGAACGTATATATGTGTTACTATATTCATATCCAATGACGGTTCACAAATTCAGATTCAAATACGATATCCAATATTTATATGAGGATTCGGGAGCTGTAGGGACGCTGCATGCCCCCGCTTCCAATGCCCAACTGCCCCGACTCCTAGGCATTTGAGGCCCAGAGGCTTATTTGCAAAATACTCCTAAGCCCCACGTGCCCAAAGGTCGGGCACCGTAGACGGGACCTACAGGATACTACAAGCCCCTTGTCGCCAACAACGAAAGAAGCTAGGCAAATAAATATTTCTGCCAACCATATTATCTAAAAACTGAGGATTTTCATATCAAAAGATATACGGAAAAACAAAAATAATTATACGGGCAACCGACTATAAAGTAAAATTTTAAAATTATAGTAAAAGTTTCTTATATAAAAATATATCTCGATACTCTAGAAACATCGCATCCAAATTAGGGTGTTACAACGAGATTAAATTATGACAAAAGGAAATGAAAGATACGAGGAAAAATTAATAAAAGCCATAATGAAAATAAATTAAACAAATTTATATTTTCTTTCCAAAGTCTTTTAAGGGCTAATTTGTCTTTTCATCCTTCTCTACTAACACCGTTAAAGGTTTTAATAGTTTAGAAAAATATAGAGGGGTATTTTATATCATTTATGCTCAAAATATAGAGGGTTTTTAGTGAATTTAGCATTTTTTCATATCTTAACAATTCAATCACAAGCATCACCGGGCCATCACTCTGCTAACTAGAATTCATGGGTTCATGTGTCATTTTTTGTATTTTAACGAAGTTCAAAAAATAAGAAAGATTTTACATTTTCTAAATCAACATCATCAACCCTCCCTCCGTTCTCCCTATCTCTTCCCCCTGACTTTGATGATACCAATCATTTAAATGTTTAAACATTATAAGTTCCTATTTCTTAAAATATATCGAATAATATACACATGCATCATATGTGCAAGAAACCAGTACAGATAATTCGAGTTGCTCTATATCTGTATCTGAATTTTATCAAATACAAATAATCAATATCATTTGTGATTATCCGTATTTTATTTGCATCCGTTAGCTTCTGATCACATCACAATGTATATCAAATTCGCCACAATGTAATGCATGATTACTTATTAATTATTCTTAATTGCACATATTCTCTTATGAAACGTCTTGTGCACCAGATCACAGGAGGGGCCTCTTCCAGGCCAGTTTTCAACGGACCATCTCGGAGGCCAGGAGATTCGTTCACTAACAACAAACCACACTTTTGCAACTACTGCAAAAGAACAGGATATCTAGTGAAGAACTGCCATGGGGCGAACAACTTATGCTTGATTTGTGGGTCTTCGACTCACACTATCGGAGCATGCCCTAGAACCGAGGGACTAACAACCCTCTAACTAGACCGGCGATCCAAGCTCCTCTTACCCGGTTAGCTCTATTAGCTCCAACTTCTCACACCCAGACCGCTCAAGCTCAACGCCAAATGTTTAACCAGACGCAGAGGAATGTGCCGCGACCCCAAACATTCACTATGTCGGTCGAAGAGGCCAAAACTATAAGTCAGATTATCACTGGTAAATCTCTTCCTTCTTTCATTTCAAGTCATTTCAATTCCTAACTATCTATATTTTTTATACATAAACCTATCCCACGCTGCGTAGATACAATCTTAGAAGCCACCCTACATGCACTCGCGCTCTTCGATATTGGGGCATCACATTGTTTCATATCGCAATGGTTCATAAGAACTCATGCGATCCCAGTTAAGTCTCTCGTATCCAGTTGGAATGTCAGTTCAGGGAACGACGTTCTAAAAGCAATTTTAGGATACGATCTGTGTCCAGTGGTCGTCTGCAGTCGAGAATTCTATGCAGACTTTAAGGTACTAAACATATCAAATTTCAACGTGGTCTTGGGAATGGACTGGCAGGGAACTTTCTTCGCTACTATCGACTGTCGCCAAAAGAGAGTAGTATTTGAAATACCAGATCACTTAGTGTTCTATTTCAGAAGCGAAGACCGGACTTTGGAGCCTAGTATTTACCAAGCAAAACCAAAGAAAGCAGAGATTGCAGCGTTACAAGCAGAAGAATCGAAACCAGAGGTTGTCAGAGAGTTCGAGGATGTATTCCCTAAATATATAACAAGTTTGCCTCCAGATCGAGCTCTAGAGTTTGGTATTGATTTACAACCCAGTGCACAACCTGTAATAAAAACTCCATATCGATTAAGTGTGGAAAGATTGAAGGAGACCCGTATTCAGTTAAACGAACTCCTGAAGAAAGGATGGATCAGACCCAGTACCTCAAGTTAAGGATCACCGGTGTTACTGGTGAAGAAGAAGGAAGGTACTTACCGGATGTGCGTGGATTATCGAGTATTGAACGAAATGACAATTAAGAACAAGTATCTGCTACCTTGCATCGATGACTTTTTTGATCAGCCGAGTGGATCTTGTGTCTTTTCAAAATTAGATCTTCGTTCAGGTTATCATCAAGTGCAGGTCAAGGAGTCCGACATTCAGAAGACGGTGTTTAGAACTCGTTATGGCCATTATGAATATCTCGTAATACTATTTGGAGTGATCAACGCACCAGTCATTTTTAAGAACCTGATGAACCAAGTCTTCCGTGAGTGCTTAGACTGGTTTGTTGTTATTTTCATCGAAGACGTCCTGGTGTGTTTCAAGAATCGGAAAGAACACGACGATCACGTACACATTGTCCTGAAAACACTACGAAAGTATCAGTTCCACGCTAAGTACAGTAAGTGAATTTTGGCTAGACCAGGTCGGATTTCTCGAACACATCGTTTCGGGTGAAGGAATCTCTGTGTATTCAGCTAAAGTATCAGCTGTCAGCGAGTGGCCTACACCAAAATTAGTCAAAGATATAAGAAGTTTTTTAGGTTTAACAGGATATTACAGATGCTTTATTGAATGATTTTCAAAGATTGCAGCACCACTGACCAAACTTACAGGTAAAGACGAAGTATTCATGTGGTCAGAAATATGTGAGGAGGTTTTCGTAGAACTCAAGTCGAGATTAAACTCTGCATCTATTCTCGTAATACCAGATCGATCTGGTAGATTCGATGTACATTGTGATGCGTCTGGTAAGGGATAATTTATATCTTCTTGTGTTCAAGCTTGGCATATTTAAGACTCGTGTAAAGTTGGATAATTTATATCTTATTTGGTATTCACTATAAATAAATATATGATTACTTATTCTTAAATTTAGATTATAATTATTAGCCTGTTGATGTTACTAGGACTTACATCATGATTATTGAATCAAATATTGTTATGCTAAAATATTGAAGAATTTGAATAATAATTAATAACTTTATATTTTGTTGACAAAGTTCAAAATAAGTTTTAAACTCATTTATTTAATTATAATAACTACATTTCTCACTGCTCACTTTGTCAGATATAATATTGAACATTAATATTATGCTTTTATATATTGATGTAAATATTTATCGGTTTTTTTTAGATTTGAGATAGGCTTGATGAAGCCCTGACTCGGACTTGTTAGATATGTAAACCGCCCAAGGCTGAACAAATTTCTGAGCCCCTTTAAATAACTGATCCAAGCAGAATCGTTTAAGGGTCCTAATCTAATCCCTTTAACATCCATACTTTCATCTTCTCCAAACCCTTCCCCTCTTCAAAAGCTTAAACCCTAAAATCAATGGAGGAACAAAACCCTAGAGCAATCCCCTCACTCCCCGACGATCTCAAGTCGGAGATCCTCCTTCGTCCACCTTCGAGATTCATCGCAAGATTCAGGTGCGTTTCAAAGCTCTGGCTCTCTCTAACAACTGATCCCCATTTCATCAAAACCCATTCCTCAATCTCCCCAATCTCCACCTCATGCTTCTATATTTGTTGCTATCTTCACAAAACCGAGCTCTTCTATCTCAATGGAAACAACCTAACATCATCATCAGCTGATCCCTCTCTCTCCTTCTTAGATTTCAAAGATTGTCATGCCGAGATCGTTCACTCCTGCAATGGCCTCATCCTTAGCCGCTTATCCAAGAAAGCCATCGCCAAAAGAACCCCTTTTCTACTCTCTTTTTGCAATCCCACCACCAGAGAGCATGACGTCGTTCCTTTTCCTGGCGATCCCCTGGAATTTGACTTCAGCCTAGCCTTAGATCCCTCCGTATCGCCACATTTCAAGGTGGTTGCCCTCCCTGTCTATTATAGTGAAAGAAAGCTTTTTAAGTGCATTTTCTCTTCCAGCACCCGATTGTGGAAGTGCCTTGATGACGATAATTGCATTGATGTGCGTGCCAATGACCCTGAGCGGAGCGTGTTCTGGAAGGGAAACCTATGTTGGATTGGTAGAGATTGTGTTGTGTGTTTGGATACAGAAGCGGAGAAAGTTAATCACCTTTCGATTCCCTCGGATGCAATGAGAGGCATATCACGTATCATGGAATTCGGAGGGCGCTGGCATTGCATTGCGGCTTTTGAGGGATTAAACTTTAGTAATTCCCATTACTATATTTATGAGATGGAGTCTATGTCGTCTGGGTGGTCTTTATTGTATACCGTCGAACACGTGCGCTAGCGCACCACGTGTCAAACACCAGTGCGCTAGCGCCAAGTGCGCTGCGGTCTGAGCAAGCGCACCACGTGCAAAGCACAGGTGCGCCAGCGCTGGAATTATAAAATTCCCCACCGTCAGATCAAAAGATATAATAATAATGATAAATCATTAATTGATCAGAATTAAATTCTATTAAGGAAAGATTCCTCAAAATCTTTCCAAACAACAAGATTGTGCTCTGTAAATCAAAGCACCGTTGGATCAATGATCCAATGGTAAATAAAAATTACCAAAGACAGAATAAATTCTGCATGGAAAGATTTCTCAATCTTATTAAAACAAGAAGATTGTTTTCTGCAAAACTGAAGCCCCTGGATCAAAGATCCAATGGTGGGAAATACCCCAAAATCAATCAGAGAAAGATTTCTTTAACTGATTTAACAAATCATTTTGCCCTATATAAAGGCCCCAAGACTTCAAGTCTGATATAGAGAAACCCCCCTACAAAGTTTGAGAAAACTCAAAGAAAGAAGAGCAAGCTCTTAGCAAAAGAAGATTATTTCTTCAAGGTAAAGATCATGAACAATGAACACAGAAATGAAATCATCTCATGAAAAGAAGAATTATTTTCTAAAAAGATCATAGATCTAAAAAAGGCCAAGGTCTTTCATAAAAGAGATCAAAAGATTTCATCACATAATAAAGAACATATTCTTCACACAGATCATTGATCTATAAAGGCAAACCCTTTCAAAAATAAGAACTGTTGTTCTTGAATCTTGAGACAAAGTTTCTTTTAAAAGAACATAAATTTGTTCATAGATCATAAAAAATGATCAATTGCGCTTTGAGCTCATGAAATGTGCCTTGCACTCTTGAACAGCGCTTCTGCGCTTCTTGGACCGGCGCTCAGTACCAAAACACGCCACGTGTCAACCACGTATGCAACTTGCGTTTTGCGCTTCTGAACTAGCGCACCGCGCTTATGGGCTGGCGCTCAGCGCTGATCGTGCCACGTGTCACTCACGTGTGCACCACTAAACTAGCGCAATGCGCTCATAATTTTGCGCTCAGCGCTCATAAACTGGCGCACTGCGCTCATCATCTGGCACCTAGCGCAGAACATGACACGTGTCCCTTACATGCGTGCCACGTGGCAGAAGCGCACTGCACTTTTTGATCGGCGCAAAGCGTCTAGCGCACCATAGGTTGCGCTGATAGAACACAAGTTGTTCTTTAATAAGCCAGAGCTCTGCTGAATGCTTTGCATTCAATACAAGACAAAAAAGGTGTCAAGATACAATGCTCAGCATTATTAAAAGGGCCAAGCCCAATTAAAGGCTAAATAGCCAGAATAAACAAAATG
This sequence comes from Agapanthus africanus, assembly GCA_030015575.1. Classification (NCBI taxonomy): domain Eukaryota; kingdom Viridiplantae; phylum Streptophyta; class Magnoliopsida; order Asparagales; family Amaryllidaceae; genus Agapanthus; species Agapanthus africanus. The sequence continues at coordinate 512,210,810 of JASDDO010000010.1, read as the reverse complement.
TTTATTGGACTTAGCCCAATTTTGGCCGTAAGTCCTCAACTTATATTTAATTGAGCCCATCTGCTCACGAATATTCAACAGATCTTATTCCCAAACTGGGCTACAGATCTTCCAACCAATTCACACCGGTTCAAGGGTACATCTCTTTACTCCTCTGATACTTGTCGTTGTAATCCTTCAACGTCTTCAGAGAGGTGACGGGTCCCGACAACCACACATTTCACGGACTGTGGGGTCCTTAAACTCATGGACTATGATGTCCTTACACTTTATAGACTATGATGTCTTTAAACCGGACTGTGGGGTCCTTAAACTCATGGACTATGATGTCCTTAAACTTTATAGACTATGACGTCTTTAAAGTACGGACTGTGGGGTCCTTAAACTCATGGACTACGATATCCTTAACCTGGACTGTAGGGTCCTTAAGCCCGTGGACTACGATGTCCTTAACCTGGACTGTGATGTCCTTAAACTCACGGACTACGATGTCCTTAACCTGGACCGAGATGTCCTTAAACTAATATTGGACCGAGATGTCCTTAAACTAACAATGGACCGTAATGTCCTGGAACACTTCATGCAAGTAGACGCCATTGTTTTCTGCACCCAGCAAGACACCAAATCTTAGTACCTCGAACTTAAGGGCAACCATTAGCAAACCGCGATTCGTTCACGAACGCGACACACGAAGTGTGGAGTGGAAAGAGGAAAAGGTCCCACCGGGCGTGCCAGAATCTGTTCCCTACCGAACACAGAGACGCGACAACTACCTGGGTGCCCGCTGTAACGGCCCCCTCAATGTCAACTGCTCAAAAGAGAAGGAGGCCAGAGAAAGCCCCTGTGACTACGGCAGACCACAAAGACGCTGAGCCCAAACGCCCCATGTCTGGGGGCATAATGGTGCATACCGTTTATATGGCTTCCAGAAAAGAGGAAAGCCGTGCTTCTACGGGTCATCGACCGCTCATCCGATCTGTGAAAAAAGCCCAGGAGCAGTAACAGAAGCTCCGGGAAATGTTAATGCAAATGGCCGCACTCACCGGGCCAAAAGAAAGCCCTGAGGCGTCATCGGAGCAGCGTCATGAACAAGAAACCGATGCTGACTTCCTCCGCAGAGTCCTCGAAAAGGATAGAGAAGACGCAGAACAAGCGGCTAATATAAAACGAATGGCGCTTCTCTTCCAAGACATGGTCGGGATGATATTACAGCCGAAACCTCCAGCTGAAGACCCTCCTATCATCATTGAAGACGACAGAGGGGAGACATTGAACCCTCCTCCGGCTCTTTCAGCAGCCAAAGAGGAAACCGTTTCCAAAGCTGCTCTGGATGACTACATTGCTCAGCAAATACGAGCTTACCAAGCGAATGAAGCGGCCGGCCAAGTCGTTAAAACTGGGCGACCATATCCAGGCTGGTATGATCAAATAAAGTATCCGCCGGGATATACGATCCCTAAATTTCATGTATACAAAGGGACGGGCAATCCTCACCAGCATGTCGCCCAGTTCAGGGCTCTTTCCGGCAACAGCGGGGGCGATGATAAACTTTTGCTCCGTCAGTTTGTTGGCAGCTTGTCGGAGACGGCGTTCGAATGGTACTCCGAACTCCCGAACGATTCTGTTAAGACATTTGCGGAGATGGAGCTGTTATTTACGCAAAGATTTGCAAGTGCTAGTCAATGCACCCCGATTACAACATTGATCAATACCAGGATGAAGCCAGGCGAGACGTGGGTTCAATACGCAATACGATGGCGGAATCTGTGGTCGAAATGCGAACAGTGCATCGAAGAAGCGCCGGCGGTGGGCATGTTCGTAGGCACTCTGGACCCTCATGCAACTATTTCCTAATTCATGATGTTCTTCAAGCCGACCACGTTCCAGGCCTTGATCGAAAAACTGGCCCAAATGGACCAGATGGGTCATAGACCGTCTCCTCCAAAGCCGGACCCGCGGAACGAGAAGGGAAAGGGGAAAGTGACTGTCGTCGCTAACGCTCAACAGCAGCCCACTGGTCTAAGACCAGTTGATCGCCAAAATAATAGAACTCGATCTCTCGAAGATAAGATGAGACGCCCTTACTCGTTCTCTCGAGACAAGACGAAGAGGTTATTCGGGCTTGCATTGCGCAACAGGCTCATCAATCTGCCGGATCCAAGACGCCCAGCGCAACCAGGCGACATTAGCAATCCTAACTATTGTCCTTATCACCGAATGTTGGGCCATCCAATCGAGGATTGTTACATCTTCAAAAACTGGATAGAAGATCAGTACCAGCAGGGCAAATTCGTATTATCTGAGAATTGGAAGGTGAACCCGCCTCGGTCACACACTCCCAAGAAGATGGATACACTGGGGGCATCATGCTCTTTCGTAGAAGAAGCTCCATGGGAGGTCGCTCTTTCAGCCAAAACTAAAAGAATGCTGAAGGATCTCCACGCATGTCCGGCAATTAGGTGGAAGAATCCACTGGAACCTAAGATCATCGAAGGAATGCTGAAGCCGTGCCCAACTCCAAAGATCGGCGGTGATAGCCAAAGCACACATACCCAACCGTCGAAATCTTCGAAAAAGAAGAAGAAATCCAAGAAGCCTGTGAAGCCTGGTGACAAGCGCACGGACCTGCAAAAACAAATTGACGCGCTGGAAGAGTATAACCAGAAGGCGCGGACTTCAGTCACACTCAAGAGTTTCTCAGCCACGCCCTTGAGGACGGAGATGACAATAATGGAGAAGACACCTCAGATGAATCCGAAGATTATGTGGCAAGTTGCCATGTGATCTCTCACTCGTCGATAGACGATAAAGAAGCTCCTTGCACCGAGAAACTGGGGACAAATCCTAAACCGGAACCTCTAGAGCCGTCAGACGAAATGATTGATGCATTCCTGAACGAAGCTCTTCTTAAAAGCAAAGCTGCTCGAGAGCGTGAAATTGCCATATTTGAAAAGGCCAAACGCCGGCGACTGGATGAAAGGGCTGAACCACTCCTGCCAGATCAAAGTACCTTTGTCGCGAATAAAAACAGGTTCAAGACGAGGAAAAGGTTCGCCAAAGCCATATCAATGGGAATGAAGCTCCCACCCTTCAAAGGAAACATTCTTGGTGAAGTAGAAATACATCCTAGCTACTGCTTATATCATCGAAAGATTGCGCATCCCACCGAAGAGTGCAACGCTTTTAAAAGATGGTGGCAGGGATATGTTGCTCAGTGGCAAAATTTCAAGCGGGTGAAACACGAAACTCGTCGGGAGCAAAGAAGTACGACCGAGGAGCATAAAAGAACCACCGGAAACTGTCGCATGGTCAACGCCGGGGGATCGCAAGTTCTCATATTCGGGAGCGACTCTGATGAAGAAATGACTCTTGACCCTCTCTTTAAAGAGTCCACCTTGGGAAAAGAGGAAGAACCGAAGACATGTGAAAATATTCAGCTGCGCAATCGCACACTGCCCGAAAAGAATCTTGGGCCCTCGAACAGTGGGTCAAATAAGAAAGATAAAGGAAAAGAAAAAGTCTCTGAGGATATCGCCCTAGATGACCAAGTCGTCAAAGAGCTGACAGCCAAGGACCCGCCAAAGAAAAGTAAGGTGGACTACAACGTTCAGACACACTTGAGAAAGCTACCTTCACAGTTAAGCATTCTCGACGTCCTTCTGCTATCAAAAGAAGCAAGAGATTCTTTGATCAAGGCACTACAGGAGCCCGAGCAATTCCAAGCTTTCCTCGCCGAAGAAAAGATGAAGGACGAGTTGGAAGAAGTACACACAGCCGATATCATCTTTGGCGATGAAGATCTCCTCCTTGGGACGTGCGGGCACAACCGTCCCCTATATGTCTCCGGATACTGTCATGACATAAAGATAGGTAAAATCCTGGTCGACAATGGGTCCTCTGTCAACCTCCTCAACATGAGGGTGTTAAAGGAAATCTGCATGAGCGTTCAACACCTCGCTCGCGATAAGATCACTATCTCCGGGTTTGACTCCCAGTCATTACAGACGCTCGGGTCTGTAATATTGACACTACGCTTTGGTCTGCTTGTCACGGACATTAAGTTTCATGTCATTGACGCCAAGACATGCTACAATTCTTTGCTCGGCCGGCCCTGGTTACATGAGTACAATATCATCCCTTCTACACAACATCAGTGTATGAAGTATTTCAAAGATGGTCTCGAGTACACTGTGACAGGGGAACTAAACCCGTTCTCCGTGAACGAAGTCCGAAAGTATGAAGATGCAAAATACTTCCTGCCAGATTTCAAGGACACAGAAAGGTGTCGCAAACCGGAGAATAAGAACAAAGCTATCACCACCATTCGGGTCTTCGGGAGTGATACCGAAGAGGAAGAAGAGATAGTTTACTCAGGTCCGCCCCAGTACAACAAGCCGGGACCGTCCACTCCTATGTTGATCTTCGGCAGCGACTCCGAAGATGAGGTCAATGTCGTATTCTTTGCTCGGCCATCCATACAAACCTTCGCTGATGAAGAGCAAAGTTTGCAAGTTGCCATGGTTCCACCAAGGCATCATAAAGAGCTAGACGCGCTTGATACCTACAGTGTGGAAGAACTGCAGACATTCTACGTCCCTCCCACGCGAAAAGGTGAAAAGACGATCCTATTTTACCGATCCGGGAAAACCAAAGTGAAGAAAGAAATCTGGCATGGCGTGGATTCTACACTTGACAGGCTCCGGCCCATCCGTTTTCCCAGATATTATACAGACAGACTAAAGAGACTCTTGAGACGCCAAGGTGTACCCCTTAAGCAAACTGCGCGACAAGCACGGTTCTATAACAGGATTTGGAACGTTCCCGGAACTCAACGAAAGTTGCCCAACGAGAGAATGGAAACGATCGGGCTTGGATATGTTCAATCCAAGAAACGGGAGCTACTCCGCGATTGCTACGTCATACATGACTTTGATGAAGAAGGAGATGCTCTGTGAGAAGATGCTAACCCTGAACCAAAAAGAGCTCCCGCCATGAAAATGCCCAGTCCGTCGTTCGAAGAACAAATGGACAAGCTTATAAGGGAAGCGGGTCAAAAGGTTCGAGACGACCATAATCGCAAAATGACCATCTACGAGAAATCCAGGACGCAACGCCTCCTTCAACAGGCTGCGAAAAATGAAAATGCTCCTCGTCGCCAACGCGTAATGCAAAAGACCCGGCGCAGAGGCAAAAATAAACCCAAGAATGAAAAAAGCGTTCGACAGCGACAAAGCGGGACCAAAAAGCCCCGCGATCGAGAATCAAGCAGCCTAGACTCGTCTTCCAAAGACAAGACAAGAAAGATACTTGATCTTGTCATAAAGCATCAGATGATTACCCTCCCGGAATCCAAGCATCCTGAGCACGCAGGTGAAGTTAATCATCCAGACTATTGCTCCTATCATCGAGTAATAGGACATCCTCTTAAAGACTGCTTCACCTTCAAGAACTGGGTCGAAGACCAATATCAACTCGACATGTTCGCTCTATCCAAAAGTTGGAGGGTAATCTCGCCGCAGAAGCATGAATCGAAAACCCCGTATGCAGCGAGAATGGAACTGGATCAACATCGGTCTTGGAAGCGAGCTCATACCTGTCACATGATAACGCTGTCAGAAGAAGAGCCCGAGAATATGGATGACCTCCCCTGGTGCTTCGAAAATGATAATAACTAGGTAATCTCAGAGTTTCCACTAGCGCCAAAAGAGCTGAAAGATGGGATACATACTACTGCAGATAACCTCAAGAAAATTGATTTGGGGACAGCAAGTGACCCGCGGCTGACGTTCGTCAGTGAGCTGTTGTCTGAAGAAAGGGTGGCTACGCTAAAAGACGTGCTCATGCAGCATAAAGATTGCTTCGCATGGAACTATTCCGAGATGCCAGGATCGGATCCAGAGATTGCTGTGCACAAATTAGCAATATCCCCAGACGTCAAGCCGATCAAACATGCACCGAGAAGAATGTGGCTCGAGCTTGAGATAAGCATCAACGCCGAGGTCAAAAAGCTAATCGACTCCGGCTTCATCCAAGAGGTTCGATATCCTGATTGGATCGCCAATATCGTCCCGGTGATGAAAAAGAATGGGACGGTGCGCATATGTGTGGACTTTCGGGATCTCAATAAAGCCTGCCCGAAGGACGACTTCCCAGTACCGGTCACTGAGCTGATGATAGACAATACGTCCACTCATGAAGTTTTCTCCTTCATGGACGGCTCGTCAGGATACAATCAGATAAAGATGCATCCCGAGGACCAGAAGCATACCGCTTTCCGGACTCCTTTGGGCATATTCTGCTACAAGATGATGCCCTTCGGTCTAAAGAAGGCCGGTGCCACCTATCATAGGGCCATGACGAAGATCTTCGATGACCTCATACATGAAATCGTCGAATGCTATATCGACGACCTTGTGGTGAAAAGCAAATCATACGAGGAACATTTAGAGCATCTGAAAATCGTATTTCAACGCCTTCGGCAATACAACTTGAAGATGAACCCTCTCAAATGCGCGTTCGGAGTCTCCTCAGGCAAATTCCTGGGATTCATCGTTCGACACCGAGGCATCGAGATAGACCCGTCGAAGATCAAGGCGATTATGGAAATGCCTCCGCTAAAGACTCTCAAGCAGCTGTGATCTCTCCAAGGAAAGCTCGCATATATCCGGCGATTCATAGCCAATCTTTCTGGCAAGTGTCGTCCCTACAGCCACCTAATGAAGAAGGGAACCCAGTTCGTCTGGGATTACAAATGCCAAAGCGCACTGGACGAAATCAAACAATACCTACAGAATCCGCCAGTGCTGGCTGCTCCGGTTAAGGGAAAGCCTCTTATTCTGTATACAACAGCCCTCGAAGGTTCTTTAGGCGCGCTATGGGCACAAGAAAATGACCAAGGGAAGGAGGGAGCCCTTTATTATCTAAGTCGAGTTCTCCTGGGGCCAGAAAGCAATTATTCTCCCATTGAAAAACACTGCTTGGCGTTGATCTTCGCAATAACGAAGCTCAGACACTATGCATTGGCATATGAGGTCCATCTCATATCAAAGGTGGATCCCCTCAAATATTTGATGTCAAAGGCCATAGTAACAGGACGACTCGCTAAGTCGGCCTTGCTCTTGATGGAGTTCTCGATAACTTATCGGCCTCTTAAGAGAGCGAAAGGCCAGGCCATCACCGATTTCCTCGCTGAGCATCCGATACCTGCCGACTCTCCCTTGAACTGCGAATTTCCAGACGAACATGCGTTTGACATGATCGAGAGGGACAAAAGAGAGAATGATACCCAATGGGAACTCTATTTTGATGGGGCGTCTTCCATGAAGAAGCGCAAACAAAGCACCCCCATAATCAAATCAGGGGTAGGCCTCATCTTCGTGACTCCACAAGGAGGGATAATGCGTTTTGCCTTCTCCTTAACAGAGCCGAGGACGAACAACGAAGCCGAGTATAAAGGTTTGATAGCAGGTCTCGAGATCGCCATCGACATAGGAATTGAAAACCTTTTCATATACGGAGACTCCCAACTGGTCGTTAGTCAAGTAAATGGCGACTATCAAACGTGCAAGCCTGAGTTGGTGAAGTACGGCGAGAAAGTACAACGACTGCTGACTCAAATTCCTTCCTACACCTTGGAAAGCATACCGCGTGCGGAAAATAGCAAGGCGGATGCATTAGCCAAGCTCGCTAAAGAACTGGCTGACGAGAACCTCGATGATGTGAGGATCATTGTGCAAAGCCGTCGGGTTCTTGCAACGGCAGAAGTATCTCCGGAGCCGTCCGAGGAAAGGGGAGCGACCAAGCAGACAGCCCTACAAATAAAAGACCAGGAAAAGGCTAAGGATTGGAGGGAAGTCTTTGCAGACTACTTCAAATCCCGTCGAACACCTGAAGATGCATCCTTGAGACATCAGCTTATGAAACGAGCTCTGTCTTTTGCTTTCGTCAATGATACTCTCTATAAAAGGTCATTTGATTTTCTGTGGCTAAGATACCTGGGACCTGAAGAGGCAAAGAGAGTCGTCCAAGAAACTCACAACGGACTCTGCGGTTCTCACCAAGCCGGGCCGAAGATGAAGCTGAAGATCAAAAGGATGGGCTACTATTGGCCCACGATGATCCAGGACTGCCTCGAATACGCGAAGCAATGCCACTCGTGCAAGATTCACGGGGACTTCATCCATCAACATCCAAATCCACTGCATCCAACGGTGGCTAGCTGGCCGTTTGAAATGTGGGGAACCGACATAATTGGGCCCATCGAACCAGCATCGTCCAGAGGACATCGGGTCATTTTGGCGACAACTGATTACTTCTCCAAATGGGCAGAAGCAGTACTGCTGAGGGAAGTGAAGACGGAGAATATCCTCCATTTCTTCAAGACACACATCATTTATCGGTTTGGCACTCCGCGACGGATTATCTCCGATAACGGGCCAGCCTACAGAAGCCACAAGATCAGCTGCTTCGCACAACAGCATAACATAGACTGGAGATACTCTTCGGTATATAATCCCCGAGCTAACGGCCTGGCTGAGGCTTTCAACAAGACCTTGACAAAGATCGTGAAAAAGACGGCGTCTCGAAATAAGAAGGACTGGCATGAGAGACTGCATGAAGCTCTCTGGGCGTATCAAACTACGTTCAAAACGGCCATGTTCCCCTCCGAATGACGCGGCGGAAACGCGATGAACGTCTTGCCTGAAATTCGGGGCAGATGCTATTTGGTTTTATCCGTCTACCTCTCCGAAGATGCCAAGTTGATTTATGGCACCGTGTATCGGAGGTTTAGACGGATGCGGCCGATGTAGCAGACTTCGTCAGATTCCCCCTCGCTAGAGGGGTTTTTGATTGTGGGGATGCTCTTCCCTGCAGGCGTAAGCCCCTGTAGTTAATTACGCTACCGCATCGCGGTAACCACTTTCTCCTTCTCCAGAATTTCATTTCGTGTCGTATGTGTTTGTTTTGTTTGTGGTTGCCCGTGGATTGTATACGGAGACTAAGTGATGCCGTCGCCCGTAGGACGTGGATTAGTCCAAATCCGTATTTACTTAGATTTGGGTTTGGTATTTTAGTTTAAGGATACGTTAGCCATATTGAGGTTAAGATCAACTTAAACGTTCGTTAAGGACACGTCAGCCTAATCTCCAGACTAAGATCAACTTAACGGGATCGTTTGGATCCGACAAGAGAGCAATTGGCTCTATTGTTTAGTTTAATGACGTTGCGGTCGATTTCCAGTTTAGGGACATGGTGGTCCATCATTCCCATTTGGGGACAAGCATTAGTTTTAAGGACATTTCGGTCCAACATTCCCATTTTGGGACGAATATTAGTTTAAGGACGTTTCGGTCCACGAGTTTAAGGACCCCGCAGTCCGTATCGATGTGTGGTTGTCGGGACTCGTCACCTCTCTGACGTCGTTGAAGGATTACAACGATAGGAGTCAGAGGAGTTCAAAGATGTACCCTTGAACCGGATGTAAATTGATTTAGGAGAGCAATCTTGCTCAGTCAATTTAATTTGAGGACTTACGGCCATGATTGGGCTAAGTCCAGTTGAAGATGTTCAACGTTTTTATTTATCTTTGGCCTATTAGGCCTGTGCTAGGGTTTTGCCCTTATTTAATAATGCACTGCATTTTATTCTGGCCTGCTAGGCCTTTTTGATTTGGGCTCAGTCCCTTTGCAGAGCATCTTTTTTTGTTTGGGCTCTGTCCCTTTTTAATGCATTGCATTTTATTAGGCCTGTTACGCCTTTCTTAATTGGGCTTAGCCCTTCTGTAAATAATGCAGTGCATTAATTACTTGACAGTGGCTTGTCAGGCGCTTTGCGCCAATTACTGAGCGCAAGCGCTTGTCGTGGTGACACGTGTCACACTCTGGTGAGCGCAAGCGCAATAGCGCAGTGCGCTTCGCCAGTGCGCTGCGCTGTTGCGCTACTGACACGTGGCGCGCTCTGGTGAGCTGCGCCAACTTTAAAGAGCCTATTTTAAAAGTGCACAGCGCAAGTGGTCTTGGAGCTGACACGTGGCGCTCTCTGGTGGCTTGCACCAACTCAGGAGCGCAACAATGCAGATTTACAAGTACAAGGCACTGTTTTAATTTCTTGATCCAATTTTGGATTCAAGAAAAGAATCTTTGAGATTCCAGAACCATTGGTTCATAAAAAAGTGCAAGGCGGTGTTATTATTTATTTTTTATTGAAGATCATTGATCTTGGATCAATGATCTATTCAGAAGAAGTTCTTCTCTTTTTTTTGTAAAGGTTTTTACCTTCTTTCCCTTCTAGAGTTCTTCTCAAAATTCTTCAGAGTTCTATCTGTTTTGTTGTTTTTTGAAGTTCTTGATGTTCTTCCTCTATGTTCATGTCTTTTGAATTGGGGTCTAGGGGCCTTTATATAGTGCCCATTAATTTGTTAAATTTGTTAAAGAGATCGTTCTCTGAGTGATTTGGGGAATTTTCCCCACCGTTGGATCTTTGATCCAAGGGCTTCTGTTTTACAGAAGACAATCTTTTTTATTTTAACAAGAACAGAAGGATCTTACTAGAATTTTAATTCTGTTTGGCGCAAACGCCCCAGCGCTTGACACGTGTCACGCAGCGCACAGCGCAGCACAACTGCGCTGACACGTGTCACGCAGCGCTTGCGCAACTAAAGCATTGCTTCCTTTAATTTTTTTTTAAATAGAGCCTTGCTCTGATTGGGCACGCTGCCTTGGGCGCTGCGCTCCCTGCGCTGGTGTGTCCGATTTTGACACGTGGCGCCCTGCGCGCAGTGCAGAGGATCTAAAGCGTTCCTTCATTTATTAAAATTTAAATTTTCAAAGTAGAGCTTTGCTCTGATTGGGGGAATCGGAAGCGTTGCTTCATCTCCCGCCTTGGAATTTGAACAGAGCTTTGCTCTGATTGGGGTAAACAGGCCACGAACACAACGCCGTACGCATTGGTATTCGGTACAGAGGCGGTACTCCCCCTCGAGATAGAGCTACCCTCTCTACGAGTGGCAGTTCACTACGAGCTAACGGAGGAAGAGAATGCTCACCTTCGGCTTGAGGAGCTCGATGCCCTTGATGAAACCCGGCTCATAGCGCAACAGAATCTGGAGGCTTATAAAGAAAAGATGACGTGCTCATACGAAAGATTGACTAGGCCGAGAACATTCCGCCAAGGCGAACTCGTGCTAGTGGTCTATCACGTCCCGCTTCCCAAAAGAAGGAGAAGGATGACGTGGCATGGTCCGCAACCTAACTATATTGAAGGTAGTCTATTCAATACAGTTACGTTAAGCGTATGAATATTTAACATGCAGGATGTGTAACAAAACAAAAATAATAAAAACGAAAGGCATTTATTTCCATTAACCAAACTTTATTACATCCCAAAAGAAAGAGTAAAATAAACTAAGTAGTTTAATTACATCAAAGGAGAAACGAAAGCCCTAAACATGTGGGCAACAACAAAAATTAAATCTAGCCAATCTTCCATCGTCCAGTCTGCAAAATCTTCATAAGTTGGCTTCACACCTTGATCCTCGCCATAATACTCATTCTTATCTGACGGACATTCCAAAGATAGAAGAAGAAAAGGAAGGTCCGTCAGCGAGTTATACTCGGGTAGGATTGCCTTATAAGAAAGTAAAAGTATAGAAACGAACAGGTGTATATAATGAATATGATGTACATGTGTATAAATGTATGAGGTTATATACAAATTAGATATGTGAATATGAGTAGGTTGTGTGAGGTATATGTTTGGTAAAGGTTCAAGTCAAGTCAAACGGATATTCAGTCTAAGAGTTAGATCAGGTTAAACAAGGTGTGTATGGATGGAACTGACTGATGAACATACTCGTATCCTTGAGGTATCCCATGACTAGCCGGAAGCAGTATGAGCCGGTGCTCGTGCCTGGGATGGCAATCAATGTGGTAGCGTGAACATCCCCGAATGGTGTCCCATGACTACGATAGAGCTTTGTCTAGCGTGGATATCACTCAAGTGCACAGGTATTACCATCCTTCAGTTCCATAATAAACAACAAGTCTAAACTGGTAAAATATCCACATCCAAGATACTGAATAACTCGTGTCTCGTGAAGAAAGGTTGATAAGGTAACAGGTGGGTATAGCACATTGTTCCCCTCCGAATGGCGGCCAGGACATGACGTCTTGCCTGAGATTCGGGGCAGATGCTAATTGGTGCTATCCGTCCACCTCTCCGAAGATGCCAAGTTGATTTATGGCACCGTGTATCGAAGGTTTAAACGGATGCGTCCGATGTAGCAGACTTCGTCAGATTCCCCCTCGCTTGAGGGGTTTTTGATTGTGGGGATGCTCTTCCCTGCAGGCGCAAGCCCCTGCAGTTAATTACGCTACCGCATCGCGGTAACCACTTTCTCCTTCTCCAGATGGTCACTTCGTGTCGTGTGTGTTTATTTTGTGTTTAGTTGCCCGTGGATTGTATACGGAGACTGAGTTATGTCGTCGCCCGTAGGGCGTGGACTAGTCCAAATCCGTATTATCTTAGATTTGGGTTTGGGGGTTTTGGGTTTAAGGATGCATTAGCCTCATTGAGGACTAAGATCAACTTAAACGTTTGTTAAGGATACGTTAGTCTAGTTTTCAGACTAAGATCAACTTAACGAGATCGTTTAGATCCAACAATAGAGCAATTAAGGGAGCCCTGTTGTTTAGTTTAGTGACATTGCGGTCAATAGGTAGTTTAAGGACATTGCGGTCCAATGTTAGTTTTAAGACGTTGCGGTCAAGGTTAAGGACATCATAGTCCGTGGGTTTAATGACTCCACAGTCCAATGTTAGTTTTAAGACATAAGGACCTCATAGTCCATGAGTTTAAGGACCCCACAGTCCGTCGTTAGTTTTAAGACATTACGGTCAAGGTTAAGGATCTCATAGTCCATGAGTTTAAGGACCCCACAGTCCGTATCAATATGTGGTCATCGGGACCCGTCACCTTTTTGAAGACGTTGAGGAATTACAACGCCAAGTATCAAAGGAGTGAAGAGATATACCCTTAAATCGAGATAGATTAAATAATCTTTAGCCCATTTTGGAACCAAGACCAATTAATTATATTATGAGCCCATTGGCTCAGTTGAATTTGAATTGAGGACTTATGGCCAGCTTGGGCTAAGTCCAATCATGTTTAGGATATTGGCCCTCTGTTGGTCCATTAGAGGGGAGGCTTTGCTTCTAGACACTTAACCAATGGGGCTAAAGTTAGTGTTAAACACTAAAAATCAATCAGTGTTGAACATTGAGAATAAGATTAACAAGTTAGTGTTAAACGCTAAGACAAATCAGTGTTAAACACTGGGAACAAAGATCTCAAATCAGTGTTAAACACTAAGACAAATCAGTGTTAAACACTAGGAACAAAGATCTCAAATCAGTGTTAAACACTAAGGAAATCAGTGTTAAACACCGGGAGCAGAATTTTCCAAATTAGTGTTTGAACACTAAGAAAATCAGTGTTAAACATTGGAAATGGAGTTTTCAAACTAGTGTTAAACACTATGGAAGCCAGTGTTAAACACTGAGAACAGATAATCAGTTTAAGGCTAAATATTGTAAGAGAAGAGATCACGTGGGGGCACGTGATGGGAGCTCACGCTTTGATCTGTTAGAATGTTCATTAGGGGTCACGTGGTGACACGTGAGGGCGCCCCAGAGCTTCTTTTCTTTTGCTTTTTCTTTGCGCGCTTTGGGGGTCACGTGAGGCGTTGCCTCAAAGTTTTAGCGGTGGCTCTTTACAGGGGTCACGTGGTAGCACGTGACCCTGCCTGTTTGAAGATGTGTTTATCTTTTTAAGAATTAAATTCTTCACAGGGTTAAACCCTAGCAATCAACTTTAGAGGAATTAAATTCTTGCTTTCTTCTGAAGGATTATATTCTTGGATAGAGTTGAACTCTAACTTGTCTTCTGTAAGAATTGAATTCCCATACACGTGAGGAATTAGGTTCTTCTAAGGGAATTAAATTTCTGTTATTTTGACAGATTTGAGTTCTTAACTAGGATTAAACCCTGGCTCTGTTCATTTGAAGGAATTAAATTCCTATAACATAGGGTTAAACCCTAATTTTATTTTAAAGGAATTAAATTCCTATAGTTCTATGAGAATTAAATTCTCAAACTTCCATTCCCTCCCTATGCTTTGGATCTGCATGGCAAGATCTCAACCCAATGAGAATTAAATTCTCAATTCATGGGGAGATGTGCACTTTGCAGATCCTCCACTAAAGAGAGAACTAAGTTCTTCTTTTTAATATAAGAGTTAAACCCTTTTGAGAATTAAATTCTCTTTTGAAGCCTCTCTTTTCTTACCTAGGGATTTTCTTCTGCAGAGAATCAAATTCTTCCTTTTGAATTTTCAATATTCCAAAGCTCTATCCCCTCTGTATCGCTTGGCTCCTATTTATAGGAGAAGGAGCAGAATCAATTAGTTTTGGTGAATCATTCATTGAGGGATTTGATTTGTATTCGTTAGAGATTTGATTTGCATTCATCATTCATTTGGACCTTTGGATTATTAGGTGAATTTTATTCACCATTGGATTTTAAATCCAAAGATATTCCTTTGTTATTTCGGTTAGATTTTAAAGGGAAATCTTTCCAAGTTCAAGATTTTTCCATAGATAGGTGATATTTAATCACCTTTAAATCTTTAATCCAATCGGTTCCAAATAATCATTTTCCTTTGGAAAGATTTGAATCCTTTTCAGAACTTAATTCTGTTAAATAGAGAGGCTTTTAAAGCCGGTCACGTGTGGCCACGTGACCCCTGGTCACGTGTAAGCACTTGACCCCTGGAACTAGCTTTTCTTCTCCTTTTTTGCGCTCTGTTTTCTGGCCGCTGCTCAACTGTCACGTGCCAACACGGGACCCCTGGTCACGTGTGAGCACGTGGCCTTTTCTGAAGCCTTTTCCTTGATTTGATCAGGGAACTGATGTGCCTTTGCCGCTGCTTTTAAATGTCACGTGCCAACACGTGACTGCTGGTCACGTGCTAGCACGTGATGCTTCTTCCGTAGGCTTTCCTGATTTTAAATCAGGAAACAAGTGCCCCCACAACGTTGTTCTCGCGTGTCTGCACGTGAGTGCAACGCTGTCACTTTTGTGACCGTTGAATTCCTCTAGAGATTTGGGGAGATGAAGCGTCCCCATCATATCTTATAAATACCCATGTCCAGAAGAGCCTCCACTTTGCTCATCTTCTTCTTTTGAGAACTTTTTCCTGAGAATTTAATTCTCTTCTTTCAGAGCTTAGTTCTCTGCCTCAAAAACTTTCCAGGGTTTAACTCTGTTTGACCGATTCCTCTTCTTCAGGTAATCATCTTGAGTGGACGAAGAAATTTTATACATAAAATTCTCTGGATTTTAAATCCACTTCAAGGGTTTCACCCTTTTAATATGAACCCATTTTTCCTTTAAGTTTTTCAACCAAAGTATGAAATAGAACTTTCAAAAGCATATCTTTTTAGGGTTCATATGATCTTTAGGGAGATGATGGTGACAGTTCAAGTCCATAGAGTTTAACTCCGTTCGCAGAAAAAAAGTTTCTGGGAATTCAATTCCCCTTTCCAAAAAGAATTTAATCCCTGTGAAGAACTAAGTTCTTCCCCTGGAGGCTTCTTAGGGTTTCCTTGCCCTGGGTTGTCCTCCTTCGCATCCGAGAGGAAAAGGTTTGTAATGAATTTTTTTCATGATCGCTATTTCAGGTGTCATGGATGCTCATTTGTATGATCTTAACGAAATCATTTCTTACGGGAATATTCGTGCACTGGGCCGTAGTCAGAATCAGGAGTTCACCAACGCTCAGTGTGCTGAGATTATGAGCCGCTTTGATGAGTACAACCACCGGCTACTCCCCCGTCGCTCTTCTCTTCTGAGACTTATCGTGCTGGCGATTTGGGAGGCGCTTCCTCTCTTCTGCACCGGTGTGCCGCTCAGGGTATTGGACGCTGCCGAGGATAAGATACATTCGGTGTATCTGATGAGTCTAATCTCGAGGAGAAGGCGCGACAACCTCATTGATCTCTTGAACCGGGCATTTCAGCAGTCGGCCATACTTGCCGCCTATCGGAGGGTGGAGGACATTCGCGAGGACCCCGACGCTTGTGATCATGAGAGAAAACATACTCGGGCGTTCGAAATGCTTGGAGGATCTTGGACAAAGTCAAGCTTGAGTTTCTCAATCCGTGCCCCGCGTGTGAGGTCTTGCCATTGTAATCGTTTTCTTTTCATTTTGTATGGACTTCTTAAAGCATGAATGATAAGCTTTATCGTGCCTTTCTATGTTTGCATGCCTTTCTATGGGATTTTATCATTTCGCTATTGTTGTTGTTGCTGTTTTTTAATATGCAGGATGCTATTCCATTTTTTAGTGCACGTCAAGTTTGGGGCTCACGTATTCTGCACGTGGGGTCCTTTGATGAGACTGTTCAAAAATTTTCCATGCCATATTTTTAGTGCACAATATCAGATGCAGAAAAGGAGCCTTGGAAATAGTTAGCCTTGGAAATAGTTCCATTTCTCTGATTTTCGACGCCTTTCCTTTTTTGGGCCTTAGAAGCAGCTTTTACATGCAAGATTTTCTGCGCACAGCACTTAATGCACCTCTTTATATCTGAGGCAGTGTCCTTCCTTTTTTCTTCACAGAGAGATTTATTCTCATTTTGGTGTGATTTACCCTAAGAAACCACTGAGCACCATGGCCTGTAATCGCCTTCATGCTCGTCGACAGGCATGGGAAGTTCCTATCGAGGAGATGATCCCCCGCTTCGCCGCCCGATTGGTGGATCCCCTCCTTACCGACGATAAATGCGACTCTGCGGCGTATGAACTCTCAATCCGCAGGGGGTCTCCTCTCCCAATGGGCTCCCTCTGGCTCCGGATGATTCTCGCTGCCGTGCTTGCCGACGTCCCTCCTCACCCGGCGGAGATGACCCTGGCGATGCTTGACGCGGCCGAAGAAAAGCTCGAGGGCTTTCACGAAGCGTACCTGATTACTCAGGCTTTGAAGGATTGCTCGATTCACCTGCTGAGCCAAATAAGGGCCCGGCGAGCTATTATGTTTGCTTTCGCGGACGAACATGGCGCCAATCGGTGGGGAGCAACTCCTCGCGAGAACCGGCATTTTGACGTGTTGGAGAGAGCGGAGAGAGAGATGGAGAATTTTGTCTTTTGTTTTGTCAACCCTTGCGCTACCGATCCTTTATTCGGCGACCTTTTCCCGCTAGTGTAGTACCTTCACATTAGTTTTCGCTTGCTTTACCTAGAACTTTAATGTGTGTTGGGTATCCGTATGTATGTTTTGCTTGCATAAATGAACTTTGTGTTCTTCTCATGAGAATTTTCTTTAATTGCAAACACTGTTACTATGTTGCATGCATATCCGAGCTTCGGGTATTATTTCTTTTCGGATATTCATATAGTTGCGAACGCATGCTTGATAGGATAAACGTCGGAAATTTTCTCGTTGCTTTTCATACCAGGTGATGTGAGCGTGTTTTAGATCGACTATCGCTGTCGACCGGAAGCCCATTTATACGGTTTTGAGCGTGTATGTCCCGTTTCCAAGGTTGTGGTCGCGAAAGTGAGCTTACGTGGCCTCATAGAGCGACACGTGGCGAACATATTGTCGTGCGAGAAAAGGGCTCGGCCGTAAATTTTCGGAGAGGGAGCTGGCTTCTAAGGTGCTGAGCGAGCTTCAAGCTAATCTTACCGCCAAGGCCAACAAAGCATATGAACTCTGGCGGGTGCTTCAGGAGTCCATCAAAGAGGTGGTGACTCTTAATAAAGCTGCCACGTTCACTCGTGAGAGGGTCGAGGCTCATAAGGCCACCGAGAAAGAGCTTGAAGGCCGGCTCGCTTCGTATCAGGCTCAGCAGGCTCAGGCGGAGGCCCGTCTTCTGGCGATCCTGAATCATGAAGCCGTGGCCCAGCAAAAGCGATGAGCTAGCGAAACTGCTAAATCGCCCGCCGGCTTGAAAAAACTTGTATCTTTTCCTTTCTTTTTGTAGATACTCATGGATGAGAGTATTTTCTTTTTGTTTCTTTCATGAATTGTACTTTGTATCCATTTTGGTTTATGAATAAAAGATACATTTTTCTTCTCAATGGTGTGTCTCTTTTCATTGAATGTGTTTTGCGAACAATTTATCTTGATCTCCTTACAGGGCAGCGATGGCTTAGGATTCAGGGTTAAGATCTGCTTCCTAAGACTTTTGTGCTTTATGAGCCACGAGGGTCTCATAAAGAGTTTTTCTCCCTATGGGTCGAGAGGATCCCATAGGTGTAAGTTCTTCTTAAGAATCGTGAGGATTCTTAAGCGAGTTTTCCCTTGAGAGTCGTAAGGATCTCACAAGAGAGTTTTTCTTCCTTACAGGTCGTGAGGACCTGCAAGTGCTGGATGTGGTCGCCCTTATCCGTGTTTCACGGGGTCAGGGGTTGCTCAAAGTATCGTAGTTTAAAGACGTCGCGGTCAAGGTTAAGGACATCATAGTCCGTGGATTTAAGGACTCCACAGTCCGATGTTAGTTTTAAGACATCACAGTCAAGGTTAAGGACGTCATAGTCCATGGATTTAAGGACTCCACAGTCCGATATTAGTTTTAAGACATCACGGTAAGGATCTCATAGTCCATGGATTTAAGAACTCCACAGTCCGATGTTAGTTTTAAGACATCACGGTCAAGGTTAAGGACCTCATAGTCCGTGGATTTAAGGACTCCATAGTCCGATGTTAGTTTTAAGACATCACGGTCAAGGTTAAGGACCTCATAGTCCGTGGATTTAAGGACTCCACAGTCCGATGTTAGTTTTAAGATATCACGGTCGAGGTTAAGGACCTCATAGTCCGTGGATTTAAGGACTCTACAGTCCGATGTTAGTTTTAAGACATCACGGTCAAGGTTAAGGACCTCATAGTCCGTGGATTTAAGGACTCCACAGTCCAATGTGTGGTTGCAGGGACCCGTCACCTCTTTGAAGACGTTGAGGAATTACAACGCCAGGTATCAAAGGAGTGAAGAGATGTACCCTTAAACCAAGGTAGAATCAGTACGGAATCAGGGTGGTTGATCGTTAGTTTTAAGACATTACGGTCGAGGTTAAGGACATCATAGTCCGTGGATTTTAAGGACTCCACAGTCCGGTGTTTGCTCTGGATGCTTCACACGGGTTCACTGCCGTGCTTGGCGAGGACCAGGCTCCACTCTGGGCGTCTTCCACGGGGTCAAAGAGTGACGTTATCCGCGTTCCACGTAATCAGGAATTTTGCACTAGATGCTTCACACGGGTTCACTGCCGTGCTCGGCGAGGACTAGGCTCCGCTCTGGATGCTTCACACGGGTTCACTGCCGTGCTCTGCGAGGACCAGGATCCGCTCTGGACGTTTTCCACGGGGTCAAAGAGTGACGTTATCCGCGTTCCACGTAACCATGAATTTTGCACTAGATGCTTCACACGGGTTCACTGCCGTGTTCGGCGAGGACTAGGCTCCGCTCTGGATTCTTCACACGGGTTCACTGCCGTGCTCTGCGAGGACCAGGATCCGCTCTGGACGTTTTCCACGGGATCAAAGAGTGTCGTTATCCGCGTTCCACGTAATCAGGAATTTTGCACTAGATGCTTCACACGGGTTCACTGCCGTGTTCGGCGAGGACTAGGCTCCGCTCTGGATGCTTCACACGGGTTCACTGCCGTGCTCTGCGAGGACCAGGACCCGCTCTGGACGTTTTCCACGGGGTCAAAGAGTGACGTTATCCGCGTTCCACGTAACCAGGAATTTCGTTGATTGTATTCGCATTTCACGGAATTGGGATTTGACTTTTCGGTGATCAGGATATCGCCGAGCCATGGAACTGGGAGTTGCCGCTGTTCCGTTTCGCTTGAAGTCGTGTTCGTTGTTACGAGACGAATGCTGAGATGATCTCTAAGTCATTCGCGGGCTGTCGAGATTTTGCTTCTTCTTATGATGAAACTTGGGGGAGAAGTATGATCCCTTTTTTGTTTACGCCCTTGGATTGTATACAGGGTGTGATGGAACATCACCTGTAGGGCATAAATTAAAACTTTTTTTTTATTTCTTTTTCCGCGATGCTCTATCATTTCAGCTTTTATATCGCGGAGGTCGCGATTGCCCAATCATTTCGGCTATTTATTTCATTTTTACTCGCTGTTTTTATTGCGAGTTGCCCCATCATTTCGGCTATTTTGCGTGCATACATTTTTACTTGCTGCTTTTTATTGCAAGTTGCCCCATCATTTCGGCTATCTCGTATGCACGTGCGGCCTACTGGCTTTTCGCCATAAACCTGCAATTAGACACAGATTTCAGCATCAGCACCGCTACAACTGGCATATGGCCAGGAGCGAATCATCATCTGCCTCTGTCGATGTTGAACAAAGGTGGCTTAGCAAACAGGGTTAGGGTCCCGTCGACTAAGGCTTTTGACTTCATGAGCCGTAAGGGTCTCACGAAGGTATTTCTCCCTACAAGTCGTGAGGATCTCGTAGGTGTATTTTCTCCCTAGGAATCGTGAGGATTCCTAAGTGTATGTTCCTCTGTAATTCGTAAGGATCTTACAAGAGGGCTTTCTCCTTATAAGTCGAGAGGACTCATAAGGTTTGTTCACCATAGGGACATACCCCTAGTCACGGGTGGGACTTTGCTGGGGAGATGCTTATTCGCGCCCGTGGATTGTATACAAGGGTCAGTATGAGCCGCTTGTAGGGCAATGTCGAAGGTTGTGGGGGATTTTGCTTAAGCACAGGTTTAGGTCTTTGTAACTTAAGACTTTCAAGTCTTATGAGCCGTGAGGGTCCCATAAGAGAGTTCTCCTTGCGAGTCGTGAGGATCTCGCAAGTGTATTTTCTCCTTAGGAATTGTGGGGATCTCTAAGTGTGTTACTCCCTTGTGAGTCGTAAGGATCTCACGCGGGTGGTTTCTCCTTACAAGGTCATGAGGACCCTACAAGTGTCCTTTAATGAGGTTGCGCCCTTTCGGGTTTTCACAAACGCTCGCCGGTAGTCCTGCTGTTTTTACTCACGGAGCCCTTTCGGGTTTTCATCCGTGCCCTTTTTGCTTATGGACATACCGTTTTTTATTATATATTTTTTTTCTTCTTTTTCCTTTTTTTTACGAGGTCGCGCCCTTTCGGGTTTTCACGAACACTCGCCGGTAGCTCTGCTGTTTTTACTCACGGAGCCCTTTCGGGTTTTCATCCGTGCCCTTTTTGCTTACGGACGTACCGTTTTTATTTTTTATTATTATTTATTTATTTATTTATTTATATTATTTTTTTTATCTCGTCAGCCTAAGGATGCCGCGGTAGTAGTTTTAAGGACGTTTCGGTCCGTCATTAGTTTAAGGACGTTTCGGTCTATCTTTAGTTTAAGGACGTTTCGGTCCATCGTTAGTTTAAGGACATTTCGGTCCGTTGAGGAGAGGGCCGGCTACTACTTATAGAGCTTTGAGCTCTAGGAAGATAGCGAGCGGACATAGTCGTCGTCATCTATCATTGACCTAGGCTGTGGCTCATTAAGCGTAGTATTTCTTTAGGAAGCGGCCGTTTATTGGCCTGAAATGCCTTTCACCGTGCATGTCCATGAATAGATAGGCCCCACCCTGGTAGACCTTATCTATGATGTACGGGCCTTCATAGTTTGGATCGAATTTTCCCCGCTTGGCGCGATTGGGGATCATAGGCCTTTTGACCACTAGCACTAGTTCGCCTTGGCGGAATGTTCTCGGTCGGGTCAATCTTTCATATGAGCGCGTCATCTTTGCTTTGTAAGCCTCCAGATTTTTTTGCGCTATGAGCCGTGTTTCTTCAAGGGCATCAAGCTCCTCAAGCCGAAGGTGAGCGTTTTCTTCATCTGTTAGCTCGTAGTGGACTGCCACTCGTAGAGAGGGTAATTCTATCTCGAGGGGAAGTACTGCTTCTGTACCAAATACCAACGCATATGGCGTTGCGTTGGTGGCCGTCTTGAACGTTGTTCGATATGCCCAAAGAGCTTCTTGCAGTCTCTCGTGCCAGTCTTTCTTCTTTCGGGACACCGTCTTTTTCATGATCTTTGTCAAGGTCTTATTGAAGGCCTCAGCTAGACCGTTAGCTCGCGGATTATAAACCGAGGAATATCTCCAGTCTATATTGTGTTGTTGCGCGAAGCAACTGATCTTGTGGCTTCTGTAAGCTGGCCCGTTATCGGAAATGATCCGTCGCGGAGCTCCATACCGATAAATGACGTGCGTCTTGAAAAAATGGAGGATATTCTCCGTCTTCACTTCCCTCAACGACACTGCCTCTGCCCATTTGGAGAAGTAATCAGTCGTCGCCAAGATGAAACGATGTCCCCTGGACGATGCTGGTTCGATGGGTCCGACTATGCCAGTTCCCCACATTTCGAATGGCCAGCTAGCCACCGTTGGATGGAGTGGATTTGGATGCTGGTGGATAAAGTCCCCATGGATTTGGCATGAGTGGCATTGCTTCTCATATTCGAGGCAGTCCTGGATCATCGTGGGCCAGTAGTAACCCATCCGTTTAATTTTTAACTTCATCTTCGGGCCTGCTTGATGAGAACCACAGATTCCGTCATGAACTTCCTGAACGACTCTTTCTGCTTCGTCAGGTCCTAAGCATCTCAGCCACAGAGAATCAAACGATCTCTTGTATAGAGTATCGTTGACGAAAGCGAAAGATAGAGCTCGTTTCATGAGCTGATGTCTTGAGGACGCTTCTTCGGGCATTCGGTGGGACTTAAAGTAGTCTATGAAGACTTCCCTCCAGTCCTCAGCCTTCTCACGGTCTTTTATTTGTAGGGTCGTCGGTTCAGTCGCTCCCTTTTCTTCGTATGATTCCGGAGGTATTTCTGCTGGGGCGAGCACTCGACGGCTTTGTACCACGATTCTGACGTCATCGAGGTTCTCGTCAGTCAGTTCTTTAGCAGGCTTAGCTAACGCGTCTGCTTTGCTATTTTCCGCGCGTGGTATACTTTCCAAAGTATAGGAGAGAATTTGGGTCAACAGTTGTTGCACCTTTTCACCGTACTTTACCAACTCCGGTTTGCACGTTTGGTAGTTGCCGTTTACTTGACTAACGACCAGTTGAGAATCCCCATATATGAGGAGGTTTTCAATTCCCATGTCAATGGCGATCTCGAGGCCTGCTATCAAAGCTTCGTATTCGGCTTCATTGTTCGTCCTCGGTTCTGTTAAGGAGAAAGCGAAGGGCATTATCCCTCCTTATGGAGTTACGAAGATGAGGCCTACCCTCGATTTGATCATTGGGGTACTTTGTTTGTGCTTCTTTACGGAGGACGCTCCATCGAAATAAAGTTCCCATCGGGTATCACCACCGTCGATCGCGTCAAACGCATGTTCGTCCGGTAAATCGCAATTTAGAGGAGAACCGGCAGGTACTAGATGCTCAGCAAGGAAGTCGGCGATGGCTTGGCCTTTCACTGCCTTAAGCGGCTGATAGGTTATTGAAAACTCCATCAAGAGCAAGGCCCATTTAGCGAGTCTCCATGTCAATATGGCCTTTGACATTAGATATTTTAGGGGGTCCACCTTTGATATAAGACGGATGTAGGGCGTTTTTCGTCACCCCATTGAGATGGGAATACGCGCGTGCTTGTCAGGCGTACTACAGATTCCCCCTGCCTAGGGTAGGCCGGGGTTTAATGATTGTGGGGCTCCAAATCTCCGGCAGCCGCGGACTAAGCTGCCATTAATTACCCCTCGCCTTTGGAGCGAGGGAAGCTCCGATTGACGGGTTAAACTGGTCATGCGAACTCAATGTGCGGTATGCGTGTGTTGTGTTTTGAAAAGGGGTTTTGGATATATCGGGAGCCACGCAGAGTTTCTACGGGGGTCCCGCTACCCGGATAGCGGGCTGGGGGTCAAGGGGGCTAGCAGCCCCCTTGCGGGGTGCGGGACAGCGTCCCGTTAGAAATTTTTTTCTAACAGGGACAGTGTCGTGGAGTATGTGTGTGTGTAAATATGTATACATATATGTATGTACATAAAAAGAGGGGGGAAAGGCATCCAAAGGATGCGTGGGGGCAGCACTTTGGATGCTGTGAGCCTAGGTGCTGTGCGCTCAGGCGCTAGAGTGCCACGTGTTGGCACATGGGCGCTCTGCGCTTGAGCGCTTGAGTGCAAGTGCGCCACGTGTCAGCACCGGGGCGACTTGCGCTCGAGCGCTTGCGCTGGAGCGCAAGCGCGCCACGTGTCGGCATGTGGGCGTTTTGCGCTTGAGCGCTGTAGTGCAAACGCGCCACGTGTCGGCACGTGGGCACTTTGCGCTCGAGCGCAATCGCGCCACGTGTCGGCACGCGGGCGCTCTGCGTTTGAGCGCCGGCGAGAAAAGGAGGCTTTTAGCCTAAGAAACAGAAGCTATGCTTCAGAAAGGAAATATTTGTTGTTTTATATATATATATATATATATATATATATATATATATATATATATGGAGTTAAAACTCCTAAGATGTTTTGAAGCTGATGAAGGGGGTTCTTCTTCTTCCTGTTGCTTGGCCGGATCTTGAAGATCAAGAAGTAGGAGATTTTAAAAATCAC
Source organism: Agapanthus africanus (assembly GCA_030015575.1). Taxonomy (NCBI): domain Eukaryota; kingdom Viridiplantae; phylum Streptophyta; class Magnoliopsida; order Asparagales; family Amaryllidaceae; genus Agapanthus; species Agapanthus africanus. The sequence goes on along the minus strand of JASDDO010000010.1, from coordinate 512,186,203 downwards.
TCCTTTTTGAGATCTGAGGGGAGATCCGAGTCCCCTTTGTGAGTTTTGTGGTGGAAAACTACTTAGTTTTGGAAAAGAAAGAGTAAAACTCTTGATTTAATTCAAGAGAAATGAGAAGGTTTAGAACCTTGGAGAAGGAGCAGGAGGCACAAAGAACCCTAGTTTTTGGGGGAATGAAAAAGTGTTTTTTTATGCATCATCATGTTGCCTTTTATAGGCTTACATATTTACATATAGCCCCTTGGGCTTTACAAAAATGACATTTTAGCCATCCCATGGCTCATGTGCCATTTCATTTTTGCACATAAGCCATAGGCTTACAAAATATTGGCTTTGTGCCCATTTTGTTTACATTCATGCATAAACAATTACATAAAAATTATTTATTACATGATTTTATTGTTGGCATGGGGAGGCTGGCTGCGGGCTCGACTTGGGCATGGGCCCGCTTGACCTGGGCTTGGGCCCACCTGGCTTGGGGTTGACTTTGATTTTGACTTGGTCAACCGGGGTGTAAATTTTTACTCCAACAAATTTCCCCCCATCAATAAATGCACACAGCATATGTGGGTCGTGTGCATGAAATTGATGGATCTTCTTTTGCATGGAGGCGACTTGCTTTGGTTCCCACTTTTTGGGATGCACTGCCCTTTTTACGACGTGGACGGTCGACGCTTGATGCGTCTTCGAGACGGAGTGTCCGTGGTAGACGTTTCCCTGGCCCGGAGTGATCTGGTTCCCGCTTTGTAGGAAGCCTGCACTGCCCTTTTTGCGACATGGACGGTCGACGCGTCTCCGAGACGGAGTGTCCGTGGTATACTTTTCCCTGGCTCGGAGTGATCTGGTTCCTGCTTTGTAGGAAGCCTGCACTGCCCTTTTTACGACATGCACAGTCGACGCTCTGATCCGGAGCGATTTGGTTCCCGATTTGTGGGAAGCCTGCACTGCCCTTTTTGCGACATGGACGGTCGACGCAGTGATCCGGAGCGATTTGGTAGACGTGCCCCCCCTGCACGGAGTGTCGCTGGTCGACGTTTCTCCGAGGCGGAGGGTCGGCTGGATGACGTGTCCCCTAGGCGGAGTGTCTGCTTGACGTTTCCCCGTTACAGAGTGTCTGCTGTCGATGTGCCCCCGGCACGGAGTGTCTGCTTGACGTTTCCCCGAGGCGGAGTATCGCTGGTTGACGTTTCCCTGATGCGGAGTGTCTGTGTTGGACGTTTCCCCGATGCAGAGTGTCGCTTGTTTGACTTTTCCCCGGTGCGGAGTGTCGTTGTTTGACTTTTCCCCGGCACGGAGTGTCGCTGATCGACTTTTCCCCGGCGCGGAGTGTCGGGTTGACTTTTCCCCGGCACGGAGTGTCGCTGATCGACTTTTCCCCAGCGTGGAATGTCGGGTTGACTTTTTCCCGGCACGGAGTGTCGCTGATCGACTTTTCCCCGGCGCGGAGTGTCGCTGGTTGACTTTACCCCGGCGCGGAGTGTCGCTGGTCGACTTTTCCCCGGCATGGAGTGTCGCTGGTTGACTTTTCCCCGAGACGGAGTGTCTGCTGTTGGACATTTTCCCGGTACCGAGTGTCGCTGGTTGACTTTTCCCCGGCACGGAGTGTCGCTGATCGACTTTTCCCCGGCGCGGAGTGTCGGGTTGAATTTTCCCCGGCACGGAGTGTCGCTGATCGACTTTTCCCCGGCGCGGAGTGTCGGGTCGACTTTTCCCCGGCACGGAGTGTCGCTGATCGACTTTTCCCCGGCGCGGAGTGTCAGGCTGACTTTTCCCCGGCACGGAGTGTCGTTGATCGACTTTTCCCCGGCGCAGAGTGTCGCTGGTTGACTTTTCCCCGACACGGAGTGTCAGGTTGACTTTTCCCCGGCACGGAGTGTCACTGGTTGACTTTTCCCCGGCGCGGAGTGTCGCTGGTTGACTTTTCCCCGGCGCGGAGTGTCGGGTTGACTTTTCCCCGGCACGGAGTGTCGCTGATCGACTTTTCCCCGGCGCGGAGTGTCGCTGGTCGAATTTTCCCCGGCACGGAGTATCGCTGATCGACTTTTCCCCGGCGCGGAGTGTCGGGTTGACTTTTCCCCAGCACGGAGTGTCGCTGATCGACTTTTCCCCGGCGCGGAGTGTCGTTGGTGGACGTTTCCCTGATGCGGAGTGTCTGTGTTGGACGTTTCCCCGATGCAGAGTGTCGCTTGTTGACGCAGAGGTCGATGTTGGAATTGGTTGGTTTGATTTGTTTGATTTGAGTCGACATCAGCATCGCTACACTGGAATATGGTACCAGGAGCGAATCATCATCTGTCATGAGAGGATTTGTGAATTGGTTTTCTGTCGGCATCTGCATTGCTGCACTGGAATAATGCCAGGAGCAACTCATCATGTGCCCCGGGAGGATTTGGATTTGGTTTTTTTGTTTGGAATCTGCATTGCTGCACTGGAATAATGCCAGGAGCAACTCATCATGTGGCCCGAGAAGATTTGGGAATTGGTTTTTTTGTTGTTTGGCATCTGCATTGCTGCACTGGAATAATGCCAGGAGCAACTCATCATGTGCCCCGAGAGGATTTGGGAATTGGTGGCTTAGGAGACAGGTTTAGACCCCTATCACCTAAGGCTTTTCAATTTTGTGAGCCGTAAGGGTCTCACAAAGCATTTTCTCCCTACGGGTCGTAAGGATCCCGTAGGTGTGTTTTCTCCTTAGGAGTCGTGAGGACCCCCAATTGTGTTTCTCTTTTGTGAGTCGTAAGGATCTCACGCGGGAATTTTCTCCTCACAAAGTCGAGAGGACTTTGCGAGTTCATTTCATTTCTTTTTTCTTTTTACGAGTTTGCGCCCTTTCGGGTTTTCACAAACTCGCCGGCAGTCCTGCTGTTTTTACTCACGGAGCCCTTTCGGGTTTTCATCCGTGCCCATTTTGCTTGTGGACAAACCGTTCTTTTTTTTTTGGAGAGATCGGGATCGTTTTACGCCCGTGGATTGTATACGGTTTTGCAGGATGTATGATCCAGACCATAGGGCCAAAAACTTTTCGAGACTTTGTTGGCGTCTGCATCGCTGCACTGGAATATGGTACCAGGAGCGACTCATCATTCGCCGTTGGGGTGTGGGAGTTGGAATTTGGTTGGCGTCTGCATCGCTGCACTGGAATATGGTACCAGGAGCGACTCATCATTCGCCGCTTGGGAATTTGAGTTTGGAATTTGGTTGGCGTCTGCATCGCTGCACTGGAATATGGTACCAGGAGCGACTCATCATTCGCCGTTTGGGGACTGGGGAGCGATGGCTTAGGAGACAGGTTTAGATCCCTATCGCCTAAGGCTTTTCAATTTTATGGGCCGTGAGGGTCCCATAAAAGCATTTTCTCCCTGCGAGTCGTAAGGATCCCGCAGGTGTATTTTCTACTTAGGAGTCGTGAGGACTCCTAAGTGAGTTTTTCCTTTATGAGTCGTAAGGATCCCAAAAAGGTTTGTTGTCCTCATGTATCGTGAGGACACATGAGTGGATTTCCCTCGTTCCCAGTTTAATGACTTAGAGGTCGACTGTTTCCAGTTTAACGACTTCGAGGTCATCTGTTTCCAGTTTAACGACGTGGTGGTCATCTGTTTCTAGTTTAACGACTTAGAGGTCTACTGTTTCCAGTTTAAAGACTTAGAGGTCTACTGTTTCCAGTTTAATGACTTAGAGGTCTACTGTTTCCAGTTTAACGACGTAGAGGTCATCTGTTTCCAGTTTAACGACGTAGAGGTCATCTGTTTCCAGTTTAACGACTTGGTGGTCATCTGTTTCCAGTTTAACGACTTGGAGGTCATCTGTTTCCAGTTTAAAGATTTAGGGGTCTATTGATGGCGAGCTTGGAATTTTGGGGTAGGGGCCGGCATCAGCGTTGCTAACACTGAAGCAGAGGTGCCGGGAGCAATTCATCATTTGCCTGCTCTTGTTGGCGGAGCGATGGCTTAGGAGACGGGTTTAGGTCCCTATCGCCTAAGGCTTTTCAATTTTATGGGCCGTGAGGGTCCCATAAAAGCATTTTCGCCCTGCGAGTCGTGAGGATCCCGCAGGTGTATTTTCTCCTTAGGAGTCGTGAGGACTCCTAAGTATGTTTTTCCTTTGTGAGTCGTAAGGATCCCACAAAGGTTTGTTCTCCTCATGTATCGTGAGGACACATGAGTGGGTCTTCTCAATAGAGCATAACTCCAAAGGCGGAGACCAGCCGCGTAACTGGTGATTACGGTGGGGCATGGGTATGATGAGAATTATTTGAGCCCGTGGATTGTATACGGCAGTCAATTTGGGGACTGGCCGTAGGGCCGGACAAATTTCGGGAAACTGGGTTTGGATTGGCGTCCGCATCGCTGCACTGGAATATGGTACCGGGAGCGACTCATCATTCGCCGTTTTTTTTGTTTTGTTTTACCGCGATTGCTCTATCATTTCAGCTTTTCTTATCGCGAAGATCGCGATTGCCCTATCATTTCGGCTTTTATTCGCGGTTGCCCCATCATTTCGGCTTTTATTCGCGGTTGCCCCATCATTTCGGCTTTATTTTTCATCTTTATTTTACTCGCTGATTTTTATTGCGAGTTGCCCCATCATTTCGGCTTTTTTTTTTACACTTTTTTTTATTTACAAATTTTTCTACATTCCCAGTTTAATGACTTAGAGGTCGATTGTTCCCAGTTTAACGACGTGGTGGTCATCAGGTGTTCCCAGTTTAACGACGTGGTGGTCCTTTTTGTTTATCCCAGCTCCTTGAACTTTGATCTTGGCGGAGCTGTGTTGATGACCTAGCTCTGTGGCTTGCCGATACATCCGAAGATTATGAGGTTTTTCCAAGCTTATATTGGTCCTCTGCCCAATCTTTGAAAATATAGCAGTCTTCGATGGTATGACCCACCATTCTATGATATGGGCAGTATATGAGATTGCCGGTCATGTTCATTTCCTGTGGCCTCTTTGGAATAGGCAGTTGCAGACCGTTGTTCAAGGCGTCCATGAATATTTTGCAGACTTCATCCCTCCTGAAGGAGTATACCTTCTTCTTTCTCTCCATTGGAGTAGGTGCCTTTACTGATGCTGGTCCTCGAGGCACATGTCTGGGAGGATTAGGTTCCCGAAAGGCTTCGGTCTTTATTTGCATGAAATCGGCGATCGTAGCTTGACTGTTTGCTAACACGCCTTTAGACAGTTCTATCTCTCCCATCTTGTATTGCCTTTCGACCCAATCTTTGAAGACGAAGCAGTCCTCAATGGCATGACCTATCACCCTGTGATAGGGGCAATATTTTGGGTCGTCGGTCATATTCTCTTCTTGCGGTCTCTTTGATTCTGGCAGTTGTAGACCGTTTCTTAGGGCGTCCCTGAATATCTTGTGGACCTTTTCCCTCTTGAAGGAATAGACCTTTTCCAGCTTCTCTTTCAGAGGCGATCCCCCCCGGCGTATGTATCGGAGGGACTGGAAGCTGATTGCGGCCGTTTTTCGCGAAGGCGCTCCGCTTTTAGGTTGAAAGGGATATCAGTTGGCTGCCCCCGGGTATCAATCCCTGGCTCATGAGCCAAAATTTGACTCTGCTGTAATTGCAATCGGGCGACTTGGGTCGCGAGATCTGCCACGACGTTTGCCAGCTCGTCGACTTTGGAATAGACCCCGGCCATCTTCTCATCCCTGTCCTGAAATTGCCTTTGAAGCCATTGGAGCAATGCTTGTTCTGTAGTTCCGGTTATGACAACCGGGTAATCTTTATTGCCTGAGCTCAATTCCGTAGGAACCACGGGCTCCTCTGGCTTATCGGTCTGAGCGGGCTCTTCATCATTTAGATCGAGCCGATGCTGGGTAGCGTCAACCATATCATCACCATGGCTGTGAAGAAGAGGAGGGTTCGTTTCTTCATATCCTTCCATGTAGACAGTATGGATAACATATTCAGCCATTCTTTCATCACTGGCAGCTGGTTTCGCGGAGCGGTCCGGGCTTTGGAAATTCATAAATTTTAACATGGCCAGAGCCCTAGCCCTTTTGTTGGCTCTATATCTGAGCCGCTTCTGCCTCAGCTTCTCTGCCTTAAGCGCTTGGCAGGCTTCTGCTCTTCGCGAAGCCGCCATAGGCCGAGCGATGGGGATGCTTGAGAAGACATCTGCCCACGTGTCCGTCGAAGGTATCGCCTGGGCTTGCCCATGACGTCTGGCAACTTCTTTCGTTCTGATGGCTTTGCCCCCAGTTGGGGCCATGAAATGCCGTCTAGACACCGATTTGCGTTTGGGATGGGACGCCTTCGAGACCACCACATTTGGCCTCTTGCCTTTCGAGGCCGGTTTGTCGGTTACCGGAGCTTGAGGAGCCAGGATGGCGTTAGCTGACACGAACAGGATGGAGCCGAATGGTAGCGGCTCCTTCTCCCATTGTCGCCCGAGACTGGCCGGAAGGACTGTCCTAGAGTCCATCTTCATCGTGTAGGAGACGGGAGTCGTGCTGAGAGCTGAGATCGTCCTTGGAGACATTGTTGGAGAGTGATTGCTTGAAAACCTGCATGAAAGAGCATTATTTTAGTATAAATACAGATATGTATATTGATTGAGTTCGCATGAATGCTTAACCCGAAATATGGGAGGAGAGATTGGTCCCACCGGGCGTGCTAGAATCTGTAGGGTGTTTTTCGTCACCCCATTGAGATGGGAATACTCGCGTGCTTTTCAGGCGTACTACAGATTCCCCCTGCCTAGGGTAGGCCGGGGTTTAATGATTGTGGGGCTCCGAATCTCCGGAAGCCGCGGACTAAGCTGCCGTTAATTACCCCTCGCCTTTGGAGTGAGGGAAGCTCCGATTGACGGGTTAAACTGGTCATGCGAACTCAATGTGTGGTGTGCGTGTGTTGTGTTTTGAAAAGGGGTTTTGGATATATCGGGAGCCACGCAGAGTTTCTACGGGGGTCCCGCTACCCGGATAGTGGGCTGGGGGTCAAGGGGGCTAGCAGCCCTCTTGCGGGGTGCGGGACAGCGTCCCGTTAGAAATTTTTTTCTAACAGGGACAGTGTCGTGGAGTATGTGTGTGTGTAAATATGTATACATATATGTATGTACATAAAAAGAGGGGGGAAAGGCATCCAAAGGATGCGTGGGGGCAGCACTTTGGGCGCTGTGCGCCTAGGTGCTGTGCGCTCAGGCGCTAGAGTGCCACGTGTCGGCACATGGGCGCTCTGCGCTTGAGCGCTGGGCGCTTGAGCGCTGGGCGCTTGAGCACAAGCGTGTCGGCACGGGGGCGACTTGCGCCTGAGCGCAAGCGCGCCACGTGTCGACACGGGGGCGACTTGCGCCTGAGCGCTTGCGCTTGAGCGCAAGCGCGCCACGTGTCGGCACGGGGGCGACTTGCGCCTGAGCGCTTGCGCTTGAGCGCAAGCGCGCCACGTGTCGGCACGGGGGCGACTTGCGCTCGAGCGCAAGTGCGCCACGTGTCGGCACGTGGGCGTTTTGCGCTTGAGCGTAGGGCACTGTAGTGCAAACGCGCCACATGTCGGCACGTGGGCACTTTGCGCTCGAGTGCTTGAGCGCAAGCGCGCCACGTGTCGGCACGCGGGAGCTCTGCGCTTGAGCGCCGGCGAGAAAATGAGGCTTTTAGCCTAAGAAACAGAAGCTATGTTTCAGAAAGGAAATATTTGTTGTTTATATATATATATATATATGGAGTTAAAACTCCCAAGATGTTTTGAAGCTGATGAAGGGGGTTCTTCTTCTTCCTGTTGCTTGGCCGGATCTTGAAGATCAAGAAGTGGGAGATTTTAAAAATCACTCCTTTTTGAGATCTGAGGGGAGATCCGAGTCCCCCTTTGTGGGTTTTGTGGTGGAAAACTACTTAGTTTTGGAAAAGAAAGAGTAAAACTCTTGATTTAATTCAAGAGAAATGAGAAGGTTTAGAACCTTGGAGAAGGAGCAGGAGGTACAAAGAACCCTAGTTTTTGGGGGAATGAAAACGTGTTTTTTTTTATGCATCATCATGTTGCCTTTTATAGGCTTACATATTTACATATAGCCCCTTGGGCTTTACAAAAATGGTATTTTAGCCATCCCATGGCTCATGTGCCATTTCATTTTTGCACATAAGCCATAGGCTTACAAAATATTGGCTTTGTGACCATTTTGTTTACATTCATGCATAAACAATTACATAAAAATTATTTATTACATGATTTTATTGTTGGCATGGGGAGGCTGGCTGCGGGCTCGACTTGGGCATGGGCCCGCTTGACCTAGGCTTGGGCCCACCTGGCTTGGGGTTGACTTTGATTTTGACTTGGTCAACCGGGGTGTAAATTTTTATCCCAACAACGGACTTCATGTGCCAATGCATAGTGCCAGAGTTTTGTTATCGCAAAGATTAACGCCAGGCAGTGTTTTTCGATAGGGGAATAATTGCTTTCTGCCCCCAGCAGAACTCGACTTAAGTAATAAAGAGCTCTCTCCTTCCCTTGATCATTCTTTTGTGCCCATAATGCGCCTAAGGAACCTTCGAGGGCTGTTGTATAAAGAATAAGAGGCTTTCCCTTGACCGGAGCAGCTAACACCGGCGGGTTCTGCAGGTATTGCTTGATCTCATCCAGTGCGCCTTGGCATTTGTGGTCCCAGACGAACGAAGTTCCCTTCTTCATCAGGTGGCTGTAAGGACGGCACTTGCCTGACAGGTTGGCGATAAACCGCCGGATATACGCGAGCTTTCCTTGGAGAGATCGCAGCTGTTTGAGAGTCCTTGGCGGTGGTATTTCCATGATCGCCTTGATCTTGGACGGATCTATCTCGATACCTCGGTGTCGGACGATGAATCCTAGGAATTTACCCGAGGAGACTCCGAATGCGCATTTGAGGGGGTTCATCTTCAAATTATATTGCCGAAGGCGTTGAAATACAGTCTTCAGATGCTCTAAATGCTCTTCATATGACATGCTCTTCACTACGAGGTCGTCGATATAGCACTCGACGATTTCATGTATGAGATCATCAAAGATCTTTGTCATGGCCCTTTGATAGGTAGCACCGGCATTCTTTAAACCGAAGGGCATAACTTTGTAGCAGAATATACCCAAAGGAGCCCGGAAAGCGGTGTGCTTCTGGTCTTCGGGGTGCATCTTTATCTGATTGTACCCTGATGAACCGTCCATAAAGGAGAAAACCTCATGAGTGGACGTATTGTCTATCATCAGCTCGGTGACCGGCACTGGGAAATCGTCCTTCGGGCAAGCTTGATTGAGATCTCGGAAGTCCACACATATGCGTACTGCCCCATTCTTTTTCATTACCGGGACGATATTGGCGACCCAGTCAGGATATTGTACTTCCTGGATAAACCCCGAATCGATCAGCTTCTTGACTTCGGCGTTAATGCTCATCTCAAGCTCGAGCCGCATCCTTCTCGGCGCCTGCTTGACTGGCTTGATATCCGGGGATATTGCTAATTTATGCACAGCAATCTCTGGATCTAATCCCGGCATCTTGGAATAGTTCCACGCGAAGCAATCTTTAGCTGTAGAAGCACGTCCTTTAACGCAGCCACCCTTTCTTCAGATAGCAGCTCGCTGACAAATGTCGGTCGCGGATCGTCTGCCGATCCCAACTCAATCTTCTTGAGGTTATCTGCATTAGTATGTATGCCATCTTCCAGCTCTTTCGGAGCCGGTGGAAATTCTGAGATTACCTCATTGTCATTGTTTTTGAAGCACCAAGGGAGCTCATCTATGTCCTCGGGCTCTTCTTTCAATATTGTAATCATGTGACAGGTGCGAATCCGCTTCCAAGATCGATGTGGATCCGGTTCTGCTCTTGCGGCTTTGGGTTTGTGCTTTTGTGGCGGCGTTACTCTCCAGCTGCTGGATAAAGCAAATCTGCCTTGCTGGTACTGGTCTTCGACCCAATTCTTGAAGGTAAAGCAGTCTTCGATAGGGTGTCCTATGGCTCGGTGATAAGAGCAATAGCCCGGATGAGAAACTTTGTTAGCTTGCTCAGGGTGCTTAGATTCCAGAAGTGCGATCATTTGATGTTTTATAGCGAGCTCGAGTAACTTCTCCGTCTTGTCTCGAGGGAAGGAATACGCTCGACCCATCTTCTTCATGAGGGACGAATCCGGACCGCGCAATGCCCGATCACATGACTCTCTAATCCTGCGTCGTTGTTATCGGTTCCTCTTTCCGCTTCTTGACTTACTTCTGCCTCTGCGTCGGGCCTTTTGTACAACGGGTTGACAGGGAGGAGCATCTTTGTCTTTTGCAGCCTGTTGAAACAGACGTTGCGTCGTGGCCTTCTCGTAGATGGCCATCTCGCGGTTGTGGTCTTCCTGAGCCTTTTGACCTGTTTTCCTGATAAGCTTGTCCACTTGTTCTTCAAATGACGGACTCAGCACTTCGCTCGTGGGATCCAGTTTTGACGAGGGGTTAGCATTCCCCGACAGGGTGTCCTCCTCCTCATCGAAGTTATATATGGCGTAGCTGCCGTGGACTCGCTCCCGTTTCCCGGATCTCACATATCCAAGCCCAAGCGTTTCCATTCTCCCGTTGGGCAATTTGCGCTAAGTCCCAAGGACATTCCAAATCTTGTTGTAAAACTGAGCTTGTCGAAAAGTCTGTTTTAAGGGTACTCATTGGAGCTTCAATAGCCTCCTTAGTCCATTTTTGTAATATCTAGGCAAACGGATGGGTTGGAGCATGTCGAGTGTAGCATCCGCGCCATGCCATATCTCTTTCTCCACTCTCGTTTCTGTGGATTGGTAGAATAGGATCCCCTTTTCACCCTTTCGCCTGGGAGGGACGTAAAACGTCTGCAGGTCCTGCACATTGTGAGCTTGAAGTGCGTCGAGATCCTTGTAGTGTTTTCGCGGCACCATGGTGATTTGCAAACTCTGATCATCGCTAGGGGATGCTTGTATTGACGGCCGACTGGAGAACACGGTATTAACCTCATCTTCCGAGTCACTTTCGAGGATCAACATGGGGGCGGACGTTCCCGGGTTGTTGGATCGAGACGGCCCAGCGTAAACTATCTCTTCTTCTTCTTCGGTATCGCTCCCGAAAACAGGGATGGTGGCGGCGGTTTTGTCCTCCGGCTTGCGACACTTTTCTGTATCTTCAAAGTCTGGCAAAAAGTACTTTGCATCTTCGTACTTGCGGACCTCGTTCACGGAGAATGGGTTCAGCTCACCTGTTACGGTATACTCGAAACCATCCTTAAAGTACTTCATACACTGATGCTGTGTAGAAGGGATGATGTTGTACTCATGTAGCCAAGGACGACCGAGCAAGGCGTTGTCGCAGGTCTTGGCGTCAATGACGTGAAACTTGATGTCCGTGACGAGTAGTCCGAAGCATAATGTTAATATCACGGATCCGAGAGTCCGTGATGACTGGGAGTCGAAACCGGAGATGGTAATTTTGTCACGAGCGAGGTGCTGCACGCTCATGCAGATCTCCTTCAACACCCGAACATTAAGGAGGTTGACGGAGGATCCATTATCCACGAGGATCTTGCCTATCTTGATATCGTGGCAATATCCGGAGACATATAGGGGACGGTTGTGGTCGCACGTCCCGAGGAGAAGGTCTTCGTCGCCGAAAGTGATGTCGGCCGTGTGCACTTCTTCCAGTTCATCCTTCATCCTTTCTTCGGCGAGGAAGGCTTGGAATTGTTCGGGTTCTTGTAACGCCTTGATAAATGAATCTCGCGCTTCTTTTGATAATAGGAGGGCATCAAGAATGTTGAGCTGAGAAGGTAGCTTCCTTAGGTGTGCTAGGATGTTATAGTCCACCTTACCCTTCCTGGGAGGGTCTTTGGCAGTCAACTCTTTCATGACTTGGTCATCTAAGGTGATATCCTCGGCGACCTTTTCCTTTCCCTTATCTTTTCTATTCACGGGTCCGAGATTCTTTTCCGGGAGCGTGCGATTGCGCAGCTGAATGTTTTCGCAGGCCTCTGGTTCTTCCTCTTTTCCTAAAATGGATTCTTTAAAGAGAGGGCCCAGAGCCATTTCTTCATCAGAGTCGCTCCCAAAGGTGAGAACTTGTGACCCTCCGGCGTTAACCATGTAACAGTTGCTGGCAGTTTTTTTGCGCCCTTCGGTCGTACTTTTTCGTTCCCGACGAGTCTTGCGTTTCATGCGCTTAAAATGTTGCCGGTGAGCAACATATCCTTGCCACCACATCTTAAAAGCGTTGCACTCCTCAGTGGGGTGCGAAATCTTCCGATGATATGCGCAATAATTAGGGTGCCTTTCCGCTCCATTGAGCGTGTTTTCTTCTGAGGGTGGTAGCTTCATTCCCATTGACATGGCTTTGGCAAACCTTTTCCTCGTCTTGAACACGTTTTTATTCGCATCGGATGTCTTTCGATCTGGCGGGAATGCTTCGACTCTTTCGTTTAGTCACCTGCGCTTGGCTCCTTCTGATGCAGCCATCTCACGCTCCTGATCGGCTTTACTCTTCAAACCAATCTCGTCTAGAAAGGCGTCGATCATTTCATCTGTTGGCCATACAAGTTCTGGCTCAGGCTGTGCCCCCAGTTCCTCAGTGCCAGGAGCTTTCTCATCCTCCGAGTGGGAAATCACATGACAACTCGCCACATATCCCTCGGATTCATCCGATGAGCTCTCTCCATCATCTTCCTCCTGAAAAACGTGGTTGAGGAACTCTTGCAGCGTGACGGGAGTCCGCCTTTTGATTGTACTCCTCCATCGCGTCAATCTGTTTCTGTAAATCCGTGCGCTTGTCTCCAGGCTTCACGGGCTTTTTGGATTTCTTCTTCTTTTTCTTCGAAGATTTTGACGGTTGGGTGTGAGTATTCGGGCCATCACCATGAGTCTTCGTAGTTGGGCGCGGCTTCAACATCCCTTCGATGATTTGAGGTTCAAGCGGGTCCTTCCATTCGACCGCCGGGCACGCATGAAGGTCCCTCAGCATTCTTTTGGTTTTAGTTGACAGCACGACCTCCCATGGAGCTTCTTCAATAAAGGAACAGGTTGCCCCTGGTGCGTCTGTCTTCTTAGCAGTGTGAGGTTGTGGCGGGTTTACCTTCCACTTCTCAGACAGCGCAAACATACCCTGTAGGTATTGATCTTCAATCCATCCTTTGAAGACGGAGCAATCCTCAATTGGATGGCTTACCGTTTGATGGTAAGGGCAGTAGTTGGGGTTATTCACCTCACTGGGTTGCGGCGGTCGCCTTGGGTTTGGTAAGTTGATAAGCATGTTGCGTACGGCCAGCTCGAATAACCGTTTTGTCTTGTCCCGTGGGAACGAGTAGGGGCGCTTCATCTTCTCGTTATAATACCGTCGTCTTTCTTCCAGTTGATCCGCCAGCTTTGGGGCACTGGGTTGCTGCTGAGCGTTCGCAACGAAGGTTGCCTTCCCTTTACCCTTGTCATTCCGAGGTTCTGGCTTTGGGGGAGACGGTCTGTGACCCATCTGGTCCATCTGGGCCAACTTGTCGATCAGAGCCTGGAACGTGGTTGGTTTAAGGAACATCATGAACTGTGAGATGGTTGCATGAGGATCTAGTGTACCCATGAACATGCCCACCGCAGGCGCTTCCTCAATGCGTTGTTCGTATTTCGACCACAAGTTTCGCCAGCGTATAGCGTACTGGACCCACGTCTCACCTGGTTTCACCCTGGAATTAATTAACGCTGTTATCGGGGTACGTTCGCTGGCGCTTGCAAATCGCTGAGTGAATAGCAACTCCATTTCAGCAAACGTTTTGATGGAATAGTTCGGGAGCTCAGAATATCACTCGAACGTTGTTTCTGACAAGCTGCCGACGAATTGGCGAAGCAAGAGCTTATCGTCGCCACCAGTGTTGCCACAAAGCGCCCTGAACTGGACCACATGCTGATAGGGATTGCCTGTCCCCTTGTAGACATGGAATTTCGGGATTGTGTAGCCCGGCGGGTATTTGATCTTGTCATACCAGCTCGGATATGGTCTTCCCGTCCTGACAACTTGACCAGCTGCCTCAGTCGTCTGGTTAACGCGTATCTGTTGGGCTATGTATTCGTCTAGATCAGCCTTAGAGATTGTCTCCTCCTTAGCCGTTGACAGAGCGGGTGGGGGATTTGACGTTTCTCCCCTGTCGTCTTCAAGAACGATTGGAGGATCTTCAGCAGGAGGCTCTTGCTGGATCATCATACCCACCATGTCCTGAAACAGAAGGGCCATTCGTTGTATATTGGCTGCTTGTTCGGCAGCCTCTTTATCCTTCTTCTCCAATATCCTACGAAGGAACTCAGCGTCAGTTTCCTGTTCCTGGCGTTGATCAGATGACGCTTCAGGGTTTTCTTTCGGCCCAGTGAGTGCGGCCATCGCGTTCATCATTTCTTGGAGCTTCTGTTGTTGCTCCTGAGCTTTGGTCACTGACCGTGTAAGCGGTCTATGACCCGTGGATGCACGGCTGTCTTCTTTTCCCAGCGCCATGTATACTGTATGCACCATCATGCCCCCTGACTTAGGGCGTTTTAGCTTATTGTCCTTGATATTTGCTGCGGGAGCGGGGACTTCCTCCGGTATTCCTTTCTTATAGGCCGTTGAAGTTGAGGGGGTCGTTGCTTTGAGCACCCAATTGGTCGTCATCTTTCGTTGCTTGATCGGGGAATTTTCTTCTGGCCGACCTTTCGACTTCTTGTGTTGGCGAGAGTAATTAGGATCAATCGCAGATTCTTGAACTTGTCGCCATGTCTTGTAGATCCTGGAGGACAGCGATTGAAGGGACTGCTCTGGATTTTCTGCTTCCACGGAAGTCTCTACCGGTGGAGGAGATCTTTTGAGCACCGCAATTGGCGAGTTTCTGCGTACCCTGTTCAGCGGCTCAGAGCGGTTCCTAGTTGGGATAGCAGCATTAACTTCCACCGTTGGAGCTGGTGGAGTTAGCCCAGTGGGGGAGTTGCCCCCAGCTTTTCTTATCCGGCGCCAGTGGCGACGTCGGGCGTGACGGGTTGTTGGGACTGGCTCGGCGATGGCTGCGTCTTGCCCCCTGTTCTGGGGAAGGGCTGCTGCCAGTGTCAGCCTCTTGAAGACTGACGTTCGTTGAGAAGCTACAGTTTTCTGAGCGGGAGCAGTAATGGAGGTAGTCAGTCTCGCGAAGACCGACCCTCTGGGAGGAGAAGCCGTCTTGACGACTTCAGGAGCAGCTGTCTTCTTTGGGATAGCCTTCTCAGGTATCATGGGCTTTTTGGCGGGCCCTTTGGAGTTCAGGCTCAGTCTGGTGAAGACTGAAGAATTGGACGACCTATTGAGAGGGGCCGTGGGAGTAGCAAGTCGATCGAAGACCGACTTCTTCGAAGCTTCCGGTACGGGCATTGGGATATCAATGTTCACCGGCGGGAGCATGGTCCCAAAGAATAGACCGGTAGTAGCTTGGGTCACTTGCTCCACAGGCATAGTGAATAGAGAAGCAGCCTGCGGTCCATATGCTACACCTCCAGGTGAGGCGGAGCGTCGGTTGCATTTGCAGTTCAAGCAGTTGAACGCCATTGATCCTTTGTTTTCTGTACCAAGCAAAACGCCAAATCTTAGTACCTCGCAACCCAAGGGCAACCCTTAACGAACCGCGATTGGTTCGCGAATCACGACGCACGAAGTGTGGAGTGGAAAGAGGAAAAGGTCCCACCAGGCGTGCCAGAATCTGTTCCCCTCCGAATGGCGGCCAGGACATGACGTCTTGCCTGAGATTCGGGGCAGATGCTAATTGGTGCTATCCGTCCACCTCTCCGAAGATGCCAAGTTGATTTATGGCACCGTGTATCGAAGGTTTAAACGGATGCGTCCGATGTAGCAGACTTCGTCAGATTCCCCCTCGCTTGAGGGGTTTTTGATTGTGGGGACGCTCTTCCCTGCAGGCGCAAGCCCCTGCAGTTAATTACGCTACCGCATCGCGGTAACCACTTTCTCCTTCTCCAGATGGTCACTTCGTGTCGTGTGTGTTTATTTTGTGTTTAGTTGCCCGTGGATTGTATACGGAGACTGAGTTATGTCGCCGCCCGTAGGGCGTGGACTAGTCCAAATCCGTATTATCTTAGATTTGGGTTTGGGGGTTTTGGGTTTAAGGATGCATTAGCCTCATTGAGGACTAAGATCAACTTAAACGTTTGTTAAGGATACGCTAGTCTAGTTTTCAGACTAAGATCAACTTAACGGGATCGTTTAGATCCAACAATAGAGCAATTAAGGAAGCCCTGTTGTTTAGTTTAGTGACATTGCGGTCAATAGGTAGTTTAAGGACATTGCGGTCCAATGTTAGTTTTAAGACGTTGCGGTCAAGGTTAAGGACATCATAGTCCGTGGGTTTAAGGACTCCACAGTCCAATGTTAGTTTTAAGACATCACGGTCAAGGTTAAGGACCTCATAGTCCATGAGTTTAAGGACCCCACAGTCCGTCGTTAGTTTTAAGACATCACGGTCAAGGTTAAGGACCTCATAGTCCATGAGTTTAAGGACCCCACAGTCCGTATTAATATGTAGTCATCGGGACCCGTCACCTCTTTGAAGACGTTGAGGAATTACAACGCCAAGTATCAAAGGAGTGAAGAGATGTACCCTTAAACCGAGGTAGATTAAATAATCTTTGGCCCAATTTGGAACCAAGACCAATTAATTATATTATGAGCCCATTGGCTCAGTTGAATTTGAATTGAGGACTTATAGCCAGCTTGGGCTAAGTCCAATCATGTTTAGGATATTGGCCCTCTGTTGGTCCATTAGAGGGGAGGCTTTGCCTCTAGACACTTAACCAATGGGGCTAAAGTTAGTGTTAAACACTAAAGATCAATCAGTGTTGAACATTGGGAATAAGATTAACAAGTTAGTGTTAAACGCTAAGACAAATCAGTGTTAAACACTGGGAACAAAGATCTTAAATCAGTGTTAAACACAAAGACAAATCAGTGTTAAACACTGGGAACAAAGATCTCAAATCAGTGTTAAACACTAAGGAAATCAGTGTTAAACAGTGGGAGCATAATTTTCCAAATTAGTGTTTGAACACTAAGAAAATCAGTGTTAAACATTGGAAATGGAGTTTTCAAACTAGTGTTAAACACTATGGAAGTCAGTGCTAAACACTGGGAACAGATCATCAGTTTGAGGCTAAATATTGTAAGAGAAGAGATCACGTGGGGGTACGTGATGGGAGCTCACGCTTTGATCTGTTAGAATGTTCATTAGGGGTTACGTGGTGACACGTGAGGGCGCCCCAGAGCTTCTTTTCTTTCGCTTTTTCTTTGCGTGCTTTAGGGGTCACGTGAAGCACGTGAGGCGTTGCCTCAAAGTTTTAGCGGTGGCTCTTTACAGGGGTCACGTGGTAGCACGTGACCCTGCCTGTTTGAAGATGTATTTATCTTTTTAAGAATTAAATTCTTTATAGGGTTAAACCCTAGCAATCAACTTTAGAGGAATTAAATTCCTGCTTTCTTCTGAAGGATTATATTCTTGGATAGAGTTGAACTCTAACTTGTCTTCTGTAAGAATTGAATTCCCATACACGTGAGTAATTAGGTTCTTCTAAGGGAATTAAATTCCTGTTATTTTGACAGATTTGAGTTCTTAACTAGGATTAAACCCTGGCTCTGTTCATTTGAAGGAATTAAATTCCTATAACATAGGGTTAAACCCTAATTTTATTTTAAAGGAATTAAATTCCTATAGTTCTATGAGAATTAAATTCTCAAACTTCCATTCCCTCCCTATGCTTTGGATCTGCATGGCAGGATCTCAACCCAATGAGAATTAAATTCTCAATTCATGGGGAGATGTGCACTTTGCAGATCCTCCACTAAAGAGAGAACTAAGTTCTTCTTTTTAATATAAGAGTTAAACCCTTTTGAGAATTAAATTCTCTTTTGAAGCCTCTCTTTTCTTACCTAGGGATTTTCTTTTGCAGAGAATCAAATTCTTCCTTCTGAATTTTCAATATTCCAAAGCTCTATCCCCTCTGTATCTCTTGGCTCTTGTTTATAGGAGAAGGAGCAGAATCGATTAGTTTTGGTGAATCATTCATTGAGGGATTTGATTTGTATTCGTTAGAGATTTGATTTGCATTCATCATTCATTTGGACCTTTGGATTATTAGGTGAATTTTATTCACCATTGGATTTTAAATCCAAAGATATTCCTTTGTTATTTCGGTTAGATTTTAAGGGGAAATCTTTCCAAGTTCAATATTTTTCCATAGATAGGTGATATTTAATCACCTTTAAATTTTTAATCCAATCGGTTCCAAATATCCATTCTCCTTTGGAAAGATTTGAATCCTTTTCAGAATTTAATTTTGTTAAATAGAGAGGCTTTTAAAGCCGGTCACGTGTGGCCACGTGACCCATGGTCACGTGTAAGCATGTGACCCCTGGTCACGTGTAAGCACGTGACCCCTGGAACTAGCTTTTCTTCTCCTTTTTTGCGCTCTGTTTTCTGGCCGCTGCTCAACTGTCACGTGCCAACACGTGACCCCTGGTCACGTGTGAGCACGTGACCTTTTCTGAAGCCTTTTCATTGATTTGATCAGGGAACTGATGTTCCTTTGCCGTTGCTTTTAAATGTCACGTGCCAACACGTGACTGCTGGTCACGTGCTAGCACGTGATGCTTCTTCCGTAGGCTTTCCTGATTTTAAATCAGGAAACACACATGATGTGAGTTTAGTGTTGAGTATCAATAGGTATTGTAAACGTTTTAGTTTGTTAAACAAGGGTCCGGATACTCGCGATTATTCCGTTGTGGCCACGGAACAACAACTGGGGAAGTGAAATGTACCGTTTCACTTCCCGGGATCATGATCGAGTAGTAGGGGAATCCGAGTTCCGAATCTCCTTGCCTAATCAAACTACCCATCCCCGTGGTTCAGTATAAAGGTTTTGACGAATTAGAGTTAGTGCGTATACCTCTAGGCATGAAATTTCCACATTGTATAGTCGTCCATATTTTGGACTGGTCATCCGGAATATCGGGATCTTCATAATAAGTATTCCATACCTAGGTCCGTGCAATCTAACCCTA
The DNA here is from genome assembly GCA_030015575.1 of Agapanthus africanus. Classification (NCBI taxonomy): domain Eukaryota; kingdom Viridiplantae; phylum Streptophyta; class Magnoliopsida; order Asparagales; family Amaryllidaceae; genus Agapanthus; species Agapanthus africanus. The sequence continues at coordinate 512,167,205 of JASDDO010000010.1, read as the reverse complement.
ACAGTATCATGTTTTGTATATGTCATGATGTCATAAACTGAAAATTTAAAAAGTATTGATCTCGTTTAATATGGCCTTCCACAACCACTCGTTTTATTTTCTAGAGTTCGTAAAGTACTTCGTGTCATCTTAGGGAAAGCTTAGTTAAAAAGAATAATAGTGTTTAATTATCTTTTATTACTTCTAAAAAAACATGAGGTTTGGGATATTTATTATTTTGGAAAAACATAATGTTTTACGGAAAATATCCTTACGATAAAAGGTTGTGGTGTTTATTTGAAAATCTTTTGCAATAGAGTTTTATAAGGACAAGTTGCAAGAGGTTTTTATTTGAAAATCTAGACTGCTCCTAACTGTTCCAAAAGGACAAGTTGTGAGGTCCTCAAATCGCCTCTTCACCGCCAATTGTGGCCAGGTAAGCACAAGTAAAGAAAGGAGGGATCCGCTTACGAATCACCGTGAGACGGGCCTTTTAAAATTACCTTTCCCACTTGTCTAGCCTAGGCACCACAAAGTCTAGTTTAGATAAACGACCGATGCCTACAACCTTTCCTTTGTCCTAAATGGGTGTTAGTTTAAAATTACCTTTTAATAAGATACTAGATATTCCTTTTGAAAAGATATCGTTATACGGATTATGATCCTTGTGGAAAATGGCCCTTTAATAAAGGTCGGGGTATTTAAATGAAATTAATAATTTTATGAAATTATAGTGTTTTAGGTACGGGGTAACGTTTTAGAAAATACGTTCGTTTTGGAAAAACCATAAGCCGTTATTTAAATTTAGTATTTTCTTCTTTAAAATGGTTGAAGAGGGTTTAACAATATTATAGTAGTTGATGAAAAAGTGTAAGTAAAATATATGTATGCCGTATCTAAAATATTTATTTCACATATCTTATCTTTTATGGATATTTTAAACAAATATAATATTTTAATTAAACGAGGGTATTTTGTGGAAGTAACCTATTTCGAAATCATTTTGATAGTATGGGTAAGTATGGGTATGTCAGAGGTGAATTGACAATTCATGGGTTAAGACATTAAGCATATCAGATTCCAGGTAGCATGAGAGTGCAATATATTTTTGTGTACATAGGAAATTAAACACCGTTTTAAAATATGGGTTAACATTATCATTATTGAGGGTACAAGGAATAGGCATGCATGAATATTATAACAACATTTTAAATAGGGGGTTGGAACTAGGTTATTGAGAAAGGAGAAGGTGACATGAAAAGGGGAGAGAGGCGGATTCTACCTTTTGTTTGAGTCGGATGCCGAAGGGTTGAAAACGTAGGCGTGTACAAAATCCTCAATAGCTCCGCGCTCAGATTTTTCCTCGGCGATTGGGTGGATCCGCAGCGTCGGCGTCGTCGATACGAAGACACTGGTATTTTTTTCAGAATTTTTGGAGTTCTAAGGTGTGAGAAATCAGTGTTTGAAGTGCCTATTTATAGGGTTTCATTTCTAACCAAAAAAATCCAAAATCTGTTAAATCAACTAAAAAAATCCGCACTGCCAATGATTTGCGAATCATCAGCTCATGATTGCACCCGCCGCCTCTCATCTCACCCGTTGGATCATGATCCAACGGGCGAAATCGCGCCGCCAAGAGCCCCGCCGCCACCACGTGTCACGCGTAGGGGAGATCACGCGGTTTCGCGTGGTCCCCACCACGTGGGCGCATCGGTGGGTTCTGGGCCGTTGGATCTAGCATCCAACGGTCTAGATTAAAGGGGAATTTAAATATTTTTTTTATTTTTATAAATAAAATAATAATATGTTTATTATTTAAAAATTGAATTTGCTTTTAAAAAAATTGGTAAAAATAGTTAAAAATACGGGAAAATTATGGAAAAATTTCAGAAAATATATTTTATTGTTATCTTTAGTATAAAAATAATTTTGGGCTAAAACTAAGTAATATAACCATTCCTATGGTTTTAGTTAGTTATTAAAGTTATATAATATCTAGTTTATCCTTTAAAATATTTTTAATTACGAATTAATTACTTTAATTGATAATAAAAATATGTAGATTATTTTAAGGCGTTATAAAATCTTACTAAAACATTTTAAGCCTATAAAAACAATAAATAGATTTTTAGAAAATTCCTTTAATCCTATTCAATGCTTTGAAAATTATTAACATTACTTTAAAAATTATTCTTTTATTAATGAAACACATAAATAATTATTTGATAGTAGAAATTTAAATAAAATATATTTATTAGGTATTAGAAAACACGGTCGTTACAATCTACCCTCCTTAAAATAATTTCGTCCTCGAAATTTCAGAAGGTAAGTCCGGAAAAGAAAAAAGATCACCAAGAAGGGTTTATCGTGGTTGAAAATTTTGGGGTGCCGCTGTCTCGTCCCGTTTCTTCGCTTCCGTGTATGTCTGCCTACTAGTTTTTTCTTCATACAGCTCTAGCCAGCTGGATTGTCTTGTCGCTCAAGATTTCATCCTTCTAGTATTTTGACCGGTTGCTGCTCGTAGGTTATGCTAACCTTTTCGTGATCTCGGAACGATCAAAAGTATGGCTAGGGTTGCCAGCATACCCTCCAAGGAAAGTAGCAAAAGTAGGCTATACATAAACCCACCGTCTCCTTCCAAGATATTAAACGGCCGATGAGTTATGGGATGAGCTTTCCGCGCTCGCTGCATTGCATTACCATCTCCATTTTTTCTTCTACAATTATGTCAATCTTACAATTCTCCATCTTCAGGGTCGTCCCAATCGATCGGTACTTCTCCCATATAAAACTTGACCCCTCTCATCCGCTTCATGTGTTTCAACCATTCGTGTTCCCATGTACTCCTTAGAGTTATGTTTCTATATCTTCAAGATGAAAATTACCATCGCCAGTTCTAAATCTGAACATGATGGTTGCGTCCACAAGTCGTTAGTTGTCTTGACGCATAGGCCACTACCCTACCATGTTGGTGCAAAATGCATCCCAAGCCTTCTCCCGAGGCGTCGCAATGTATGTTGAATCCTCCAGTCCTGTCGGGAATCGTAAGAATGGGTGCAGAGGTTAAACGAGTCTTCAACTCTGCGAATGCTTCCTCGCAACCCTCGGACCATACATACGGCACATCTTTCCGAGTCAAAGTAGTCAGCGGTTCCGCAATCTTGGAGAAGTTCTTGATGAAACGACGGTAATATCCAGCAAGTCCTAAAAAGCTCCTGATCTCGGTAACAGTTCTTGGTATCGGCCATGTCTGAACTGCGACAATCTTGGCTGGATCCACTGAAATCCCTTCGCCTCACACCACATGTCCCAGGAATGCTACCTGTTCTAACCAAAACTTGAATTTGCTGAGCTTTGCATAAAGTTGGTGTTGTCGCAAGGTTTCGAGCACCGCACGTAAGTGTTCCGCGTGTTCTTCTTGATTCTTAGAATACACTAGAATATCGTCGATGAAGATAACCACAAACTTGTCTAATTGCTCGTAAAACACTTGATTCATCAAGTTCATAAAGACTGCGGGGGCATTGGTTACTCCAAAGGGCATCACTAGGAATTCATAATGTCCATACCTAGTCCTGAAAGCCGTCTTGGGTATGTCAGACGCTTTCACCTTGAGTTGATGATAGCATGTTCGTAAATCCAACTTGGAGAACACTTGAGCTCCCTCCAGCTGATCGAACAGGTCCTCTATCCGCGGCAAGGGATACTTGTTCTTGATTGTTACTTTATTTAATTCCCGATAGTCGATGCACATCCGCTTAGTTCCATCCTTCTTAGGTACCAAAAGAACTGGGGCATCCCAAGGTGACGAGCTGGGTCGAATGAATCCCTTATTGAGATGGTCCTCAACTTGCGCCCGAAGCTCCTTCAATTCTGCTGGCCCCATTCGGTACGGTGTCTTCAATATGGGTTGAGTTCCCGGTACCAAGTTTATGGTGAACTCGATTCCCCGCTCCAGCGGTAAACCCGACACTTCTGCAAATACGTCTTCAAATTCTCGTACGACCATCGGCATCCTCTCCTCCCTTTATACGGTGTATAAAGTCTCCTCTTTTCTCAGTACAGCTCGGTAGGTTGCTGGGTCCAAGGACTTACTTCCACTCTCGAATATGAACAGTGGGTGGTCAGGGATTTCAAATACTACCTTCCTTAAAATAATCTCATATTTGAAATTTTCAAAGGAGTAGCCACTACTAGGCATGGGAAATCAGTAACGTTGGCAGGAATCCTCTTTGCTGAATGTGTCACTCCCGCGAGTTGGTGTATCACTTGATGCATGGAAAGTCTCCGAAGGGTTTAGGTACAAGGAATTCGGAAAATGTAAAAAAAAAGTTTGGAAGTTGAAGGAAGGTTGTGAATTGATGGAAGACTTGAGAAATATAATATAAAGGCAACTAGTCGAAACTAGAGGAATTATAGTGAGTCCAACTAAGATTTGCATTGAAAGATAAATAAGAATGGTATCGAAAGAAATGTTGAAAAAGAAAAGAGTATCTCTGCTGTCTTGCCATGTGGTACCAGCCTTCTCGGCTGTCACGGTGAAAGTCTGGCGTTTTGGGTCCATTCCTCTGCGCTTGTTGAAAAACACGCTCCTGTGATGACAAGAGTGGTCCCTTTGGTGATTCCCCTTGACCGGTTGGTTTAGTGGCGGAAAGTGGCCGGTTTCCCTTTGTTGGTGCCACATCGCTAGCCGGCATGTTGACGAGGCCTGATTGTCTCCCTCTCTGAGGACAGTCCCCAATAGCATGATCTGGAGACCCACAGACTATGCAAAGTTTAATCAAAATGTGACAGTCTCTCATGAAGTGTCCGGCTCTACAGCAATGGTTGCATGTGACTGCTGGTTCCCTGAAAGTAGCTGGCCCTGCTAGTCTCTTAGGTTGTTGTTTCCCGTTGAATCTGGAAGAGGATCCTCCAAGAATTTGATTGGCTGGTTACTTAATGCCAGACAAACGGTCATCCTTCCTCATCCGTCTCTGAAGGTCTTCAAAGTTTCGTGTCGCCTCTAAGATTTTATCATAAGTCGAAAGAGTAGCAGAAGACATGGAGGACTACGTCTTCAGGTCCAATCCTTGTCTGAAACTCTTAGCATAAGGTTCTAGGGTTGCCACCAGATGATGCGCGAACCGACTTAACCTTGCGAACTCCGAAGCGTACTCGTCCACCGACTTATCCCACATGCTCCCTTGTTGGAAATGTATAAACTCTCTTTCCATCCTTAAGTGTGCCACGACTGGAAAATACTGGGTATTAAAACGCTGTTTGAACGTTTCCCAGTCGATGGGCTCCTTCAATCTACTTTCCTCTGCCTCCCACCATATTCTGACATTGTCCGTAAGTTGTAGCTTAACGATGTTCACCCATGCGTCCTTCGGAATTTAGGTGGCACCGAGATCGTTGACTGTTCCCTTGAGCCATTCCTCAGCTTCTAAGGGAGTTTCCTTCCCCGAAAAAGTCTTAGGGTGGAGTGATCTGAACTGCTTCACTCCCGCCGAACCTTAAGAAACTGGGGTTAGTGCCTTACTTAAAACCTCAGCTTGCTGCTGCCTATTTTCTCGTAGCTCCTGATGAAGGGCAGCTTTCTGCTGCTGCTGTTGCTCCAGTAGTCCTTGCATCATGTAGTATAGCTGCTTACTGAGCAGCGGCTTCATTGACTCCATTTCCCCTTCTGTTGCGGTTATGGTGTCGTCCGGCCATTGATGATCAGAATAGGTTGGGTTACAAACAGGCTGAGGGAAGATAATAACTTGCATAGAAGAACAACAATTAATGTAAGAGAGAGACTAATAGGAAGAGCAAGTGACACAAGAGAGATTTTTGCTCGAAACTAAGATTTTATTATCCAAATTCAATATGGAGAGTACAACCGAAAAGTAAGGACATGCATCGTTTTTTTTGGTCAAAGAAAAGGAAAAAGACTTATTAGTCTCGATTATGGGAGTTCAACAAGTTGCGATAGGCCTCCGCACTAAGAAAGGTACGACCATTCCCATGGTGTCGTGCGGGGACAACTGCCTGAGTTTCTTCGGCCTCGAGTTCCTTCTCACTCGAAGCTTCGTCCTTCGACTCATCCTCGGCAGGAACCTCGCTCTCTGATTCCACCTCTACAGGGTCTTCTTCTTCTGCAGGAGCCTCCTCATCCGGATTATATTCCATAGGATTCTCTTCCGCCGCAGGAGCTTCTTTTTCTGGCCCCTCCTCTATATGCTCCTCTTCCATAGGATCTTCTTCATCTTCGGAGTCGTTGGCCATCATAGACTCCGGAGTTGCAGCATAGACTTCTTCGTCTTCCGAGTCGCTGTCGGAAATGACCGCCTGAGAGTCTACGATGTCATCGTCTGAATCTCCAGATGTAGTTTCAAAAGTAATATCAGACATATCATCCTCGTTGGAAAGATTTGCCATGACCAGAAGGAAAGGTCGTGGTCAGGGTATAGAATGTCAAGGAAGGGACAAGGGACATAGGAGAATTATGAAATCGGTATGAATGGATGAGATTCACAAATATAATAAGTCAGTTAATGTAAGTCTACGCTAGCGCCCCGGCAGTCTACAGACGCCAAAATGCGGAACAAAACTTTTAAACTGGTGCTATCGTATACTTTAACCCGGATCTGCCATTATTGCTAAACTAACAAACTGTAAAGAGTGTAGGAAAGTTATACCGAACGATCCGAGTCCTTCGTTCTTCAACCATCATCCCACGCTCCGTTGCGGCTGCTCCGATCTCGTCGATCTCCGATCTCCTCCGTCGAGGTGGCACCACATGATCGGTTCTTTAAACGGGCTCCCGCCTCTGACTCGAGGCAACTCGATCGTCAAGTTTGCTAAAAGAGACGACCAAGAATGATGTAGAGAATGAGTAGATTACTTTGTCTCACTTCGTCCAAGTCCGTGGACGATCGGTTAATGAAGTTGCCGAGGGAATTTGGTGATGGAAAGAAAATGAAGTGATGAAATTTCCATGCATCCAAATACTATCATATCTTTTCTACAAAATTAATCATCAAGTGAGAGTGAGGGGAAGAGAGAGGGCCGGCCATTATATTGAAGGAGGGAGGTGATGGTAGGAGGAGGGAGGTGACCACAACAAGAAGCTTATCATGAACAAATATCTTAACCAATCCAAAACACATTAATGAAAACAATGACACATATAAACCTAGTCATCATCTCTTTAATGTATCCAATGAAAACTCAACACCAAGTAGCCTAGTCACCTCATCTAGATGCTTCTAGAACACTGACTCACCTCATCTGAAGAAAAGATAAATCCGTCTTTAACAGAATGTTAAAAGACGGCTGATAGAAAACTGGAAACTGGCAACTTCCAAAAGTGATCCTGAAACAACTTTCAGGATAACCCCGAAACTGTATAAATATACCCGCATTTGTATTACGACCGAATACAAATGCAACTGAGACAAAGATATTATACCTACTCAATATAATACTCGGATCCGGCTTAAACCAAAGCCGACCAGTATTATCTGCCCGAAAAATAACACGTGCATAAACGCACGTGCATTTTCCGAACCCTGCCATAAAACCATACGGCCTCTACAACGTTTCGCCCGAACTTGGGAAACTGTCTGTGGGGGACTCTAATGACTCGTCAGTACCCTGGCAGTGGGTTTAACCACAAACCGTCAGCGGCACTAGCAATGCGTAACGGCTGCCCATGGACTGACCTCAAGGGATGCCGATGAGCGCACTCATCCGGAAAAACCCTACTGAGCCTAACAGTGACAATGTATATACAGTCCGGTCCGTTCGTCAATGAGTATCGCATATCTGCCTAGGGGGCTAGTAACGTCAGACCCCCAATAGCAGTATAAGTCGTGTCGGAGTGAAGCCCAATAACACCCTGAGATACTACTGGAGTACCTACCAGTAAATCTCCTGCCATGGCCATGGACTTTGTGTAATGGCTCTCCTAGACACAGCACGACCTCGCCCCCAATACCGGGAGAGACGAATCCCCTGCCGATCCGCTCACGTGCCTCCATATGGCTCGGGACTGTACCCAAAAGCTACCTGTTTGCACGACTCCTTTGAGCCGTGGTAGGGTAGAAATCAAAGCACAGTGGGAACTCACACGAGACAAATGACGACCTCAGGTCGATGAACTAACCTGTACACATGTCACCAGGGAACTGCTATCTGACGGTAGATATAATACTAACTAGCAGATTCCCGGCGAGTCCTGTCCGGTGTACTCATAACCCAATGAGCACCTGTATACATCTTAGGTGATCCAACTGACACCAGTGGCTTGTGAGACCGGCCACCGCCCCTCGTCGGGGTCTCGACTGTACACACTAGTCTACTCCGGAGTATCGATGCCCTGTCTCGAAACTCCCACGACTAGGGACCACAATTAAGGATATGCATATAAACTACCCAACTCTCACGTATATGATCGCCATCATACTGTTGGTAGTAAAGCAAGATCCTAAGGGCTCTATCAAAGTGTAACATGCAATCAGTCACCTGAACATGTACACGACTGATAAAGGCAAACCAGATAGCATACTATCATCTCGAGTAAGACTGTGCTACCGGGATAGGTCCTCCGCAATCATTGCAATCACGTACCTGCGATCCAATAATTGACTATGAGGGCACTATCTCCAACAATCTCCCACTTGCACTCAAGGCTAATATTGCGATGTCGACTACTCACAGCCCGTGTGAAACCGAACATCCAACTCCTCTACTAATCAGTTTCACAAAGCCCGTTTGTAAAACTATTGTGTTCGAGAAATAGCCTCAGTGAGTGGATCCGCCTAGAAGTATCTTTCTATATCTCTCTTAATCTCAAGTTCGCGGAGAAAGCCATCTCCCGAATCGAGTAATACCTGTCTTAGAACATGTCTGGATATCTGATGGGACCTTAGTTCATAAATGAACTCCATATCCAAACTTCTTAGACTGTATCGATCACTGAACCTAATCAGTATCGGGCACCTTGCTTCCCACAGTATCCTCTTGGACCACCTGTCCATAATACTGTCCCTCTTCGTCAGAGGTAAAAACTAAAACTCTGACAATCACTCTGTCTACCATGTCACCTTTGAAGCCTGGAATGATAACCGTCTCCCAAAGGAGGCTGCCGTCATCAAATCCGTAGAACATGTACTTATGTTCTAAAACTGCTTCCTTATGTTTCTCCAGGATTGGATTAATACAAACTTATTGCATCTAGTGCAAAACCAACATTTGGTGTGGTACTTGACATCTCATGATTGACTCAATTGCCTAAGCAAGTGATCTGCCAATCATGCACATCCCTCTCCCCTTTAGTCTATACGACACCTTTAGAGAGGGTGACTCCATCACCTGCAGGTACACCACCATGCTAGGAGTCAACTATTCCAAAAACCATTAGAATATCTGTCAAAGTACCCACATTGGGAAACTACCCAAATCCAGATCTAAAACCATAGATCCAGAAACCAGAATGTCAAATATTATATCCATATCCTGTCTGGAGAAACAACTGTGTGACGACCACAGTACAACCGATCGTAGTATAGGAATTTTACTTCCCACTCTGTGTATGTCATCCAGATACCATGACATCACACCCTACTACCTTCTTAACTGATCCATCCCCTATTCTGACTGAAGTCAAACCCATGACTGTCACATCAAAATTAGATGATCTATCTCCGCTATAACTGCTCAAGTCTATAAATAGATATAAGCATCTTGCCCACTATGCTTCCGCTGGTCCCACTGACTACGACAACCCTCCTACCGGGTCTCATATCCTGGAACAACAGTAGTGTCAAGTCTTGGTAGATAAGAACCTCCCTGTCACCGTCCTTGAGCCTACCGAAGTACCTCTCGGGTGTCTGAGGTTACCTACCATACCTGCAGAGTGGCTATTGGAATGTCAAACCTGATTGAATGTATAGGTCCTATTAAATTTTTCCGTAATCGTTCGCGGTTCTGGAATCACTTCCAGTTCTACCATACTCCCACTACTGTTTTCTGAAAAAGATCCATTTTACTAAAACTGTGGCAAGTCAAGAACAATATCACTATTGATCTTTTAAATGGTAGAATATCAACCCTCGTCATAGCCAGGGTCAACCCACAAACAGCCATTACAGAAACGTGCCCTGAGTTATCCAGTTTCTGGTTTTAATCATAAGCTGGACAACTCTCCGTACCTTAATATCTTTTAAGGTACGAACTATTCTATATCCAATATAGAAACTTTGGCACTTATTTAATTGGAACCATATTCAATCCATGCATCTGTCTCCAGTGCATATCAACTTAATGGAAAGAGGCTAATCAGCATTACTCAACTTAGGAATCCATCCAATTATGAGTAACCTGAAAGAGAAACACGTTTCTCAAAACCATCACTATCATCTGAATACCAATCACAAGAATCTACATCTTCGATCTCTTTGAAGAATCCCGATACTTGTGATACCTGGTTCTCTACTTTATTCTTATACCCACAACTTCTCAAAACTTAGACCATGTATTTCTACGAAACACTCGTCTAAATACTAGAGAAGTTATAAGTAAACAGAACATAGTACGAGGACCTACCCCTTTGTCCTGATGGACACTGGACAACATACAATACTCTGTATAAGTCCGCTGAGTTGAACAACTCAAAACCTGTGCGTTGTAGGTGGAAAACTGTACCCTGGCGAATTCCTCAAATATCACCAATTACAACGAATTCCGATATAATGAGGATGATCACCCAATTCCCAATATCTTACTCCCACTCATCATCTGTAAAACCATACAGATATGAGAATGAAACATGGTAAATACATACCCTTGGAGTAAGTGTCTAATCGGGAAAACAGTTTTTCCTTTAACAATGCACTGAAACATGAAAATGTTTCGTAGGGGTATCCTGGTATTCATAGCAATGCCTCTTCCATAATCCAATTCATGACTTCAACCGTATATTTTATTGCCATCTCTCCAAATCCCTTTATTTGTCTTTAGTCGTTACCTTCTGTACACCATCGTTAGGCTAAATGGTTTTCTTCCTTCCCTACCGTTCGGCACCAGCCTATGGTTTGGAAGAAGACTATCCAGTAAGCATAATAGGTGTACCCTCCTAAACCAAGGAGTACTCGCATCTCGAGAGAAGGTGACGATAAAAGACAACTGAATAATACCTTATTCTTTTAAAGGTGAAATAGGAGTGGCGATGAAGTACGCGGTTTTGGTCGTGAATGATATCAGTCGCAATTTACTTTGCCCTCTTTCTAATCCCTTTATTTTGTCTTTACATATTACCTTCTGCACACCCTACTTAGGCTAATTGGTTTTCTTCATTCCCTACCTTTCGGCACCAGCCTATGGTTTGGAATAAGACTATCCAATAAGCGTAATAGGTGTACTCTCCTAAACCAAGGAGCTCTCGCAACCTGAGAGAAGGTGATAATAAAAGACAACTGAATAAACCAATTCTATTTCTCCTGAACCTGGATCCATCCCCGAAGAAGTCCCTTCGAGTTCGTATATAACCATACGATGGATCTATCCAATGGAAGTGGATATCCGTAGTAATACGGGTGTTCTGAGAAATTCAAAGGGTAAAAGAAGGAGTGGCAATGACTTATGCAACTCAGACAATCCAAACGCCAGTATTTTAAGAAGGTTCGGTCAACCTAGTCACTGATTCATAGTCTAGGGTCGGTCAAAGGTCGCTGCCAAAGAGAGAGAGAGAAAAGAAACACTCTGCGTGCACTCTAACCTAGATCAGAATGGTCATCACTTTATCTAATCCGGAAACCTCCCACTGTCCTGTCAAATTCTCCTCCAAACCTAAAGAAGAATCAGTCGGGATCACCCGAAGAGTAAACCAACTCATCAGTGGGAATCGGGATCCAACTCTCATCGCATGATAACGTGATGGAATGCATCCACGTTACTCATACTCCAGATGGTATGCACATACTTGGCAAGTTTCAGTTTCTTTAGAAACTCCCGATATAGTTTTTGCCCCATGCTCTTATAACCTTGGCGTTAGGTCAAAATGTCATAAGTCACATGCCAAGTTCTACCCATCACTATCTTGTTAATTTGAACCCACCCGCACATGCCCTTGGCGTTAGGTCAAAATGGCAGAACGGCTGTCCCAAACCAACTCATCTATCTATACAACAATTGAATACCCAGCAGCTACCAAACACTATGCCTTGGCGTTAGGTCAAAATACATAGCTTGAATACTACTGAATACCCAAAAGAAGTGACGGAGGGCTACGGCTGGTTTTTGGCGAAAAACCTTTAGCGTAGTGAACTTGATATCGCTGAAGGAACCTGATAGCTTTTTAAAATATAGTGGCGAAAACCTTTTGCTAAAGAGGTCATTCCCAGTAAAGGGATCTCGGCTCTTTCCTCGTGGAATGAGGTGCAGGATATTCCACTGAATACCGCTATGCAAAGCAACTTGTAATCGACTATAGTGAAGTTATTACGCTGACGCAAACTTCTGCCCAAGGGGTCAGTCCCGGTGAAGGGATATCGGCCCTTGCCCCGTCGAATGAGGTGCAGGATATTCCACTGAATACCGCTATGCATAACAAAAGGAAACATCTTTGCAATAACACTTTTTAAATTTGTTCCAACAACTGTATACAGGTTTGTTTTAACTTCGCATTGATCAGAATCAACGCAGTCCCATCATTTAATCACACCAGAAAAGAACGAAAATAAAATGTACGTATATGCCATCCGCATTCGTCACTGGGTCCCGTCATTACTCGTTAGGTTACTTAACTAACGACAGAGCGGGGACTGGACTAGCGCGGGTGTAAAACATATACAACATCTAATAGTATATAAACCAATATACATAATCGCTCCAGGCGTGATAATATGCAACATTACAGAAAAGTAATAAGCATCACAGAACAATACAGATATCTGGGATCCCCGAGTTTCACAGAGCCGCTGCTGAAACTCGACGTTCCCCTGTCGTGTGGATAGCCTGTGCAATGAAACCTAGACCCCTACGGGTGCGGCAAGTTACCCGCCAAAACCTGAAGCGAGGTAGTCCCCACAGCATAGTGAATGGAACACCCGGCACTTCACGGAATCCGGTAAATTGAGCACCCCTCCTTTGGTCAACCTGTACCCCCTACGAGTGCGGCGAATAGTCTGCCAATTCTGAAGTGGGGTCCCTCTGCCTCTCAAAGCTATGAGATGCGGACCCGTTGCTTTCCCGAACCCGGCTATCCGTGCACTCCGTCGCGGGGTAAAACCTAGTACAGTAATGAAAAATAGTACAATAGGTACATTGACCGCAACCTGGTCGTGCCCCAAAAAGAATATTATACAACAGGCAGTGACGGCTGTCCACAAGTTGGACGCTCGCCCCGCAATATCAAATGTACAAATAAACACAAACTGTACTACCATTGCACACTGCTATCCACCACGACAAATCCGCAACATCACAGCACAACACAGAACATCAACGCGAATGTCACGTTCGCAAACCCGTCTAAAAGAACTATAGCAATCAGACGCGGTTTACCGATCAAATGACATTCTCGGTCGGAGATATAATGTAAGCATTGTAAACTAACGTGTTTAAATTTCGATCGACCAAAGTCCAAATATCAAAAAGTGGGCCCCACTGCTTACTGGTGAACAGTAACAAAACCTGGACCAAAAAGATATATACCAAAAATCACAAAATCTAACAGAAAACCCACTGGAAAAATTTGGGATAATGAACTCCCCAAGTGGCCGCGGATGCGCGGCCAAACCAGGGGTTTGGCCGCGTTTCCGCGGCAAGTTGGAGGAATCACAATACCAAATTTTGTCGTGGTTCTTAGAATTCCCTGCACGGATTTTTAAGACATGCAGAAATTGATTTTGAGACCATTTAAAATTAACAGAACTGTCGAGCTAGGATTTTGTGTTTTTCGATTTTCGGTCGGATCGATGTTTTAAACGCGTTAGCACAAGTTAGTATAGCAAAATGGTTAGGCTCTGATACCACTGTAAGTCTACGCTAGCGCCCCGGCAGTCTACAGACGCCAAAATGCGGAACAAAACTTTTAAACTGGCGCTATCGTATACTTTAACCCGGATCTGCCATTATTGCTAAACTAACAAACTGTAAAGAGTGTAGGAAAGTTATACCGAACGATCCGAGTCCTTCGTTCTTCAACCATCATCCCACGCTCCGTTGCGGCTGCTCCGATCTCGTCGATCTCCGATCTCCTCCGTCGAGGTGGCACCACATGATCGGTTCTTTAAACGGGCTCCCGCCTCTGACTCGAGGCAACTCGATCGTCAAGTTTGCTAAAAGAGACGACCAAGAATGATGTAGAGAATGAGTAGATTACTTTGTCTCACTTCGTCCAAGTCCGTGGACGATCGGTTAATGAAGTTGCCGAGGGAATTTGGTGATGGAAAGAAAATGAAGTGATGAAATTTCCATGCACCCAAATACTATCATATCTTTTCTACAAAATTAATCATCAAGTGAGAGTGAGGGGAAGAGAGAGGGCCGGCCATTATATTGAAGGAGGGAGGTGATGGTAGGAGGAGGGAGGTGACCACAACAAGAAGCTTATCATGAACAAATATCTTAACCAATCCAAAACACATTAATGAAAACAATGACACATATAAACCTAGTCATCATCTCTTTAATGTATCCAATGAAAACTCAACACCAAGTAGCCTAGTCACCTCATCTAGATGCTTCTAGAACACTGACTCACCTCATCTGAAGAAAAGATAAATACGTCTTTAACAGAATGTTAAAAGACGGCTGATAGAAAACTGGAAACTGGCAACTTCCAAAAGTGATCCTGAAACAACTTTCAGGATAACCCCGAAACTGTATAAATATACCCGCATTTGTATTACGACCGAATACAAATGCAACTGAGACAAAGATATTATACCTACTCAATATAATACTCGGATCCGGCTTAAACCAAAGCCGACCAGTATTATCTGCCCGAAAAATAACACGTGCATAAACGCACGTGCATTTTCCGAACCCTGCCATAAAACCATACGGCCTCTACAACGTTTCGCCCGAACTTGGGAAACTGTCTGTGGGGGACTCTAATGACTCGTCAGTACCCTGGCAGTGGGTTTAACCACAAACCGTCAGCGGCACTAGCAATGCGTAACGGCTGCCCATGGACTGACCTCAAGGGATGCCGATGAGCGCACTCATCCGGAAAAACCCTACTGAGCTGAACAGTGACAATGTATATACAGTCCGGTCCGTTCGTCAATGAGTATCGCATATCTGCCTAGGGGGCTAGTAACGTCAGACCCCCAATAGCAGTATAAGTCGTGTCGGAGTGAAGCCCAATAACACCCTGAGATACTACTGGAGTACCTACCAGTAAATCTCCTGCCATGGCCATGGACTTTGTGTAATGGCTCTCCTAGACACAGCACGACCTCGCCCCCAATACCGGGAGAGACGAATCCCCTGCCGATCCGCTCACGTGCCTCCATATGGCTCGGGACTGTACCCAAAAGCTACCTGTTTGCACGACTCCTTTGAGCCATGGTAGGGTAGAAATCAAAGCACAGTGGGAACTCACACGAGACAAATGACGACCTCAGGTCGATGAACTAACCTGTACACATGTCACCAGGGAACTACTATCTGACGGTAGATATAATACTAACTAGCAGATTCCCGGCGAGTCCTGTCCGGTGTACTCATAACCCAATGAGCACCTGTATACATCTTAGGTGATCCAACTGACACCAGTGGCTTGTGAGACCGGCCACCGCCCCTCGTCGGGGTCTCGACTGTACACACTAGTCTACTCCGGAGTATCGATGCCCTGTCTCGAAACTCCCACGACTAGGGACCACAATTAAGGATATGCATATAAACTACCCAACTCTCACGTATATGATCGCCATCATACTGTTGGTAGTAAAGCAAGATCCTAAGGGCTCTATCAAAGTGTAACATGCAATCAGTCACCTGAACATGTACACGACTGATAAAGGCAAACCAGATAGCATACTATCATCTCGAGTAAGACTGTGCTACCGGGATAGGTCCTCCGCAATCATTGCAATCACGTACCTGCGATCCAATAATTGACTATGAGGGCACTATCTCCAACAGTTAATGGTTTCATTTTAGTACACAAGATGACCTGCATGGGCCACCATAAAAACCTGTCATGCCCCGCTTCCCAAAAGTAGGAGAAGGATGACGTGGCATGGTCCACAACATAACTGTATTGAAGGTGGTCTATTCAATACAGTTACGTTAAGCGTATGAATATTTAACATGCAGGATGTGTACCAAAACAAAAATAATAAAAACGAAAGGCATTTATTTCCATTAACGAAACATTATTACATCCCAAAAGAAAGAGTAAAATAAACTAAGTAGTTTAATTACATCAAAGGAGAAACAAAAGCCCTAAACATGTGGGCAGCAACAAAAATTAAATCTAGCTAATCTTCCATCGTCCAGTCTGCAAAATCTTCATAAGTTGGCTTCACACCTTGATCCTCGCCATAATACTCATTCTTATCTGACGGACATTCCAAAGATAGAAGAAGAAAAGGAAGGTCCGTCAGCGAGTTATACTCGGGTAGGATTGCCTCATAAGAAAGTAAAAGTATAGAAATGAGCAGGTGTATATAATGAATATGATGTACATGTGTATAAAGGTATGAGGTTATATACAAATTAGATATGTGAATATGAGTAGGTTGTGTGAGGTATATGTTTGGTAAAGGTTCAAGTCAAGTCAAACGGATATTCAGTCTAAGAGTTAGATCAGGTTAAACAAGGTGTGTATGGATGGAACTGACTGATGAACATACTCGTATCCTTGAGGTATCCCATGACTAGCCGGAAGCAGTATGAGCTGGAGCTCGTGCCTGGGATGACAATCAATATGGTAGCGTGAACATCCCCGAAAGGTGTCCCATGACTACGATGGAGCTTTGTCTAGCGTGAATATCACTCAAGTGCACAGGTATTACCACCCTTCAGTTCTACAATAAATAACAAGTCTAAACTGGTAAAATATTTACATCCAAGATACTGAATAACTTGTGTTTCATGAAGAAAGGTTGATAAGGTAACAGGTGGGTATAGCACATGATGTGAGTTTAGTGTTGAGTATCAATAGGTATTGTAAATATTTTAGTTTGTTAAACAAGGGTCCGGATACTCGCGATTATTCCGTTGTGGCCATGGAACAACAACTGGGGAAGTGAAATGTACCGTTTCACTTCCCGGGATCATGATCGAGTAGTAGGGGATTCCAAGTTCCGAATCTCCTTGCCTAACCAAACTACCCATCCCCGTAGTTCAGTATAAAGGTTTTGACGAATTAGAGTTAGTGCGTATACCTCTAGGCATGGAATTTCCACATTGTATAGTCGTCCATATTTTGGACTGGTCACCCGGAATATCGGGATCTTCGTAATAAGTATTCCATACCTAGGTCCGCGCAATCTAACCCTAACCGTATCATGTTTTGTATATGTTATGTTGTCATAAACTGGAAATTTAAAAAGTATTGATCTCGTTTAATATGGCCTTCCACAACCACTCGTTTTATTTTCTAGAGTTCGTAAAGTACTTCGTGTCATCTTAGGGAAAGCTTAGTTAAAAAGAATAATAGTGTTTAATTATCTTTTATTACTTCTAAAAAATCATGAGATTTGGGGTATTTATTATTTTGGAAAAACATAATGTTTTACGGAAAATATCCTTTCGATAAAAGGTTGTGGTGTTTATTTGAAAATCTTTTGCAATAGAGTTTTATAAGGACAAGTTGCAAGAGGTTTTTATTTGAAAATCTAGACTGCTCCTAACTGTTCCAAAAGGATAAGTTGTGAGGTCCTCAAATCGCCTCTTCACCGCCAATTGTGGCCAGGTAAGCACAAGTATGGAAAGGATGGATCTGCTCACGAATCACCGTGAGACGGGCCTTTTTAAATTACTTTTCACACTTGTCTAGCCTAGGCATCACAAAGTCTGGTTTAGATAAATGATCGATGCCTACAACCTTTCCTTTGTCCTAGATTGGTGTTATTTTAAAATTATCTTTTAATAAGGTACTAGATATTCCTTTTGAAAAGATATCGTTATACGGATTATGATCCTTGTAGAAAATGGCCCTTTAATAAAGGTCGAGGTATTTAAATGAAATTAATAATTTTATGAAATTATAGTGTTTTAGGTACGGGGTAACGTTTTAGAAAATACGTTCGTTTTGGAAAAACCATAAGCCGTTATTTAAATTTAGTATTTTCTTCTTTAAAAAGGTTGAAGAGGGTTTAACAACATTATAGTAGTTGATGAAAAAATGTAAGTAAAATATATGTATGCCGTATCTAAAATATTTATTTCACATATCTTATCTCTTATGGATATTTTAAACAAATATAATATTTTAATTAAACGAGGGTATTTTGTGGAAGTAACCTATTTCGAGATCATTTTGATAGTATGGGTAAGTATGGGTATGTCAGAGGTGAATTGACA
The DNA here is from genome assembly GCA_030015575.1 of Agapanthus africanus. Classification (NCBI taxonomy): domain Eukaryota; kingdom Viridiplantae; phylum Streptophyta; class Magnoliopsida; order Asparagales; family Amaryllidaceae; genus Agapanthus; species Agapanthus africanus. Next base: position 512,148,716 of record JASDDO010000010.1, on the reverse strand, counting down.
ATTCATGGGTTATGACATTAAGCATATTAGATTCCAGGTAGTATAGAAGTGCAATATATTTTTGTGTACAGAGAAAATTAAACACCGTTTTAAAATATTTGTTAACATTATCATTATTGAGGGTACAAGGAATAGGCATGCACGAATATTATAACAACATTTTAAATAGGGGGTTGGAACTAGGTTATTGAGAAAGAAGAAGGTGACAGGAAAAGGGGAGAGAGGCGGATCCTACCTTTTGTTTGAGTCGGATGCCGAAGAGTTGAAAACGTAGGCGTGTACAAAATCCTCAATAGCTCCGCGTTCAGATTTTCCTCGGCGATTGGGTGGAGCCGTAGCGTCGGCGTCGTCGATACGAAGGCACTGGTATTTTTCAGAATATTTGGAGTTCTGAGGTGTGAGAAATCGGTGTTTGAAGTGCCTATTTATAGGGTTTCATTTCTAACAAAAAAATCCAAATTCTGTTAAATCAACAAAAAAATCCGCGCTGCCAATGATTTTCGAATCATCAGCTCGTGATTGCGCCCGCCGCCTCATCTCACCCGTTGGATCATGATCCAACGGGCGAGATCGCTCCGCCAAGAGCCCCACCGCCACCACGTGTCACGCGTGGGGGATCACGCGGTTTCGTGTGGTCCCCACCACGTGGTCGCATCGGTGGGTTCTGGGCCGTTGGATCTAGCATCCAACGGTCTAGATTAAAGGGGAATTTAAATATTTTTTTATTTTTATAAATAAAATAATAATCTGTTTATTATTTAAAAATTGAATCTGCTTTTAAAAAAATTGTTAAAAATAGTTAAAAATACGGGAAAATTATGGAAAAATTTCAGAAAATATATTTTATTATCATCTTTAGTATAAAAATAATTTTGGGCTAAAACTAAGTAATATAATCATTCCTATGGTTTAAGTTAGTTATTAAAGTTATATAATATCTACTTTATCCTTTAAAATATTTTTAATTACGAATTAATTACTTTAATTGATAATAAAAATATGTAGATTATTTTAAGGCGTTATAAAATCTTACTAAAACATTTTAAGCCTATAAAAACAATAAATAGATTTTTAGAAAATTCCTTTAATCCTATTCAATGCTTTGAAAATTATTAACATTACTTTAAAAATTATTCTTTTATTAATGAAACACATAAATAATTATTTGATAGTAGAAATTTAAATAAAATATATTTTATTAGGTATTAGAAAACACGGTCGTTACATGGTCAAAAGACCTATGATCCCTAATCGCGCCAAGCGGGGGAAATTCGAGCCGAACTATGAAGGCCCGTATATCATAGACAAGGTCTACCAGGATGGGGCCTATCTACTCGTGGACATGCATGGTGAAAGACCTTTCAGGCCAATAAAAGGTCTCTTCCTAAAAAAATACTACGCCTGACGAGTCACGGCCTAGGTCAACGATAGATGACGACGACTATGTCCGCTCGCTATCTTCCTAAGCCCAAACTCTATAAGTAGTAGCTGGCCAACAGACCGAAACGTCCTTAAACTAACGATGAACCACTATGTTCTAAAACTAGCTGCTGACCGAAACGTCGATAAACTACTGTAGACTGCAGCATCCCAAGGCTGATACAAAAAAGAAAGAGAAAAGAATAAAAAAAATAAGAAAGAAAAAGAAAAAACGGTATGTTCATAAGCGAAAAGGGCACGGATGAAAACCCGAGAGGGCCCCGTGAGTAAAAACAGCAGGGCTACCGGCGAGTTTTGTGAAAACCCGAAAGGGCGCAATCTCGTTAAAATACACTTGCAAGGTCCTCTCGACCTTGTGAGGAGAAACCACCTGCGTGAGATCTTTACGACTCACAAGGGAGCAACACACTTAGGGATCCCCACGATTCCTAAGGAGAAATTACACTTGCGAGATCCTCACGACTCGTAAGGAGAACCCTCTTATGAGACCCTTACGGCTCATAAGATTCAAAAGTCTTAAGCTACAGGGATCTGAACCTGTTCTTAAACAGCCACCACAACCTCCGATACTGCCCTACAAGCGGCTCAATGCTGACCCTTGTATACAATCCACGGGCGCGGAAAAAAACATTTCCTCACAAAGTCCTACCCACGACTAGGGATATGTCTACATGGTGAACATCCCTTGTAAGTCCTCTCGAATTATAGGGAGAAAACGCTCTTGTAAGATCCTTACGACTTATAAGAGACCATACACTTAGGAATCCTCACGATTCTTAAGGAGAAAACGCACCTACGAGATCCTCATGACTCGCAGGGAGAAATACCTTTATGAGACCCTTACGGCTCGTAAAGTCAAAAGCCTTAGTTGACAGGATCCCAACCCTGTCTACTAAGCCACCTTTGTTCGACATCGATAGAGGCAGATGATGATTCGCTCCTGGAGATATCCCAGTTGCAGCGGTGCTGATGCCGAAATCGGTGTATAATTCCAAGCTTGCAGCAAAGAAGCCAGCGAGCCACACATGCATACGAAATAGCCGAAATGATGGGGCAACTTGCAATAAATCAGCAAGTAAAAATGTATGCATGCAAAACAGCCGAAATGATTGGGCAACTCGCAATAAAAACCAGCGAGTAAAAATAAAATAAAATAGCCGAAATGATTGGGCACCGCGAAAAAATAGCCGAAATGATTGGGCAATCGCGACCTTCGCGATATAAAAGCTGAAATGATAGAGCATCGCGGAAAGAAATAAAAGAAAAATGAAATTTATGCCCTACAAGTGATATCACATCAATCCCTGTATACAATCCAGGGGCGCAAATAAAGAAGGAACCACACCTTCCCTCCTCAGGCTCCATCAGAAAACGAAGCCAAATCTCGACGGTTCAGGGATAGCCTAGAGATCATCAACAGCGTTCCTCTCCATTCCAGCAGGATTCAGACGCTGCAATCAACCCTGGAGCTATGGCAAAGCCCCTACTCCAAATTTCGATAGTTCCCGGACAACCTGGAGACCACTTCGATATTCGTTTCATTATAACAGACGCTACGTCATCCACATGACCCCGTCACGGAAATACGTCATCCACATGACCCCGTCTCGGAAATATGTCATCCACATGACCCCGTCACGGAAATACGTCATCCACATGACCCCGCCTCGGAAATAAGTCATCCATATGACCCCGTCGCGGAAATACGTCATCCACATGACCCCGTCTCGGAAATACGTCATCCACATGACCCCGTCATGGAAATACGTCATCCAAATGACCCCGTCTCGGAAATACGTCATCTACATGTCAATCTCACTAAACACTTACGGGTCCTCTCAATTCGTAAGGAAGAAAACTCTCTTATAAGATCCTTACGACTTATAAGGGAAAACGCACTTAGGAATCCTCACGACTCCTAAGGAGAAAAGACACCTACGAGATCCTCACGACTCGTAGGGAGAAAAGTCTTTATGAGACCCTCATGGCTCATAAAGTTGAAAAGTCTTAGGCAGCAGATCTGAACCTGCTTCCTAAGCCATCACTACCTCTCAAAAAAGCCAAAACAAGATGCTCACTCTATCATCTGCCGTCTATGCTTGCTAAGGTAACATGCTGATAACAAAAAAAAAGAGAAGAAAGCGACAAGGAGAACATTTGATTCGCATTTGATTAAGCGTTCGAAGCATACCCGTTCATGCATGTGCAAAAGATTTAGTACATAAAATAAAACACGCTGAAATGAGGAATTTGCCATTCATACTTCGAAAAGTTATTACAATCATGAAAGCAGTAAACGAAAACATCATCAAAATGATTACAATGGTAAATCCTCAGATCCAGGGTATGGATTGAGGAATTCGAAAGTAAGGCAGTCTAGAATCTTCCTGGCCTTTCTGACCATTCTCGTGTGCATCCTCTCGCGCTCACGAGTGTCGAGATCCTCGCCAATGTCCCCCTCCCTTCGATAAGAAGCGATAATCGTCGTCTGTTGGAAAGTTTGATGCAGAATATCAATGAGGTTATCTCGCCGCTTCTTCGAGATCAGCCCCGACAGGTACACTGAATGCATATTGTCTTCGGCATCATCCAGCGCATTAAGCGGTATGGCCTCGTGAAATCCAGGAAGTGCTCTCCAAATTTCTCCTACTACGATTTTCAAGAGAGCGGAACGGTGAGGAAGCAGCCAACCGACGCGTGCATGCAGACGATCCATAATCTCCGCACATTGGGCATCTGTAAACTCTTGGTTTTGGTAACGGCCCTGTATGTGAATATCCTCATAAGAGATGAACTCGTTCAGACTATATAAATGAACAGCCATAGTGCCTGAAAAGAAACATCATTAGAAGATTAATAATGAGGAAAAACAGATACGGAATTTAAACGACTCTTGATATCCCAATGGAGAAAACAAATTCTATTTATGACACCTAATAAATTTGAATTTGTGAGAAATCCTAAAAAGGGAATCTCATTTAATAAGCGACCCTTCGGGTCAAAGAGTTAAACTCCTCGAGAGCAATGGTCTACAAAAGGGAATGGCACCTGTCAAAGTCAATTATGAAAAGAATTTAAGGAAATTCCCCGAGAATGTCAAGAGCCTGGCTCTGTGATGATGATGGAAAATTCCATCAGAAAAGAATTAACTAAAATTATTTTTTATGAATTAAAAAATTCTGGGATCTTCAAGATCCATGAACAAACTCTTAAGAGTTCTTCATCAAAAATTAACAAATCAACATGATTCAAAAGAGCAAAGCTCTGTTCATGGGTTAAGAAACCCCAAGAAAAGATCTCCTTAGATCTATAGGCTCATGATCTGGAGAGAGCAAAACTCTATTATTGAAACCCTAAATGGGTCTTCTTTAGATCAAAGATCTATAAAGAGCAAGGCTCTGTTAATGGATAAAACCCTAATTTATTGAAAGTTTTAAACTTTACCTAAGTTCTGACAGAGTTTTGACTCTTAAAATGTTCTTAAACAAGAGAGCTATGCTCTGTTGGAGAATGAAATTCTCAGAAAACAAGAAGGAGATGAACAATGGTCATCTCAGAGGGCCAAAGGCCCTATTTATAGGCATTGAGAGCCGTTTCAACTTCCAAAAGTTGATCCGACGACTGAGATGCTGCCACCGCCGCACTCACGTATGGGCTACATAAGCGCAACGGTGGGGGGCATTTGTTTCCCCAATCAGAGCAAAACTCTGTTCAAATTCCTAGATTTGAAATGAAGCGACGCTTCTGTTTCCCCCAATCAGAGCAAAGCTCTGTTTTGAAATTCAAAATTCAAACGTTGAAGCAACGCTTCAGATCCAGCGCGCTGCGCGCCACGTGTCAAACACGGATGCGCTAGCGCCAGGTGCGCTGCACCCTAGGCAGTGCACCCCCAATCAGAGCAAAACTTTGTTCAATTTCCAAGATTGGAAAGCGAAGCAACGCTTCGTGAAAAGTGCTAGCATCAAATGCGCCTACAATAAGAGTCAAAGACTCTGAAATGGCGCTCACGTGTAAAGTACGAGAGCGCTAAGCGCCAGAAGTGCTTCACCCTTGCAAGAATTACTTGCACCTGGTTATAACAAATTAAATTATGCAGCGCATAAGCGCCTAACAAAGGAATTAAAAATAAAGGAGCACTTGGCGGATAATAAAATACTTAATTAGACATCTTTTTTATTATTACAATGTAAACAGATCACCAAACATGGGATCAAAAGGATAGGGGTTTGCAAAGCTAAGAATGAGATTATCCAGTTCCCTCTCTGTCTTCTCCACCATGTCAAAACGGCGGTCCTCTCGAGGAGTAGCCATCCACCGATCAACGCCGCACTCACCAAAGAAAGTAGAGATAACGACCCGACGAGCCCGTATCTGGCTCAGCAAGTGGATAGAGCAATCCCTCAGGGCTTTAGTGATCAAATGCGCCTCGAAGAAGCACTCGATCTTGTCTTCAGCAGCATCGAGCATTGCCGAGGTCATCTCTGCTGGAGGAAGGGGAATATCAGCGAGCACGGACGCAAGGATCGAAGCCAAATAGAGTGTGGGGGGAGAGGAGACCCTACACGAGTCAAGAGCTCGTACAGCGCTGCGTCGCATTGGTCATCCGTAAGAGAGGGATCCACCAAGTGCGCAGCAAAACGAGGAACAATGTCTTCGATGGGCACTTCCCATGGTTTTCGGCGAGCATGTGGGCGGTTACAAGCCATAACTGAGAGGATTCTTTGGAGGCGAGAAAAGAAAGAAGCTTTGCTTCAGATTATAAAAACTAGGCACAGAAAATTTTGTGTGCACAGTGGAGCTATTTCCAAGACTTGGGAAATGAAAGTTTTGGGCAATACAAGTTTGACTAAAAAGGAAGGTGAAAAGACACCTCTGGTAAAGCAACGCTTTAGATGCAGCGCCAATCAGTGCAAAACTCTGTTTGAAATTTGAATTTCAAACGTTTAAGCAACGCTTCAGATCCAGCGCTAGGCGCGCGGCGCGCCACGTGTCAAATATGGATGCGCTAGCGCCAGGTGCGCTGCGCCCTAAGCTGTGCACCATGAGTGCGCTAACGCTAGACACGCTGCGCGCCACGTGTCAAACACGGGTGCGCTAGCACAAGCTGCGCTGCGCTCTGAGCAGCGCACTACGTGTCAAACACCGGTGCGCTAGCGCCAAGTGTGCTGCGCTCTGAGCAAGCGCACCACGTGCAAAGCACAGGTGCGCCAGCGCTGGAATTATAAAATTCTCCACCGTCAGATCAAAAGATCTAATAATAATAATAAATCATTAATTGATTAGAATTAAATTCTATTAAGGAAAGATTTCTCAAAATCTTTCCAAACAACAAGATTGTGCTCTGTAAATCAGAGCACCGTTGGATCAATGATCCAATGGTAAATAAAAATTACCAAAGACAGAATAAATTCAACATGGAAAAATTTCTCAATTTTATTAAAATAAGAAAATTGTCTTCTGCAAAACAGAAGCCTCTGGATCAAAGATCCCACGGTGGGAAATACCCCAAAATCAATCAGAGAAAGATTTCTTTAACTGATTTAACAAATCAATTTGCCATATATAAGGGCCCCAAGACTTCAAGTCTGATATAGAGAAACCCTCCTACAAAGTTTGAGAAAACTCAAAGAAAGAAGAGCAAACTCTTAGCAAAAGAAGATTATTTCTTTATGGTAAAGATCATGAACAATGAACACAGAGATGAAATCATCTCATGAAAAGAAGAATTATCTTCTAAAAAGACCATAGATCTAAAAAAGATCAAGGTCTTTCATAAAAGAGATCAAAAGATCTCATCACATAATAAAGAATAACATATTCTTCACACAGATCATTGATCTATAAAGGCAGGCCCTTTCAAAAATAAGAACTGTTGTTCTTGAATTTTGAGACAAAGTCTCTTTTAAAAGAACATAAATTTGTTCATAGATCATAAAAACCGATCAATTGCGCTCTGAGCTCATGAAATGTGCCTTGCACTCTTGAACAGCGCTTCTGCGCTTCTAGGACCGGCGCTCAGCACCAAAACACGCCACGTGTCAACCACGTATGCAACTTGCGCTTTGCGTTTCTGAAATAGCGCACTGCGCTCTTGGGCTAGCGCTCAGCGCCGAGCGCGCCACGTGTCACTCATGTGTGCACCACTAAACTAGCGCAATGCGCTCATAATTTAGCGCTCAGCGCTCATAAACTAGCGCACTGCGCTCATCATCTGGCGCCTAGCGCAGAACATGACACGTGTCCCTTACATGTGCGCCACGTGGCAGAAGCGCACTGCACTTTTTGATCGGCGCAAAGCGTCTAGCGCACCATAGGTTGCGCTGATAGTACACAAGTTGTTCTTTAATGAGCCAGAGCTCTGCTGAATGCTTTGCATTCAATACAAGACAAAAAAAAGATGCCAAGATACAATGCTCAGCATTATTAAAAGGGCCAAGCCCAAGTAAAGGCTCAATAGTCAGAATAAACAAAATGTTTATTGGACTTAGCCCAATTTTGGCCGTAAGTCCTCAACTTATATTTAATTTCTGAAATGTAAAATGCGGTAGGATTCTCATTACTCGGCCTCTAAATTGCTTGAAGTTTTCCTCCCGATTCCCCTATATACATGCCCTTAAAGATTTGTTGCGGTCTTGCAGGCATTGGTAGCATTGATCAACCTTTTGGGCAACAGAAAGCTCGACAAATTCCTTAGTAGTGGGATTACAAACATAGTACATGGATTTGTGGACTGCACTTCTGATAGCTCGACTGCATATGACGAGGCCGTTGCAAGAGCTCTCAATCGTGATTCGAGCTCGAGCATCAACTAAATTTGGAATGAAGGAGAGAGTGGGATCGGGATGTTGTGGCAAATTTGTGTATCGTGGTAGTGTGAAGTATCTAGCGGTTAAAGACATAATCACGTAGGAAGAAACCATAAATCAATGGGTATGGATTGAGAGCAGAGTGGTTTTGTATGAAGCGAGGGTCGGTCGTGAGGTGAAGCCATTGCTTGCAGACGCAGCGAATTTTAGGGATCTCTTTTGCTGGAACCCGAATGAGGATCTCGGATATGATCTTTTCGTTGACAAAGAATGTGGTCGGCATATTTTGTATGGTGAGATGATTAGCAGCATAGGCTGCTGCTGCTTCATTAAGCAAAATATATAAGATTTATGTGTGTATTTTTAATTGTCGGACGGCCGAATATATGGCTCTTTCCTTGTTGCATTGTTTGTTTGAGATTGCTAGATTTAGAAGTATGTCATTGGTTTCATATGTTTTCCTTGATTTCTACGTTGTGCTGCTAGAAAAAAAAGTACTTTTATTAATCCAAGGAATGTTCATATATTGATCGATTAATTTTAGTGTCTTATAGCTTGGCTTTAGAAGTGTCTAATTAATTGTAGATGATGGTAAGGTAGATCAGCTTATACCTTATAGTTGCTGTTCTTTTTCGAGTGGTCGCGTCGTGATAGCATATGGTACTTTTTGTTAATTTTATTGGACTGAAGAATCCTTTGATTTGTATAGATCTACAGACAAGCAAGATGGATGATGGTGAAGGAATGCCTGCAGGAGAGATGATGGTGAAGGAATAAGAGATGGCGGTAAGAAAATTAGGTTATGTCTTACCAAAGTTCCACACTATAACTAGAGGGGGATCTTATCTTTGGAAATATGTTCACGCAATTATGAAGGTCTATTTAACCAAAGTTTTGAGCAAATTATCAAAAAGGATAGTTTTAAGCAAATTATCAAAAAGGTTAAGCTTAGAACTTTGTGTGCGGATAATTTTTAACTATTATTTAAAATATTGTATAATGTAATAATCTTTAAATTGTGCCTTATATATAATATATATTTGATTTATTTTAATAGTAATTTCAGCGATTTTTTATGAAAAATATTGTTAAACCAGTCTGTTTTGCCAACGTATGACGAATACATACTGGTTCTATACTGAAAGAATTATGGAAATACATAATGAATATTATCTGCATTGAAATATAGCATATTAGCATATACAAAATTAATTAAAACAAAATCGCTTGAAGCTAAAAATTTCTCGTGTTATCACACAACTTTTCTTGATTACGGAGATACATAAAAATATATGCAATCAATTATATCAGTTAATCATACTCTTTTCAAAGTATATTAAAAATACATGCAAGAAATATGAACGTAGGAAGATTACGTACTAACCTCTTTGTTTACCAATACCTGTGAATATGAAGGAAAGAAGAAGATGGGCAGAGAGAGAAAGAGAATGAGATCAATAGAGTTTTCACATTAATTTCTCTCTTTTGCTCTCACTCTCTTTCTCTCTCTGTCTATCTCCTCTTTCCTCTTTCCTCTTTCCTCCCTCTAATTTCCTCATCCTTGAATATATTGAACAAGTAATAAATGCTTTGTTATATATAGGCATGGTTTGCTTTAATCTTAAGCTTTAATTTTACTATTAAGGTTCAATCTTAGTCCAATTTATATCTTAGTTCTCCTAATATGGAAAGTGGTTAGGATTTCAGAAGTTAATTTATATTGAATCAAAAACCATCATTAAATTTGAATGGAGCTTATCAACATTATGCTCAAAAAATCTGCGAAGGTACTAAAATGATTTTGGTTAAGATTTTTTTTTATTTATTTATAGATTTGATATAATTGAAAGTTGGTTGTAGCTTTAGAATAATTTTTCCCTTTAGAAATTTAAGATTTTTTTTACTACATGTCATCATGGAAATTATATCCGCAATTTCAAATTGAAAACCCTCCTGCTCTTATAACACTCTATATACATCAATTATGAATAAAATGGACTTAGGGTCCTTAAATTTTCGGTGAAAAAGAAAAAGAAAAAGAAAAAGAAAAATTTGAGGATCCCTTACCTGTTTTGCATTAATGATTTAGAAGATACCGAAAAAGTTCTCTTATAAGTAGGGATGTGAACAAATTGGACACGGAGTGGAGTGGATATGGGTGTTACCATATCCGTATCTAATAGCCATTGGCGGATGCAAATATAGATACAGATGGTTATCGGAAAGTTAAATTACTATTTGCATTTGGTATAAAATAGACTTTCATGATCGATAGCGAGATCTGGATACAGATGTGACACGAATTAAAAATTTATATCCATTAAAGTCAAAACAGTACTATCTTTTCTTATCGTTTTAAAATATTAGATACAGATACAGAACGTATATATGTGTTACTATATGCATATCCAATGACTGTTCACAAATTCAGATTCAAATAGGATATCCAATATTTATATGAGGATTCGGGACCTGTAGCGACGCTACATGCCCCTGCTTCCAATGCCCAAATGCCCAGACTCCTAGGCACTTGAGACCCAGAGGCTTTCTTTGGGCCCCACATGCCAACAGGTCCGTAGACGGGACCTGCAGGGTACTACAAGCCCCTTGATTTTGATTACTTCAAATATCTCAAGTTATGATTTTGATTACTTCAAATATCTAAAAACATGTCCCGTATATTCATTTAAGTCTATTGCAATAACCCCCTTAGGTTTACTGGTATAGCACTTGATTACTTCAAATAAGCATAAACATTCCCTCTGATATAATCTGACTAGAACCCTCAAATTTTAGGCAGAGATGACTAAGAGAAGAAGGCCCTACCCCTTATTCATTCAAAAAACAACACAAACAAGTTTTTAAATTAGGCAATAATTTGATTTTTTGTTTTTTTGTTTTTAGAGTTGTAATAAACCATATAAGTTTTATCTGACATGATTTTATTATGCAGGTCATGTATAAGAGGAAACAAGTGCTATTTAGAGATTTGAATATTATATTTGCAACATCTGCTGCAAATTATCAAGAAGTTCCAATATCAAAACTGACTGATATTGATACGAGCAGATGAAGAAAGGATTGCAAAGAGAAAGGTAAAGTCATCAATAGCATAGCTGATGGAACTCCTTTTCGGGCCTCCGTCAGATGTTGTCTTCCGTTGATCTCGCGGTGGACTTAGTTGATTATCTTCCGTTGCGTGTGGATCTCAATGGGTTTTTGGAGAAAGAGGTGAAGTGAAGAAGTTGGTGCCGAGTACCTGTAAAGAAGTCCCGGGATGGTTTGGTACCACCAAGGACCCTCCGACGCTCAAGTTAGTGATGAGATCCGAGCAGAGTAACTGCTTAAAAGAGTAAAAAATGGCTTACTTGACCTCTCTATGATGGGGGTTTATATAGTGGTGGTGGCACGCAGCAGCAGGCGCGAGAATCTCGCCGGCAGTTACGCTCCCGACGTCACGCCCGCGTAGAAAGCGGATCGCCCATTAATGGGGATCGTGATGGCGTGGAACGTGGGATGTTGTTGGCGTAGAATCTGCACAGGGCGAGATTCGCGGACCGGCGGTTACGCCTGTGAGCGGTGGCCTTGGTCGGAGGGCCGAGGAAGACGGCCTCTGCCGGGAGCTCGGGGACGAGCGAGGAGGCCGAGGAGTCCCAGTCTTGTGGCAGCCCGGCGCGAGCTATGGGACCGAGGAGGGCAATTTGCAGGGGGCCCTGAGAAGGGTCAGCTTGTGTTTGCAGGTCGGGTAAAGGGTGGCCTGGTCGGCCCCTGTGGGCCTTTTTCTTCCGAGTTCCGGGACACGTCACCTGCCACGTGTCATGATCTTGGGGATCGTCAATATCGAGCACTATCATTAGCCCCCCCACTCTTGTCCGACCAGCTGTTGGGTCAGGTCAGGAGTGGACTGCCGGGCCTCCCGAGGTGAGATCCCTTCTAAGGTTTCGTCGAGACGGGTCCTCGGGCCGTCGGTTGTCCTTTCCGCTAGCGAATCAATGCGAGATCTTCGCATTTAAAGAAGGTGCGCCGGTTCGCGCACCCTGCAATTGAAGCGACGGTCCACATGTCGGGCGTCGACTGGCTGATGCGATGTATGCAGGCCTGCGGCGTTTGATGGGACGCGGTTCAGCTCTGGACTGCCACGTGGAGCGATCGGAGCCGCTGGGCGTGAGGATCCGTTTCGGCGAGAGACGATGGGCACCGTAGGATGAGGTCGTATGCAGTAATAAATATGGGTAGGGTCCACCTTAGGGCCCTTACTCCTTCATATTTTCCTCTCTCAAGTCCCGGCTGCTCGGCGCTCGTCTCCCTTCTCTCGTTTTCAGCCTTTGAAGAATTCCTTTTCCAAGGTTAGATGTCTTTCCCTGTAGAATCAGTAGACGTTGTAGGAGTAGATGCTAGGGTTCCTTTAGCTGTGTCTGAGTTTCCTCGGGAAGCAGGGGTCGGATCCTCTCCCCGGGGTCGCGAGGCGGGGGCCGCCTCCAGGGAGAAGGCGGCAGATGTGGCCCCTAGCACCCCGTGCTGGGTTAAGCATGAGAACGAGCTCGCCAACGCTCGGGCTCGCTTCCACATCCCCTCGCGCAACACGCTTCGTCTGGCCAAGGAGGGAGAGAGGGCAGATCAGGTACGGGTCAGGGAGATTGCCCTGTATTTAGAAGATTTTTGGGGTGGAATGCGCCTGCCCTTCGCTCCTGAGGTCATCCCCGCTCTGAATTTCTTCGGTTTGGCCCCCGGCCAGTTAGTGCCGAACTCATGGAGGATTCTCCTTGGGTTCTTGATCCGCCTGAAGTTGCAGGCGGATCCCTTCAGCCTTTCCCTTCTCGATTCCTCTCTCGTCTTCAAGAGTCACCCCGGTGGCCGAGCGGGCGACCCGAGATGGGTTTATCGTATTTTTAGGAAGCGGCCGGGGGTCGCTGCCGGGACCGAGGTCGTGGCCTTGCCCTCCTCCATTCATGATTGGAAAAAGAAGTTTTTCTTCGTTTCCCCTCCCGAGGGCGAGGACTGGCCTGTGCCCACCAAGTGGTCGAAGGAGAAGTGTCTGCCGAGGAACCAGTCCGATGACCCCGCCGCGGTGAGAGTGGCGTCGTGGGAGCCCATCCCTCGACTTGATGTGCTGCTGTCCGAGAGGGTTTTGAGCTGGGCCGGGCTTAGCCCCGTCGAGTTCGTCGGTAAGTTAGGCTTGCTTTTTGGGTTTACGTTTTACTCGTGTCGCTGATTTGTTGGGTGTTGTTCCGTGCAGGATCCATGGACTTCGTCTCCCTCCGATCTTCCATGTGCCAGCCGAGGCAGCCTATGTCACGCCCCGCTTCCCAGAGTACGCTAAGGTAGGCACGTGACATAGCCAACCATGCTACCTGTGGATAGGAATTATCCTTCCACAGTCATATTACGGCTGTAGAGATATCAAGAACAAAAAATAAAACTATCTAGCACATGTCCATAAGCCAAAATAAAATGAGTCAAGAATAAATAATGCGGAAGCAAAAGATCCAATACAAGAATAACTGGAATGTATGTCCCATAATGCGGGCTCACATCAGGAATAAAATGCTGAAAAGTAAAAGAACTAACTACTACTAAATCCTCACTGCTCAGCCTACTGGCTAAAGTACTCCTGCTCGGATTGCAGCAAAGGTACGGAATCTGGGCCATGCAAAACCCAGACGTCAGCGCGTCATATCATCAAGCAATAAAATATAAACAGGGTAACAAGACATGCAAGTATAATCATAAAATGGTAAAGCAGGTGTAACAGCAATATAAATCAGGGCAGTGAAGGGTAGTGTGCAGTGAGTAAACTAACTGGTCTATTGGGTTATCTACTCTCAAGTCTTTGAAATCAGTCTGATGAATCATCGATGTAACTCAATAGTATCCCGTGCGTGCCCGGGACCACGGTCAAAGTTCTCGGGCTGAATTCGAGACGTGCAGCTAGGCAGTAAAAGGGTAGTATGTAAAGATGAGTGATGTCAGCATCATCACCCCGGGGCTGGCCTAGCCCATAAGACTGATCAGAACAGGTATAAAACTGTCGAGTTACAAGTCAGGTTTCATCATTGATTTCCCCATACCCCCAAGTCAAAAGTGTTCAAGTCAGGTATTTAAATAATCTGGAGCTAATGCCAACACAGGATCAGGCAGGTATATGTTTGTCTGGATAGACAACAGGAACGGTCCGTAAGGACAACAGGTCAGGTTTGTTGGCATTAGACACAAGATCAGGTAACAGGTAAGATCATGGTACATCATGTCAAGCAAGGTAATGTATAAAGGTGTCATGCCATGTCAAGAGTTGTACGGTACCATGTCGTGTCAAGTAATGAGTGTAACAAGTCATGTCAGGGTGTACAAGATATCATGTGGGTGCTCATAATCAAACTAGCATAAACATGGTATACAGAACAAGCATGTGTGCTAATATAATCAACAATTTGGAACATGTAACGTGAAATGCAATTAGGTATAGATTAAGGTATGTAGATGCACAGTTATCAGTTTGGGTTTAAGGGATAGTTTCAACATTACATGAATACAGTAAAACGAATGTGGATGATAAAATCATGTTAATATGTGCTAAGTAATCTAGAGATGCAATTGAATATAAATCGGGTTAGATGTATGCAAATGGTCGTCCGACAGGGTATAAAATATAAAAGGGGTACTATGGGCTATGCAAATAATTGTTATAAGATTTAAATATGAATGTGGGTACTATGTATAATAGAACTAAATGCAACCTAGAATATTTCGAGCTATGAATCTAAAATGATATAACGGGACGTCGAAATGTTAAAATGGAAATTATGGTAGTAAATGTAAACTACAGGTTTAACGTGCATTCAAATAGGTATATAGTAATTTAAATAGCATATATAGTGATTTAAATAGCATGTAGCAAGTTTCACTTGCCTCGACGGATCGCGAAGTGATAAACGGAACGTCACGCGTCGGCGGGAAAAGTCGCGACGCGTGCACGGTACACGGAATGAACCCAAACCATGCACAAAGGGATCACACGGGTCAGATATTCTCGCTGGGTTGCCAGGATCATCGACGTCGCGGCCGGATTCCGGCGATCACAGAAAATAGTGAACACTAAAATAAGAATAAAAGAACTGCATGAAGAAAAGAAGAGAAGAATAGAAGGAGGATGGGGGAGAGGAGGCTCACAATGGTCTGTAGAGGGGTCGTGAGGGTCGACGGCGTCGACGGAGCTCCGGCGAGAAACCTGCAGAGGCCACCGACCGTTAAGAACTTGACACAGAACAGAAAAATGAAGGGAAGAAAGAGAAGGAAGGAGGAGGAAGGAGAGGAGAGGGAGCAGTGCTTACTGGGGTGCACGAGGGCCAAGTACACGGGGACAAGGTCACCGGTGGCGATCACCCCGGTGGTACAAGTGTGTGCAGGGGGTGCACGGGCCTGGGTCGGGAGGCGTGTAGGCTCGGAAGGAAGGAGATGATGAGGACGGGAGTCTCGTCGTCGGCTGTCGGCGACGGCGTGAGGGGAGATGGCGGCTAGGGTTTAACTGGCGATGGGTTTCATCTTTAAACGAACGAAGGAGGAAAGAAAGATATATAAGGAGTGGAGAGAGAGAGAGAGAGAGACGGAAGAGAGAGAGAATCGAGAAGAGAGAGAAGGGAGATCGAGAGGAGTGAGAGAGAGGAAGGAACAGTGAGGAGAGAGGGATTTGGATTTTAGCGCAGAGAGATAAAGAGAGAATAGAGAGGGGAGAGAGAGAGAGAAAGAGAAGAGCGAGAGAGAGAGAGAGAGACAGCGAGGGGGAAGATAGAGAGAGAAGTGTGGGCCCGGCACAAAACAAAGAAATGTGATTGGCTCGCGGGGGTTAGAAAAAGGTTTAGGAAAAAATTTATAAAAGATTTTTAATATCTTAAAGAATGATTTCATTGGCTGGGGAAAACAGGAAAAAGATTTCCATTGCTAAAAAATATTCTCATATGTTAACTTACCAAAAAATCTTAGCTGATGAAATAGGTTAATGAATTTTAAAAATATTTAAATAATTAGAATTTGGCGGGATGCAAAATAATTCAGAAAAGCGCCCGGGTCGGGTCCAAAATTTTGGATTTGAAATATGAAAATTTAGTAGCAAGTTCCAAAAATTAAAATGAAGGATTATTTAACAGAAATGCATACCTCAAAAACGGACACACGTACGTGCGCGTAGCCATCCAAACACGTCTGTTTCACTGAACGGGACGAGAACATGATGCAAGGACGCTACCACAGGGTTAGGGGTACCATGCAGGCCATGTCATGTATTTTTAAATTATTTTAAGTGACTTAAATTGTTATATGCAAAAATATGTGATGTTAGGGTATTCCACAATTATGAAACAACAAGCTCAAGCAAGCGGGTCGAATATAAAGTAAACTACCATTTGCAACCAAACAGGGTAAATGAAATAAACACCACAATCCACACATACGGCAAAAGAAATTGGTATAACTGGACTCGGTTGTTACATTATACCCAACTACAAAAAGAATTTCGTCCTCGAAATTCCAAGAACACAAAAAGGATAAACGACCAACAACTACAAGAAAAGATGGGGAAATTTCTGCCGGATTTCATCTTCTCGTTCCCAAGTTGACTCTCCATGTGAGCGATTACCCCAAGAAACAAGTACAAGAGGGATAACCTTACTCTTAAGAACCTTTTCCCTTCGATCCACGATCGCAATCGGTCGCTCCTCAAAAGTCAAGTCTTCTCGTACAGTCAGCTCCGAATGATCCAACACATGTTTTTCATCTCGAACATACTTACGGAGTTGAGATACGTGAAACACATCATGCACATTCGCCAAGAATTGCGGTAACGCCAATCGATACGCTACCTCACCAACACGCTCCAAAATCTCAATGGGTCCGACGAATCGAGGACTGAGCTTTCCTCGACTTCCGAAATGAATCACCCCTCTAGTCGGTGATATCTTCAAGAATACCAAATCACCCACGGCGAACTCTAGAGGTCTTCTCGACGTATCTGCCTAACTCTTCTGTCGGTCTTGTGCCGCTTTCATATGATTCCGGATAGCGTTAATTTTCTCCACTGTCTGCACAACCAAATCTGGTCCCAACAATCTTCGTTCACCGATATCGTCCCAACAAACAGGTGAACGACACCTGCGACCATATAAAGTTTCGAATGGAGCCATCTGAATAGTTTCCTAGAAACTGTTGTTGTAAGAAAACTCCACTAAATGTAGATGATCCTCCCATGAACCCTTAAAGTCCAACACGCAAGCTCTCAACATATCTTTAAGAGTTTGGATCGTTTTCTCCGACTGACCATCTGTTTGAGGATGATAAGCGGTGCTAAACTTCAATTGTGTCCCCAAACTTTCCTGTAAGCTCCTCCAGGAGTGTGATAAGAACCGAGTGTCACGGTCGGACACGATGCTCACCGGTACTCCATGCAATATTACAATCTCATGCATGTATCGTTCTGCCAAAGTTTCTGTTGATTGACCAACCTAAAAAGGAATGAAATGAGTTGCCTTGGTCAAACGATCAACAATCACCCAAACTGCATTTTTACCCTTTGGACTCTGCGGTAGAGCTGTCACGAAATCCATGGTTATATGTTCCCACTTCCACTGAGGAATCAGAAGTGGTTGCAATAAACCAGCCACCCTTTGATGTTCAGCCTTAACTTGCTGACACACCAAGCATTTTTCCATAAAGCGGGCAATCTCCCGTTTCATGCCTTCCCACCAGAAATGTTGTCTTATATCTCGGTACATCTTCGTGCCTCCTGGATGTACGGAATAAGCTGAACTGTGCGCCTCCTTCATAAGTTCTTCGCGAATATCCCCATTTGGCACACACAAACGGCTACCATATCTCAACGAACCATCTTCATGGATCAATAAATCTGTTCGAAGTCCGGCTTCAACCTGTTCTCGAAACTTTTGCAATCTAGAGTCCTGCGATTGTGCTGCTTTAATATTCTCGATCAACGATGAATGTACCTACAGCTGCATCAACTGTCCCGAAGAATGCGGTAGCACAACCTCCAAATCAAATCTCCGGAAGTCTTCAATGAGTTCCTTCCACGTAGTCAACATCTGAATTGCTGGTAACCGACTGAGCGCATCCGGCACAACATTAATTTTCCCCGGATGGTACTTAAGATCAAGATTGTAGTCAGCCATCAGCTCCAACCATCTACGCTGCCTCATATTAAGCTCCTTCTGCGTGAACACATACTTCAAGCTTTTGTGATCAGTAAAAACCTCGACCCTTTCGCCCAAAAGGTAGTGTCTCCAAATCTTCAAAGCGAAGATCACAGCCGCAAGCTCCAAGTCGTGAGTTGGGTAATTCTTCTCATGGGTCTTCAACTGTCTCGATGCGTACGCTACAACCTTCCCATGCTGCATCAAAACACATCCCAATCCTTTCCCAGATGCGTCGCTGTGAATCACCAATCCTCCGAAACTGTCTGGCACGATCAGAATAGGAGCGGTTATCAATTTCTACTTCAACGCCTCGAAAGATGACGCACACCTATCCGTCCACACAAAAGGTACCTCCTTAAGCGAAAGCTTGGTCAACGGCTCCGCCAAACGAGCAAAGTTCTCCACAAATCTTCTGTAATACCCGGCTAGTCCAAGAAAGCTTCTTATCTCCGCAACATTCTTCGGAATCGGCCAATCTCGAACTGCTGTAATCTTTTCGGGATCAACGACGATTCCATCGCCAGACACAGCATGCCCCAAAAAACTTTACTTCTTCCATCCAAAATTCGCACTTGCTCATCTTTGCATATAGTTTTTCTTGTCTCAGCGTCTGCAGTGCGATCTTCAAATGTTCTGCATGCTTTTCAATACTCTTCGAGTAGACCAGAATATTATCAATGAACACCACTATAAATTGGTCTAAGAATGGTGAAAAGATTTGGTTCATCAAGTCCATGAATATCGCCGGTGCATTCGTTATTCCGAAGGGCATCACTAAGTACTCGTAATGTCCATACCGAGTTCAGAACGCCGTCTTGCAAATATCTTCTGTTTTCACTCGGACCTGATGATATCCGGATCGCAAATCCAGCTTCGAGAATACCCTCGCACCACTAAGTTGCTCAAATAATTCGCCAATGCGAGGGATCGGGTACTTGTGCTTAATAGTCACCTGGTTTAATTCTCGATAATCGATGCACATCCTCCTCGTGCCATCTTTCTTCTTAACTAGAAGAACTGGAGCTCCCCAAGGCGAGTTACTGCTTCGAATCCAACCCTTCTAAAGTAATTCCGTAACCTGCTTCTTAACTTCTTCCAACTCCATCGGTGCCATTGGATAGTATGCTTTAGAGACAGGCGCTGCACCAGGAATAAGATCAATCGCGAACTCCACGTCTCGCTTCGGCGGTAAACCTGATATGTCCTCGAACACGTCCATGAAATATCGAACAACAGCTAGCGCTTCACTTTTATCAACCTCCATCGATGAAAGAACATTAGTTGTTGGCCTAGCCCTAAACTCGACTAGCCCGACAGAACTGCTTCCTCCAATAAAGGTAAACTCTGGATCTCCGGAAATCTGGAAAATTACTTTCTTTGCCCTACAATCGATGTGAGCGTGGAAAGTGCCGAGAAAATCCATTCCCAAGACGACTTCATAGCTACCCGTATCAATCACCAAGAAATCTGCAAAAAGCTCCAGTCCGCAAATAACAACTGCACAATCTTTACACTCTCTACTAGATATGATTTTCCCATTCCCAGTGTGTATGTCCCAGAAACTAGACAGGGTTGTGCAGGTAATCGAGTGTGTAGCTATAAACTTGGACGACATAAAACAGTGGGATGCACCAGAATCAAATAACTCTAATGCGGGAAAATCATGAACCGGTAGAATACCTGAAACAACTTCTCCTGAAGCCTTGGCTTCCTCAGCCGTCAGGGTAAATGCTCGAGCTTGATTGGGTCCCTGAGTCAGTTGCTTCTGTCCCTGAAACGGTTTCTACGGTGGCTTCTGAATATCATCCCTCGTGCGAAGCTTCGACGGACAAGCGTTGATAGTGTGATCCGCCGCTCCACAGACCAAACAGAGTCCCTGACTCCTTCGACAATCTCTTTTGCTCGTGTCCAGGTAAATGACAGTAGTCACAAATCACGGTCCTCCTCTGATCAACAACATCATACTTCTTCATCGGTGTTACACCACGACGGTCCACTGGAATACCTCTGCGTCCATATGCTCGGTTCGGTGCAAAAGTCGGCTTCCGTACTGCGATTGCCGTCTGCTGTGAACTCCCAGTCTTCCCAAATAAGCTCTGCTGTTCTTGGGCTGCCGTAAGTACCTGTGAGAAAGTGGTCAAACCCAGGAAGACAATCTGCCTCTGGATGTCCACATCCAAACTGCACATGAACCTCCTTACCCTATCCACATCGTTGGCAACTAAAGGTCCAGCGAACCTACTGAGCCGCGTCCACTCAGCTGCATGTACATCTACAGGTGCACCGTTCTGCCTTAGACTGATGAACTTCTCTTCAATTTCCTCCCGTGCAGTCCGCGGGAAGAACTTCTCCAAGAAACTCTTTGAAAAATCTGCCCACTTGATCGGCTTGGGCAAGCGGGTCTCCTCCACAAGCCACCATTCACAGGCGTAATCCACCAACTGGATGCGTACTACATCCACCCTCTTATCATCTGGGATCTGTGCCGCAATGAGTAAGTTCTCCGTGTCGACTAACCACTGCTTCGCTGGCAATGGCTCCTCCAAACCAGTAAAGACAGACGGACCCAGTCTACTGAAATCCGCTACGGTTCCCACACGATCCACTGGTCCGGCCACAACATTGTTCACGGACTGCTAAACGGTCCGCAAACCTTCCTGAAAAGATTCAGCTTGCTGCTGGATCAGCTCGGTCTGTCGCTTTTGATTCTCCAACATCCCACGTATTACTCCAAGCATGGCGGCTTCGTCAACACGCCTTTGGTACGTCTTCAGATTCTTGTCTGCCATGTTCCAAAAATCAAAACACCCAAGGATTAGCATAATAACAGATTTAAAATTGTAGATCAAGGCTAGAACTCCGAGTTACTTAAATAGAGTACCGCATTGTAACTATGCCGCGGTATCATAGCTATAATTACATAACTCCATCCAAGTCGCCTAAGTTCTAGAGATAAACAAGGAACCAGGTTTCGAGTCGATATGCAAAAGAGGTTTGCATATCGTAAATGTATAATCAGGAGGAGGTTAAGATTCAAGAACGGTAAAACGGCAAGGTGGCAGGACATGTTTCCTAATCACTAGTATTCTGATTCGTGTATTGGGTACAATACCCAACTACAAAAGAATCAACCCGATTAACCTATGGCTCTGATACCAAAAGAACCATGTCACGCCCCGCTTCCCAGAGTACGCTAAGGTAGGCACGTGACATAGCCAACCATGCTACCTGTGGATAGGAATTATCCTTCCACAGTCACATTACGGCTGTAGAGATATCAAGAACAAAAAAATAAAACTATCTAGCACATGTCCATAAGCCAAAATAAAATGAGTCAAGAATAAATAATGCGGAAGCAAAAGATCCAATACAAGAATAACTGGAATGTATGTCCCATAATGCGGGCTCACATCAGGAATAAAATGCTGAAAAGTAAAAGAACTAACTACTATTGAATCCTCACTGCGCAGCCTGCTGGCTGAAGTACTCCTGCTCGGACTGCAGCAAAGGTACGGAATTTGGGCCATGCAAAACCCAGGCGTCAGCGCGTCATATCATCAAGCAATAAAATATAAACAGGGTAACAAGACATGCAAGTATAATCATAAAATGGTAAAGCAGGTGTAACAGCAATATAAATCAGGGCAGTGAAGGGTAGTGTGCAGTGAGTAAACTAACTGGTCTATTGGGTTATCTACTTTCAAGTCTTTGAAATCAGTCTGATGAATCATCGATGTAACTCAATAGTATCCCGTGCATGCCCGGGACCATGGTCAAGATTCTCGGGCTGAATTCGAGACGTGCCGCTGGGCAGTAAAAGGGTAGTATGTAAAGATGAGTGATGTCAGCATCATCACCCCGGGGCTGGCCTAGCCCGTAAGACTGATCAAAACAGATATAGAACTTTCGAGTTACAAGTCAGGTTTCATCATTGATTTTCCCATACCCCCAAGTCAAAAGTGTTCAAGTCAGGTATTTAAATAATCTGGAGCTAATGCCAACACAGGATCAGGCAGGTATATGTTTGTCTGGATAGACAACAGGAACGGTCCATAAGGACAACAGGTCAGGTTTGTTGGTATTAGACACAAGATCAGGTAACAGGTAAGATCATGGTACATCATGTCAAGCTAGGTAATGTATAAAGGTGTCATGCCATGTCAAGAGTTGTACGGTACCATGTCGTGTCAAGTAATGGGTGTAACAAGTCATGTCAGGGTGTACAAGATATCATGTGGGTGCTCATAATCAAATTAGCATAAACATGGTATACAGAACAAGCATGTGTGTTAATATAATCAACAAGCTGGAACTTGTAACGTGAAATGCAATCAGGTATAGATTAAGGTATGTAGATGCACAGTTATCAGTTGGGTTTAAGGGATAGTTTCAACATTACATGAATACAGTAAAACGAATGTAGATGATAAAATCATATTAATATGTGCTAAGTAATCTAGAGATGCAATTGAATATAAATCGGGTTAGATGTATACAAATGGTCGTCCGACAGGGTATAACATATAAAAGGGGTATTGTGGGCTATACGAATAATTGTTAGAAGATTTAAATATGAATGTAGGTACTATGTATAATAGAACTAAATGCAACCTGGAATATTTCGAGCTATGAATCTAAAATGATATAACGGGACGTTGAAATGTTAAAATGGAAATTATGGTAGTAAATGTAAACTACAGGTTTAACGTGCACTCAAATAGGTACATAGTAATTTAAATAGCATATATAGTGATTTAAATAGCATGTAGCAAGTTTCACTTGCCTCGACGGATCGCGAAGCGGTAAACGGAACGTCACGCGTCGGCGGGAAAAGTCGCGACGCGTGCACGGTACACGGAATGAACCCAAACCACGCACAAAGGGATCACACGGGTCAGATTTCCTCGCTAGGTTGCTGGGATCGTCGACGTCGCGGCCGGATTCCGGCGATCACAGAAAACAGTGAACACTAAAATAAGAATAAAAGAACTGCATGAAGAAAAGAAGAGAAGAAGAGAAGGAGGATGGAGGAGAGGAGGCTCACAATGGTCTGTAGAGGGGTCGTGAGGGTTGACGGCGTCGACGGAGCTCCGGCGAGAAACCTGCAGAGGCCACCGGCGGTTAAGAAATTGACACAGAACAGAAATATGAAGGGAAGAAAGAGAAGGAAGGAGGAAGAAGGAGAGGAGAGGGAGCAGTGCTTACTGGGGTGCACGAGGGCTAATGACATGGGGACAAGGTCACCGGCGGCGATCACCCCGGTGGTACAAGTGTGTGCAGGGGGTGCACGGGCCTGGGTCGAGAGGCGTGTAGGCTCGGAAGGAAGGGGATGGGAGAGAAGGTAATGAGGGTGAGGAGATGACGAGGACGGGTGTCTTGTCATCGGCTGTTGTCACGCCCCGCTTCCCGGTATACGGCGAAGTGGTCGCGACGAGGTCCGCTACGTATATACTTAGAAGTACATACGCTAAGCGTATCTAAGCAATATAAAGTAAATCACAAGAGACAAAAGATATAAAAATAACATCAACTTTATTAATAATATTCTTTTGTACAATGCATGAAAAGTAAATACAACTGAAATGAAAAGCAATGCCTAAATAGTGGCATAATAGGAAATGAAAATACTGAAAAGAACAAGGTACAATATCTAAACCTCGGGGTCTTCGTGAAACTGCTCCAAGTCTTCACCGGTGGGCTCGATCTCTGCTGGGTCCAAAGCACCTGACGACATTCAAAGAATAAAAAAATAGAATGTCGTCAGCGAACAGGTCTTTCAGGTATTTTCCAGGGACACTGGTTTCCCTGGGGTTGAAACGAATCGATGTATTCCTGCAAAGACGCTAGTTTCTCTGCGGGTCGACGCGAATCAAGAAGTTCTCGTCAAGGACACTGGTTTTCCTGAGTCGAAGGATTTGCCAGGGACACTGATTTCCCTGAGGTTTGAAATAATCTCTGGTGGTCTTTCAGGTTCTATATGAGTTACCGTCAAAACCGTGAAGCTAGGAATTTGATCTTCGCTTCGTTTGCTGGCACAGCGTCTGTTGCATCAAGACGAATGTCGCGGTTGTCTCTAGGCTGTTGGTGAACCGTCGAGATTTGGCTTTGCTTTCTGACAGAGCTTGTTGGGAAGGTATGGTTCCCTCTTTGTTTGTGCCCTTGGATTGTATACAGGGATCAATGTGATCTCACCTGTAGGGCAAAAGTTTCATCATTCATTTTTTTTATTGCTTTATTTCCGCGATGCTCTATCAATTCAGCTTTTATATCGCGAGGGTCGCGATTGCCCAATCATTTCGGCTATTTTCCGCGGTGCCCAATCATTTCGGCTATTTATTTTATTTTTACTTGCTGCTTTTTATTGCGAGTTGCCTAATCATTTCGGCTGTTCTATATGCATACGTTTTTACTTGCTGCTTTTTATTGCAAGCTGCCCCATCATTTCGGCTATTTATTTTATTTTTACTCGCTGCTTTTTATTTTCGAGTTGCCCAATCATTTCGGCTGTTCTATATGCATTCGTTTTTACTTGCTGATTTTTATTGCAAGCTGCCCCATCATTTCGGCTATTTTGTATGCATGTGCGGCTTGCTGGCTTTTCGCCGTAAGCCTGGAATTAGACACCGGTTTCGGCATCAGCACCGCTACAACTGGGATATTGCCAGGAGCGAATCTTCATTTGCCTCTGTTGATGTCGAACAAAGGTGGCTTAGTGAACAGGGTTAAGGTCCTGTCGGCTAAGGCTTTTGACTTCATGAGCCGTAAGGGTCTCACAAAGGTATTTCTCCCTACAAGTCGTGAGGATCTTGTAGATGTATTTTCTCCTTAGGAATCATGAGGATTCCTAAGTGTATGTTCCTCTGTAAGTCGTAAGGATCCTATAAGAGGGTTTTCTCCTTGTAAGTCGAGAGGACTTATAAGGGTTGTTCATCATGCATACATATCTCCAGTCACGGATTGGACTTGGTTAGGGAAATGTTTATTCGCGCCCGTGGATTGTATACAAGGGTCATAATTGAACCACTTATAGGGCAATATCGAAGGTTGTGGAGTTTGCTTAAGTACAGGTTTAGGTCTCTGTAACTTAAAACTTTCAAATCTTATGAGCCGTGAGGGTCCCATAAGAGAGTTCTCCTTACGAGTCCTGAGGATCTCGCAAGTGTATTTTCTCCTTAGGAATCGTGGGGATCCCTAAGTGTGTTGCTCCCTTGTGAGTCATAAGGATCTCACGCGGGTGGTTTCTCCTTATAAGGTCGAGAGGACCCTGTAAGTGTCCTTTAACGAGGTTGCGTCCTTTCGGGTTTTCACAAACACTCGCCGGTAGTCCTGCTGTTTTTACTCACGGAGCCCTTTCGGGTTTTCATCCGTGCCCACTTTGCTTATGGACATACCCTTTTTTTTAATTCTTTTTATTCTCTTCTTTTTTTTTACGAGGTCGCGCCCTTTCGGGTTTTCACGAACACTCGCCGGTAGCCCTGCTGTTTTTACTCACGGAGCCCGAAAGGGTTTTCATCCGTACCCATTTTGCTTATGGACATACCGTTTATTTTTTATTTATTTTTTTTATATTATTTTTTTATATCGGCTTTGTGATGTTTCAATCCATCGTAGTTTATCGACATCTCGATTAACAACTAGTTTTAGGACATAGTGGTCCGTCATTAGTTTAGGACGTTTCGGTCCGTCATTAGTTTAAGGACGTTTCGGTCCGGTGTTGAAGAAGGCCGGCTACTACTTATAGAGTTTGGGCTTAGGAAGATAGCGAGTGGACATAGTCGTCGTCATCTATCATTGACCTAGGCTGTGGCTCATTAAGCGTAGTATTTCTTTAGGAAGCGACCATTTATTGGCCTGAAAGGTCTTTCACCGTGCATATCCATGAGTAGATAGGCTCCACCCTGATAGACCTTGTCTATGATGTACGGGCCTTCATAGTTTGGCTCGAATTTTCCCCGCTTGGCGCGATTGGGGATCATAGTCCTTTTGACCACTAGCACGAGTTCGCCTTGGCGGAATGTCCTCGGCCGGGTCAATCTTTCATATGAGCGCATCATCTTTGCTTTATAGGCCTCCAGATTTTGTTGCGTTATGAGCCGGGTTTCATCAAGGGAATCAAGCTCCTCAAGCCGAAGATGAGCATTTTCTTCGTCCGTCAGCTCGTAGTGGACTGCCACTCGTAGAGAGGATAACTCTATCTCGAGGGGGAGTACTGCTTCTGTACCGAATACCAACGCGTACAACGTTGTGTTCGTGGCTGTCTTGAACGTAGTTCGATACGCCCAGAGAGCTTCTTGCAGTCTCGCGTGCCAGTCCTTCTTATTTCGGGACACCGTCTTCTTCATGATCTTTGTCAAGGTCTTGTTGAAGGCCTCGGCTAGACCATTAGCTCGCGGATTATAAACTGAGGAATATCTCCAGTCTATATTATGCTGCTGCGTGAAGCGACTGATCTTGTAGCTTCTGTAAGCTGGCCCGTTATCGGAGATGATCCGTCGCGGAGTTCCAAACCGATATATGACGTGCGTCTTGAAGAAATGGAGGATATTCTCCGTCTTCACTTCTCTTAACGGTACTGCTTCTGCCTACTTGGAGAAGTGGTCAGTCGTCGCCAGGATGAAACGATGTGCCCTGGACGATGCGGGTTCGATGGGGCCGACTATGTCAGTTCCCCACATTTCGAATGGCCAGCTAGCTACCGTCGGATGGAGTGGATTTGGATGCTGGTGGATGAAGTCTCCATGGATTTGGCATGAGTGCTATTGCTTCGCATATTTGAGGCAGTCCTGAATCATCGTGGGCCAGTAGTAGCCCATTCGTTTGATCTTCAACTTCATCTTTGGGCCTGCTTGGTGAGAACCGCAGAGTCCGTCGTGAACTTCCTGAACGACTCTTTTTGCCTCTTCAGGTCCCATACATCTCAACCACAGAGAATCAAACGACCTCTTGTACAGAGTATCATTGACGAAGGCGAAAGACAGAGCTCGTTTCATAAGCCGATGTCTTGAGGACGCATCTTCGGGCGTTCGGCGGTATTTGAAGTAGTCTATAAAGACTTCTCTCCAATCCTCGGCCTTTTCCCGGTCTTTTATTTGCATAGCCATTTGCTCAGTCGCTCTCTTCTCTTCGGATGATTCCGGAGATATTTCTGCTGGGGCAAGCACCCGACGGCTTTGTACCACGATTCTGACGTCATCGAGGTTCTCATCAGCCAATTCTTTAGCGAGCTTGGCCAACACGTCCGCTTTGCTGTTTTCCGCACGTGGTATGTTCTCCAAAGTGTAGGAAGGGATTTGGGTCAACAATTGTTGCACCTTTTTGCCGTACTTCACCAATTCTGGTTTGCATGTCTGGTAGTCGCCGTTTACTTGACTAACGACCAGTTGGGAATCTCCGTATATGAGGAGGTTTTCAATTCCCATGTCGATGGCGATCTCGTGGCCTGCTATCAGAGCTTCATATTCAGCTTCATTGTTTGTCCTCGGTTCTGTTAAGGAGAAAGCAAAACGCATTATCCCTCCTTGTGGAGTCACGAAGATAAGGCCTACCCCCGATTTGATTATGGGCGTACTTTGTTTGCGCTTCTTCATGGAAGATGATCCATCGAAATAAAGCTCCCATCGGGTATCACCACCGTCGATCGCATCAAACGCATGTTCGTCTGGCAGCTCGCAATTCAGAGGAGAATCGGCGGGTATCGGATGTTCAGCGAGGAAGTCGGCAATGGCCTGGCCTTTCACTGCTTTAAGAGGTTGATACGTTATCGAGAACTCCATCAAGAGCAGGGCCCATTTAGCGAGCCGACCTGTCAATATGGCCTTCGACATCAAATATTTAAGAGGGTCCACCTTCGAAATGAGACGGACTTCATGCGCCAACGCATAGTGCCCGAGTTTCGTTATTGCAAAGATCAACGCCAGACAGTGTTTTTCAATGGGAGAGTAGTTGCTTTCTGCCCCCAGTAGAACCCGACTTAAGTAGTAGAGTGCTCTTTCTTTCCCTTGGTCGTTCTCTTGCGCCCATAATGCGCCTAAAGAACCTTCGAGGGCGGTTGTATAAAGAATGAGTGGCTTTCCCTTGACCGGAGCAGCCAACATGGCGGATTCTGGAGGTACTGCTTGATTTCGTTCAGCGCGCTCTGACATTTGTGATCCCAAACGAACGGGGTTCCCTTCTTCATCAGGTGGCTGTAAGGACGGCACTTGCCTGAAAGGTTGGCTATAAATCGCCGTATGTACGTGAGCTTCCCTTGGAGAAACCGCAGCTGTTTGAGAGTTCTTGGCGGAGGCATTTCCATGATCGCCTTGATCTTCGACGGATCTATCTTAATACCTAGGTGTCGGACGACGAATCCCAGGAATTTGCCCGAGGAAACTCCAAATACGCACTTGAGAGGATTCATCTTCAAGTTGTATCGTCGAAGGCGTTGAAATACGGTCTTGAGATGCTCGAGATGTTCCTCGTACGATT
The DNA here is from genome assembly GCA_030015575.1 of Agapanthus africanus. Lineage (NCBI taxonomy): Eukaryota > Viridiplantae > Streptophyta > Magnoliopsida > Asparagales > Amaryllidaceae > Agapanthus > Agapanthus africanus. Next base: position 512,119,807 of record JASDDO010000010.1, on the reverse strand, counting down.
TGCTTTTCACCACGAGATCATCGATATAGCATTCGACGATTTCTTGTATAAGGTCATCAAAGATCTTCGTCATGGCCCTCTGATAGGTGGCACCGGCGTTCTTTAGACCGAAGGGCATCACCTTGTAGCAGAATATACCTAACGGAGTCCTGAAGGCGGTGTGCTTCTGGTCTTCAGGATACATCTTTATCTGATTATACCCTGATGAGCCGTCCATGAAGGAGAACACCTCATGAGTGGACGTATTGTCTATCATCAGTTCGGTGACTGGCACTGGGAAATCGTCTTTCGGGCAAGCTTTATTGAGATCCCGGAAATCCACGCATATGCGCACTGTCCCATTTTTCTTCATCACGGGGACGATGTTGGCGATCCATTCAGGATATTGAACCTCCTGGATAAAGCCGGAATCGATCAGCTTCTTGACCTCGGCGTTGATGCTCATCTCAAGTTTGAGCCGCATTCTTCTCGGTGCTTGTTTGACCGGCTTGACGTCCGGAGATATCGCCAATTTATGCACAGCAATTTCTTGATCTAGTCCTGGCATTTCGGAATAGTTCCACGCGAAGCAATTTTTATGCTGCATAAGCAGGTCTTTTAATGAAGCCACCCTCTCTTCAGACAGCAGCTCACTAATGAATGTCGGTCGCGGGTCATTCGCCGTCCCCAACTCAATTTTCTTGAGGTTATCCGCAGTGGTATGTATTCCATCTTCTAGCTCTTTCGGTGCTGGTAGGAATTCTGAGATCGCCTCGTCATTGCTATTTTCAAAGCACCAAGGAAGGTCATCCATATTCTCGGGCTCTTCTTTTGATATTGTTATCATATGACAAGTACGAGCTCGCTTCCAAGACCGATGTGTATTTGGTTCTGCTCTCGTGGCTTTGAGTTCGTGCTTCTGTGGCGGCGTTACCCTCCAGTTGTCAGATAGAGCGAACTTGCCAAGCTGATACTGATCTTCGACCCAATTTTTAAAAGTGAAGCAGTCTTCGAGAGGATGCCCTATCACTCGGTGATAAGAGCAATAGTTTGGGTGTGAGACTTCACCTGCTTGTTCGGGGTGTTTAGACTCCGGCAGCGCAAGCATCTGGTATTTTATAGCTCGGTCAAGTATCTTCTTCGTCTTGTCCCGAGGAAAAGAGTACGCTCGACCAATTTTCCTCATGAGGGATAGATCGGAACCGCTCGATTCCCGCTTGCGTGGCTTCTTAGTCCCGCTTTGTTGCTGTTGAGCGCCTTTTTCGCCTCTCGACTTATTTCTGCCTCTGCGTCGAGCCTTTTTTATAACAGGTTGACAGGGAGCGGCATTTTCATCTTTCACAGCCTGTTGGAGGAGTTGCGTTTTGTCTTTCTCATAGATGGCCATTTCGCGGTTATGGTCTTCTCGGACTTTTTGACCAGCTTCCCTTATAAACTTGTCCATTTGTTCTTCGAACGACGGACTGGGCACTTTTGCATCAGGAACTTTTACTGGTTCAGGATTAGCGTCCTCCCATTGAGCATCCGCTTCTTCATCGGAATCATGCACGACGTAGCAACCGTGGAGTAGCTCTCGTTTCTTGGACCGAATGTAACCAAGCCCGATTGTTTCCATTCTCCCATTAAGCAACTTGTGCTGAGTCCCTGGAACGTTCCAGACCCTGTCATAGAATTTGGCTTTTCGAGCGGTCTGTTTGAAGGATATCCCTTGGCGCTTTAGCAGCCTCTTCAATCCTTCTGTATAATATCTGGGAAGACGGATGGGCTGAAGTCTGGCAAGCATAGGATCCATACCGTGCCAGATTTCTTTCTCCACTTTGGTTTCTTCAGAGCGGTAGAATAGAATTGCCTTTTCGCCTTCTCGCCTGAGAGGGACATAGAACGTCCGCAGCTCCCCTACGCTGTAGATATCAAGTGCATCCAGTTTTTTTATGGTGTTTAAGTGGAACCATGGCGACTTGTAGACTTTGCTCTTCGTCAGTGGACGTTTGTATTGAAGGCCGAGCAGAGAATACAACATGGACCTCATCTTCCGAGTCACTACCAAAGATGAACGTAGGAGCGGATGGTCCCGGCTTATTGTATTGGGGCGGACCCGAATAAACTATCTTCTCTTCCTCTTCGGTATCATTGCCGAAGACAGGGATGGTGGCGTTAGCTTTGTTCTCCGGCTTGCGACACCTTTCCGTGTCTTCGAAATCCGGTAAAAAGTATTTAGCATCTTCATATTTGCGGACTTCGTTCACAGAGAACGGGTTCAGTTATCCCATCATGGTATACTCGAGACCATCCTTAAAATATTTCATACACTGATGCTGTGTAGAAGGGATGATGTTGTACTCGTGTAACCATGGTCGGCCGAGCAGAGCATTGTAGCATGTCTTGGCGTCTATGACGTGGAACTTAATGTCCGTGACGAGTAGCCTAAAGCGTAGCGTCAGTATCACAGATCCAAGAGTTCGTGATGATTGAGAATCGAATCCGGAGATGGTGATCTTATCCCGAGCAAGGTGCTGGACACTCATGAAGATTTCCTTCAACACCCGCACGTTAAGGAGATTAACGGAGGATCCATTGTCGACCAGGATTTTGCCTATCTTTATATCATGGCAGTATCCTGAGACATAGAGGGGGCGATTGTGTTCGCGCGTCCCAAGGAGAAGGTCTTCATCGCCGAAAGTGACATCGGCCGTGTGCACTTCCTCCAATTCATCCTTCATCTTTTCTTCGGCCAGGAAAGCTTGGAATTGTTCCGGCTCCTGTAGTGCCTTGATTAACGAATCTCTCGCCTCTTTTGATAGTAAAAGGGCGTCAAGAATGCTGAGCTGCGAAGGTAGCTTTCTCAAGTGTGCCAGAACGTTGTAGTCCCCCTTATTTTTCTTCGGCGGGTCCTTGGCGGCTAGCTCTTCCATGACTTGGTCATCTAGGGCGATATCCTCAGAGACCTTTTCTTTCCCTTTATCTTTCTTGTTTGAGGGTCCGAGATTCTTTTCGGGCAGCGTCCGATTACGCAGCTGGATATTTTCGCAGACCTTCGGCTCTTCTTCTTTTCCCGAGGTGGACTCTTTAAAGAGAGGGCTAAGAGCCATTTCTTCGTCAGAGTCGCTCCCGAATGTGAGAACTCGCGATCCCCCGGCGTTAACCATGCGAAAATCGCCGGTAGTTCTGTTAAGCCGCTCGATCGTACCTTTCTGCTCCCGGCGAGTTGTGCGCTTCTCCCGCTTAAAATGTTGTCGGTGAGCAACGTATCCTTGCCACCATCTATTGAAAGCTTTGCACTCTTCGGTGGGGTGCGAAATCTTCCGATGATACAAGTAATAAGAGGGGTGCATTTCCGCTTCACCGGTAATGTTTCCTTCAGAGGATGGTAGCTTCATGCCCATTGATATGGCCTTAGCAAACCTTTTCCTCGTCTTGAATTTGCTTTTATCCACGGTGGATGTATTTTGCTCCAGCGAGAGTGTCTCAACTCTTTCGTCAAGTCGCTGGCGCTTGGCCCTTTCAAATATGGCCGTCTCGCTTTCCCGATCAGCTTTACTTTTCAACAGAGCTTCATTGAGGAATGCGTCAATTGTTTCATCCGATGGCCCCAGAAATTCCGGTTTAGGATCTGCCCCCAGCTTTTCAGTGCAAGGAGTTTCCTCATCGTTTGTAAACGAATGGGAAATCATATGACAGCTCGCCACGTATTCCTCGGATTCATCCGACGAGCTCTCCCCCTCATCTTCTTCTTGAAAGACGTGGTTGAGGAACTCTTGGAATGTGATGGGAGTTCGTGCTTTCTGGTTGTACTCCTCGAGTGCGTCAATCTGCTTTTGTAAGTCCGTGCGCTTGTCGCCAGGCTTCACGGGCTTCTTGGATTTCTTCTTTTTCTTCTCTGAAGATTTTGACGGCTGGCTGAGAGTGCTTGGGCCACCACTATCGCTCTTTGGAGTTGGGCGCAGCTTCAACATCCTTTCAATGATCTGAGGTTCCAACAGGTTCTTCCACCTGATCGCTGGGCATGTTTGAAGATCGTTCAACATCCTCTTTGTTTTGGCTGATAGCACGACCTCCCATGGAGCCTCTTCAATGAGAGAGCACGTTGCCCCCGGCGTATTCATCCTTTTAGAGGTGTGAGGTTGCGACGGATTCACCTTCCATCTGTCGGATAACGCGAACTTGCCCTGTTGGTACTGGTCTTCAATCCAATTTTTGAAGACGTAGCAATCTTCGATCGGGTGACCCAGTACTCGGTGATAGGGACAGTAATTGGGATCATGGACGTCGTTCGACTGCGACGGACGTCTTGGATCCGGCAGGTTTATGAGTCGGTTGCGCAACGCCAGCTCGAATAATCTTCTCGTTTTATCTCGGGGAAACGAGTAAGGACGTCCTAGCCTCTCCTCAAGGGGTACGTGCGGACGCATATTATTTTGACGGACAGCCGGTTTCAAGTTGCCCGGCTGCTGTTGAGCATTAGCGACAACAATTGCTTTTCCCTTCCCCTTCTCATTTCGAGAGTCCGGCTTTGGAGGGGGAGGTCTATGGCCCATCTGGTCCATTTGAGATAGCTTGTCGATCAGGGCTTGGAAGGTAGTCAGCTTGAAGAACATCATAAATTGGGATATGGTCGCCTGCGGATCGAGGGTTCCCACAAACATACCCACTGCTGGCGCTTCTTCAATGCGTTGCTCGCATTTTGACCATAAGTTCCACCACCGTATAGCATATTGGACCCATGTCTCGTCCGGCTTCACCCTGGCATTAATCAATGCCGTCATCGGGGTGCGTTCGCTGGCGCTTGCGAAACGTTGGGTAAACAGCAGTTCCATCTCCGCAAATGTCTTGATAGAGTCGTTTGGGAGCTCAGAGTACCACTCGAACGCTGTATCTGACAAGCTGCCGACGAACTGGCGAAGCAACAATTTATCATCACCACCGGTGTTGCCGCAAAGCGCCCTGAACTGGGCAACATGCTGGTCGGGATTGCCCGTCCCCTGATAGACGTAGAATTTGGGTATTGTATAGCCCGGCGGGTACTTTATCTGATCGTACCACCTTGGATATGGTCGTCCTGTTTTTACGACCTGACCGGCTGCCTCAGTCGCATGATGAACCCGTATCTGTTGGGCTATATATTCGTCCAAGTCAGCTTTGGAGATTGTCTCCTCCTTGGCTGTTGACAGAGCCGGTGGAGGATTTGACGTTTCTCCCCTGTCGTCTTCAAGGACGATCGGAGGATCTTCTTCAGGAGGATCTTGCTGGATCATCATTCCCACCATGTCCTAGAACAGGAAGGCCATTCGCTTTATGTTGGCTGCTTGTTCAGCAGCCTCTTTATCCTTCTTCTCCAATATCCGACGAAGGAATTCAGCGTCAGTTTCTTGCTCCTGGCGTTGATCCGAGGACGCTTCAGGGCCTTCTTTTGGCCCAGTGAGTGCTGCCATCGCACTCATCATTTCCTGGAGCTTCTGCTGTTGCTCCTGAGCTTTGGTCACTGACCGTGTAAGCGGTCTATGACCTGTAGATGCACGGCTGTCCTCCTTTCCCGATGCCATGTATACAGTATGGACTACAATGCCCCCGGACTTAGGGCGTTTAGGCTCGCCGCCTTTGACATTTGCCGCGGGCATGGGAATTTTCTCCGGCCTCCTTCTCTTATGGGCCGTTGAAGTTGAGGGGGCCGTTGCATTGGGCACCCTGGCTGTTGTCGTCCTTTGTTGTTTGTCAGGACGGTTCTTTTCTTCCTGCACTTTCACCCTTTTCTGCCGGCGAGAGTGACCTTGGTCGATTACGGAATCTTGAACCCTCCGCCAGACCTTGTAAATTTTGGAGGACAGCCGTTGAGGGGGCTGCTCCAGCTTAGTTTCTGTAACTCTCTCAGCAGGTGGAGGAGATCTTTTTAGTGTAGCAGTCAGAGAGTTCTTGCGTACCCTCCTTAGCGGTTCAAAGCTGTTCCCAGTTGGAACAGCAGCATTAACTTTCACCATTGGAGCAGGTGGAGTTAGCCTTAAGGGGGAGTTGCCCCCGGCCTTCCTTACTCGGCGCCAGTGGCGACATCGAGCGTGACGAGCCGTTGGGACTGGCTCGGCGATAGAGACAGCTTCTTCTTGCTCCCTGTCCGAATGAGGTGCTGCTGGTGTCAGCCTCTTAAAGACTGATGTTGTCCTTTGAGTGGCGACGTTCAATCTGTCAAAGACAGACCCTCGAGTAGGAGCAGGAGCCGGAATAGTCAGCCTCGAAAAGACCGACTCTTTAACAGGAGAAGCCGCCTTGACGACTTCAGGAACATAGGTGGCTATCTTCCTCGGGACGGCCACTTCAGGGTTCTTGGGCTTCCTGGCGGGCCCATCAGGGTTCTGGTTCAGCCTGGTAAAGACAGAGGCTGCCGGTTTGATATAGGACGACCCGTTGAAAGGGGCCGTTGTAGCAGTAAGCCGATCGAAAACTGACTTCTTGTTCGCTTCTGATGCCGGCACTGGCATGGTGAAGCTTGCAGGCGGGAGCATGGTCCCGAAAAACAGACCAGTGGTGGCCTGGGTCACCTGGCCCACCGGCATGGCAAGGATGGAGGCCGCTTGAAGCCCATAGGCTACACCTCCAGGTGAGGCGGAGCGTCGGTTGCATTGGCATTTGGAGCAGCTCGAGCAGTTGGAGGCCATTGATGCTTGATTTCTGCGCCAGGTAAAAGACCAAATCTTAGTAACTTGAAATCCAAAGGCAACCATTAACAAACCGCGATTCGTTCATGAAGACGACACACGAAGTGTGGAGTGGAAAGACGAAAAGGTCCCACCGGGTGTGCCAGAATCTGTTTACCGCCGGAAACCGGGAAGACGGACAGTCTTGCCTGAATCTGGGGGCAGATGCTATTTGGTTTTATCCGTCCACCTCTCCGAAGATGCCACGTTGATTTATGGCACCGTGTATCGGAGGTTTAAACGGATGCGGCCGATATAGCAGACTTCGTCAGAGTCCCCCTCATCTGAGGGGTTTTTGATTGTGGGGACGCTCTTCCCTGCAGGCGCAAGCCCCTGCAGTTAATTACGCTACCGCATCGCTGTAGCAACTTTCTCCTTCTCCAGAATTTCACTTCGTATCGTGTGTGTTTGTTTTGTTTGTGGTTGCCCGTGGATCGTATACGGAGACTAATTTATGTCGTCGCCCGTAGGACGTGGATTAATCCAAATCCGTATTTACTTAGATTTGGGTATGGGATTTTAGTTTAAGGATACGTTAGCCCTATTTGAGGCTAAGATCAACTTAAACTTTTGTTAAGGATACGTTAGCCTAATCTCCAGACTAAGATCAACTTAACGGGATCGTTTGGATCCGACAAGAGAGCAATTGGCTCTATTGTTTAGTTTAATGACGTTGCGGTCGATTTCCAGTTTAGGGACATGGTGGTCCATATTCCAGTTTAGGGACGCAGGGGTCCATCATTCCCATTTGGGGACGAGCATTAGTTTAAGGACATTTCGGTCCAACATTCCCATTTTGGGATGAATATTAGTTTAAGGACGTTTCGGTCCAACATTCCTATTTTGGGACGAATATTAGTTTAGGGACGTTTCGGTCCAACATTCCCATCTAGTGACGAATATTAGTTTAAGGACGTTTCGGTCCACGAGTTTAAGGACCCCGCAGTCCGTATCGATGTGTGGTTGTCGGGACTCGTCACCTCTTTGACGTCGTTGAAGGATTACAACGATAGGGGTCAAAGGAGTTCAGAGATATACCCTTGAACCGGATATAAATTGATTTAGGAGAGCAGTCTTGCTCGGTCAATTTAATTTGAGGACTTACGGCCATGATTGGGCTAAGTCCAGTTGAGAATATTCAACGTTTTTATTTATCTTTGGCCTATTAGGCATGTGCTAGGGTTTTGCCCCTTTTTAGTAATGCACTGCATTTATTCTGGCCTGCTAGGCCTTTTTGATTTGGGCTCAGTCCCTTTGTAAATGATGCAGAGCGTCTATTTTGGTTTGGGCTCTGCCCCTTTTTTTTAAAATAATGCATTGCATTTTATTTGGCCTGTTAGGCCTTTTTTAATTGGGCTTGGCCCTTCTGCAGTGCATTAATTACTTGACAGTGGCTTGTCAGGCGCTTTGCGCCAATTACTGAGCGCAAACGCTTGTCGTGGTGACACGTGTCACACTCTGGTGAGCGCGAGCGCAACAGCGCAGTGCGCTGCGCCAGTGCGCCGCGCTGTTGCGCTACTGACACATGGCGCGCTCTGGTGAGTTGCGCCAACTTTAAAGAGTAATGCTCTATTTTAAAAGCGCACAGCGCAAGTGGTCTTGGAGCTGACACGTGGCGCTCTCTGGTGGCTTGCGCCAACTCAAGAGCGCAACAGTGCAGATTTGCAAGTGCAAGACACTGTTTTAATAATTTAATCCAATTTTGGATTTAAGAGAGGAATCTTTAAGATTCCAGAACCAATGGTTCATAAAAAAGTGCAAAGCACTGTTATTATTTATTTTTTATTGAAGATCATTGATCTTGTTCTTAGATCAATGATCTATTCAGAAGAAGTTCTTCTTTCATAAAGGTTTTTACTTTTTCTCTCTTCTTCTTGAGTTTCTTCTCAAAATTCTTCAGAGTTCCCTCTGTTTTGTTGTTTTTGAAGTTCTTGATGTTCTCGATATTTTTTTCTTTTGAATTGGGGTCTAGGAGCCTTTATATAGTCCCCATTAATTTGTTAAATTTGTTAAAGAGATCATTCTCTGAGTGATTTGGGGAATTTTCCCCACCGTTGGATCTTTGATCCAAAGAGCTTCTGTTTTACAGAAGACAATCTTCTTGTTTTAACAAGAACAGAAGGATCTTACTAGAATTTTAATTCTGTTTGGCGCAATCGCCTCAGCACTTGACACGTGTCGCGCAGCGCAACTGCGCTGACACGTGTCGCGCTGCGCACAGCGCAACGCAACTGCGCTGACACGTGTCGCGCAGCGCACAACGCAGCGCAACTGCGCTTGCGCCACTGCGCTGACACGTGTCGCGCAGCGCAGTGGTTGCGCAACTGAAACGTTGCTTCCTTTAATTTTGTTTTAAATAGAGCCTTACTCCGATTGGGCGAGCTGCCTTGGGCGCTGCGCTCCGTGCGCTGGCGTGCCTGATTTTGACACGTGGCGCCCTGCGCGCAGCGGATCTGAAGTGTTGCTTCATTTATTAAAGTTTAAATTTTCAAAGTAGAGCTTTGCTCTGATTGGGGGGAATCGGAAGCGTTGCTTCATCTCCCACCTTAGAATTTGAACAGAGCTTTGCTCTGATTGGGGTAAACAGTATCCTCCACTGACACTACCATGATCTGGACGATGGTCAGCTCTGCTAGAGGGGGACGCTGCTCCTACTCGCAATCAGCTTGCCGCTTGTCCCTCAGGTACGCTGCTAGGTGCTCCGAACGGATGAGCTCCTCGATGTATTCTCGGAGATGCTTACAACTCTCCGTGGAGTGGCCTAGCGACCTGTGGAACCTGCAGTAGAGGCACCGGGTTCGCTTTGAAGCCATTCGCGAGATCGTGGGGGCTTGAAGAACCCCTCGCCCTTAGTCTCTTCTGGTAGCACTGCCTGGGAGACATTGAGCGGTGTGTACTCCTGGAACTTTGGGAGATAGGACTTTTGTCGTTCAGGTCCCCTTCTCTCTTCTCTTGCCCTCTTCTTTTGGTCGGTTTGCTCTGCCCGGGGGAGATTTGCGCTTACCTCGGATTCGAGCTGGACCTCGCGCTCGGTCCAGGCCTTGACCTCAGCTATGGTCTTAGGTTGCGCTAGTGCAAAGGAGCGTAACCACTCCTTGTGCCTAAGACCAGACCTTAGTGCCGTGATGACCATCTCGTCCCGGTGCTCGGAGACCTCGAGAATGGAGTTGTAGAAGCGGTTGACGTACGCTCTGAACGTCTCTTTGTCCCCGCTTTTGATCGTGAAGAGGTGGTCGACGGTGCGTTTTTGCCGCCTGTTCCCGACGAAGTGGCCGAGGAATTGGGTGGCTAGCTCGTTGAAAGTTGAGATCGAGCGCTGCTCAAGTCCTCGGAACCAGTCTCGCCGGGAGCGGATGAGAGTGGCCGGGAAAGCCCGGCATTGGGCGGCGTCGGAGTTGTCTTGGAAGCTCATCCCTGCTGTGAACGCATCCAAATGGTCCTTCGGGTCAGACTTGTCGTCGAAGAGGGAGACCTTTGGGGGCTTGTTGCGAGAGGAGACATGGACAGCGAGCAGCTTCTCTGTGAATAGTTTGGTGAGCGAGTCGGCGGCGTACTTAGTCCCGTCGCTCGAACGGTGACTTTCCCGATGCAGACCCTCGATCTTCTTCTCGAGGAAGTCGAGTCGGCCGTGGTACCCTGACGACTCAGCACATTCTGATCCTAGGCCTCTGCTGTTGGAGGCCTACGTCTGGCCTCGGCCCCGTTTTCTCTTAATGAGGTTTCTTAGATCCTCCGGCGAGGTAGTCTTCGAGTCGCCGTGGTGAGTCTCGTCCGCGCGACCCCGTCGAGGGAGGGGGTGTCGGTCAGGTCTGGTAACAGGCGAGCTGACAGACATCTCCTCGGGAGGGACATGTGTGCGAAGGATCTCGGGACGAGGCGCCCTGGCGACGGATCTCGACATTGAACTGTGAGGCGCCCAGCGGGCCTCAGAATGTATTGGCCCAGGAGATCTGCGGCCGTGGGAGATAGCGACACGGTGGTCGACAGTGCCGACGTGGACGGAGTCTTCTCTTCCCTTATAGGGGTCCCGGTCCCGAGGCGGGGGAGCAGCAACCTGGGGATCTTGCCCTGCCGTTTGGACCCGGATGGGCGCCTCCACGAAGGACGCAAGTCGGTCTATTCGGCCGGCAAGGGCGCTAATGACATTCGGCGGAGGAGGTTCATCCACGCCTCCGTTGAGGGGGAGGCGGCGGCTAGTGCTTGGATCTTCGTGATGATCGCTCGCCATTGGATTGAGATCGGAAAGTGAACTTTTGTTTTTATGGAATCAAGGATTTCCCACAGATGGCGCCAGCTGACGCGACCTGGATCGCACCAAGATGTTACCTTCCGTTGATCTGCTGATGGCGGCGATGGGTGGTTGAGATTGGATCTGGAGGCTGTCGCTCCTGAAACGTGTGGATCTCAATGGGTTTGAGGTTGTGGTTGCCGAGCTACCTGCAAGGAAGTCCCGAGGTGGTTGTACCACCGAGGACCCTCCGACGGTTAAGTTAGACTAGAGATCCGAGCAGAGTAACGACTTAGTGGAGTAAAAATGGCTTACTTGAACCGTCTGAATAAGGGGTTTATATAGCGGCGGCAGCAGGCAGGGCAGGCGCAAGAATCACGCCAGCAGTTACGCTCCCGACGTCACGCCCGCGTGATTAGCGAGATCTCTCATTAATGGCGAGACAGGTTCGTTAATAGGGGATCGTGATGGTGTGGAACGTAGGATGTGGCCGGCGGATGTCTCCCGCATGGCAAGATTCGCAGGATGGCGGTTGCGCCTGTGAGCGGTGCCGTTGGTCGGTCAAAGAGACCGAGGAAAATGACCTCGGAGGGAAAGCACGCGGACGAGCGGGATAGCCCAGATATCTTGGTTCTGTGGTAACCCGGAGACGAGCTGGTAGGCCGAGGAGACCAATTGTGCAGGGGCTCGGAGGTGAGCCAACCTTTGCTTGTAGGACGAGTACAGAAGTGGTCTGGTCGGCCACCGTAGGTCCTTTCTTGTGAGCCCTGGGACATGTCATCTGCCACGTCTCGTGATCTGGGAGATCACCGATATTGAGCATCATCAAACACCTTTATCTCTAAGATCGTAAGATATAATCTTTCCTGGCACATTCAACAATAGTACCCTATCACCTCGCATAAAATGAGCAATTGAAAACACAGGACCATCCAGCATTAGTTTCCTGATATTGCGTCCGTACCCACTAATACAAATCGGTCGTTTTTCTATCTCATCAGCATACAAACCCATTATAGCGTCTAACTCCACTCTGCCCAACAATGACCATGACAAACTCTCTGAATCCATTTCTGAAATGTAAAATGCAGTAGGATTCCCATTACCCGGCCTCCAAATTGCTCGAAGTTTTCCTCCCGATTCCCCTATATACATGCCCTTAAAGATTTGTTGCGGTCTTGCAGGCATTGGTAGCTTCTCCATGCACTCTCCCTCCACATCAAATGAAAGAGGATACGATTTTCCAATCCATATCACCGCACTGTTCCAATACACGCTCCTATTGAAGTAAGGGAAAGCTAAAAATTCTCTGAACAACTTTCTGTCCACAGAGAGCTTCCACGGTTGCGTTTCAGAGGAATAAATGTGAATTTGCACCCCTATGCTGACAATTTTGTAATAAGGGGACTTTGAAGCGTCAAAAGCGAGACCGAAGCATTGATCAACCTTTTGGGAAACAGAAAGCTCGACAAATTCCTTAGTAGTGGGATTACAAACATAGTACATGGATTTGTGGACTGCACTTCTGATAGCTCGACTGCATATGATGAGGCCGTTGCAAGATCACTCAATCGAGATTCGGGCTCGAGCATCAACTAAATTTGGAATGAAGGAGAGAGCGGGATCGGGATGTTGTGGCAAATTTGTGTACCGTAGTAGTGTGAAGTATCTAGCGGTTAAAGACATAATCACGTAGGAAGAAACCATAAATCAATGGGTGTGGATTGAGAGCAGAGTGGTTTTATATGAAGCAGAGGGTCGGTCCTGAGGTGAAGCCATTGCTTGCAGACGCAGCGAATTTTAGGGATCTCTTTTGGTGGAACCCGAGTGAGGATCTCGGATATGATCTTTTCGTTGACAGAGAATGTGGACGGCATATTTTGTATGGTGAGATGATTAGCAGCATACGCTGCCGCTGCTTCATTAAGCAAAATATATAAGATTTATGTGCATTTTTATAATTGTTGGATGGCCGAATATATGGCTCTTTCCTTGTTGCATTGTTTGTTTGAGATTGATAGATTTAGAAGTATGTCATTGGTTTCATATGTTTTCCTTGATCTCTACGTTGTGCTGCCAGAAAAAAAAGTACTTGTATTAATCCAAGGATTGGGTGAGAGATGAAAGGGCAACAAAGTTTTAAGCGAATTATCAAAAAGGATGGTTTTAAGCGAATTATCAAGAAGGTTGAGCTTAGAACTTTAAAAATACATGCAAGAAATATGAACGTAGGAAGATTACGTACTAACCTTTTTGTTTCTAATACGTGTGAATATGAAGGAAAGAAGAAGATGGGCAGAGAGAGAAAGAGAATGAGATCAATAGAGTTTTCACATTAATTTCTCTCATTTGCTCTCACTCTCTCTCTCTCTGTCTATCTCCTCTTTCCTCTGCCTCTTTCAACCCTCTAATTTCCTCATCCTTGTAAATATTGAACAAGTAATAAATGCTTTGTTATATATAGGCATGGTTTGCTTTAATCTTAGCTTTAATTTTCCTATTAAGGTTAAATCTTAGTCCAATATATATCTTAGTTCTCCTAATATGGAAAGTGGTTAGGATTTCGGAAGTTAATTTATATTGAATCAAAAACCATCATTAAATTTAAATGGAGCTTATCAACATTACGCTCAAAAAATCTGAGAAGGTAAAATGATTTTGGTTAAGATTTTTTAATATTTATTTATAGATTTGATATAATTGAAAGTTGGTTGTAGCTTTTGAATAATTTTTCCCTTCAGAAATTTAAGATTTTTTTTACTACATGTCATCATGGAAATTATATCCTCAATTTCAAATTGAAAACCCTCCTTCTGCTCTTATACACTCTATATACATCAATTATGAATAAAATGGACTTAGGGTCCTTAAATTTTCGGTTAAAAAGAAAAAGACAAAGAAAAAATTGAGGATCCCCTTACCCGTTTTGCATTAATGATTTATAAGATACCGAAAAAGTTCTCTTATAAGTAGGGATGTGAACAAATTGGACACGGAGTGGAGTTGATACGGGTGTTACCATATCTGTATCTAATAGCCATTGGTGGATGCAAATATAGATACAGATGGTTTTCGGAAAGTTAAATTACTATTTGCATTTGGTATAAAATAGACTTTCATGATCAATAGCGAGATCTGGATACAGATGTAACACGAATTAAAAATTTATATCCATTAAAGTTAAAACAGTACTATCTTTTCTTATCGTTTTAAAATATTAGATACAGAGATACAGATACAGAACGTATATATGTGTTACTATATTCGTATCCAATAACGGTTCACAAATTCAGATTCAAATACGATATCCAATATTTATATGAGGATTCGGGACCTGTAGGGACGCTACATGCCCCTGCTTCCAATGCCCAAATGCCCCGACTCCTAGGCATTTGAGGCTCAGAGGCTTATTTGCAAAATACTCCTAGGCCCCACGTGCCCAATGGTCGGGCACCGTAGACGGGACCTGCAGGATACTACAAGCCCCTTGTTGCCAACAGCAAAAGAAGCTAGGCAAAGAAATATTTCTGCCAACCATATTATTTAAAAACTGAGGATTTTCATATCCAAAGATATACGGAAAAACAAAATTAATTATACTGGCAACCGACTATAAAGTAAAATTTTAAAATTATAGTAAAAGTTTCTTATATAAAAATATATCTCGATACTCTAGAAACACCGCATCCAAATTAGGATGTTACAACGAGATTAAATTGTGACAAAAGGAAATGAAAGATATGAGGAAAAATTAATAAAAGACATAATGAAAACAAATTAAACAAATTTATATTTTCTTGCCAAAGTGTTTTAAGGGCTAATTTGTCTTGTCATCCTTCTCTACTAACACCGTTAAAGGTTTTAATAGTTTAGAAAAATATAAAGAGGTATTTTATATCATTTATGCTCAAAATATAGAGGGTTTTAGTGAATTTAGCATTTTTTTCATATCTTAACAATTCAATCACAAGCATCACCGAGCCATCACTCTGCTAACTAGAATTCATGGGTTCATGTGTCATTTTTTGTATTTTAACGAAGTTCAAAAGATAAGAAAGATTTTACATTTTCTAAATCTACATCATCAACCCTCCCTCCGTTCTCCCTCTCTCTTCCCCCCGACTTTGATAATACCAATCATTTAAATGTTTAAACATTATAAGTTCCTATTTCTTAAAATATATCGAGTAATATACACATGCATCATATGTGCAAGAAACCTAGTACAGATAATTCGAGCTGCTCTATATCTGTATCTGAATTTTATCAAATACAAATAATCAATATCATTTGTGATTATCCGTATTGTATTTGCATCCGTTAGCTTCTGATCACATCACAATGTATATCGAATTCGCCACAATGTAATGCATGATTGCTTATTAATTATTCTTAATCGCACCTATTCTTTTGTGAAACGTCCTGTGCACCAGATCATAGGAGGGGCCTCTTCCAGGCCAGTTTTCAACGGACCATCTCGGAAGCTAGGAGATTCGTTCACTAACAACAAACCACACTATTGCAACTACTGCAAAAAAAACAGAATATCTAGTGAAGAACTGCCATGGGACGAACAACTTATGCTTGATTTGTGGGTCTTCGACTCACACTATCGGAGCATGCCCTAGAATCGAGGGACTAACAACCCTCTAACTAGACTGGCGATCCAAGCTCCTCTTACCCGGTTAGCTCTATTAGCTCCAACTTCTCACACCCAGACCGCTCAAGCTCAATGCCAAATGTTTAACCAGACGCAGAGGAATGTGCCGTGACCCCAAACATTCACTATGTCGGTCGAAGAGGCCAAAACTACAGGTCAGATTATCACTGGTAAATCTCTTCCTTCTTTCATTTCAAGTCATTTCAATTTCTAACTATCTATATTTGTTATACATAAACCTATACCATGAGGCGTAGATACAATCTTAGTAGCCACCCTACATGCACTCGCGCTCTTCGATATTGGGGCATCACATTATTTCATATCGCAACGGTTCATAAGAACTCATGTGATCCCAGTTAAGTCTCTCGTATCCAGTTGGAATGTCAGTTCAGGAAACAGCGTTCTAAAAGCAATTTTAGGATATGATCTGTGTCCATTGGTCGTCTGCAGTCGCGAATTCTATGCAGATTTCAAGGTACTGAACATATTAAATTTCAACGTGGTCTTGGGAATGGACTGGTAGGGAACTTTCTTTGCTACTATCGACTGTAGCCAAAGGAGAGTAGGATTTGAAATACCAGATCACTTAGTGTTCTATTTCAGAAGCGGAGACCGGACTTTGGAGCCTAGTATCTCCCGAGCAAAACCAAAGAAAGCAGAGATTGCAGTGTTACAAGCAGAAGAATCGAAACCAGAGGTTGTCAGAGAGTTCGAGGATGTATTCCCTAAATATATAACAAGTTTGTCTCCGGATCGAGCTCTAGAGTTTGGTATTGATTTACAACCCGGTGCACAACTTATAATAAAAACTCCATATCGATTAAGTGCGGAAGGAATGAAGGAGATCCGTATTCAGTTAAACGAACTCCTGAAGAAAGGATGGATCAGACTCAGCACCTCAAGTTGAGGATCACCTGTGTTACCGGTGAAGAAGAAGGAAGGTACTTACCGGATGTGCGTGGATTATCGAGTATTGAACGAAGTGACAATTAAGAACAAGTATCTGCCACCTTGCATCGATGACTTTTTTTATCAGACGAGTGGATCTTGTGTCTTTTCAAAATTAGATTTTCGTTCAGGTTATCATCAAGTGTAGGTCAAGGAGTCCGGCATTCAGAAAACAGTGTTTATAACTCGTTATGGCCATTATGAATATGTCGTAATACTATTTGGAGTGATCAACGCACCAACCATTTTTAAGAACCTGATGAACCAAGTCTTCCGTGAGTATTTAGACTGGTTTGTTGTTATTTTCATCGAAGACGTCCTGGTGTGTTTCAAGAATCGGAAAGAACACGCCGATCACTTACGCATTGTCCTGAAAAGACTACGAAAGTATCAGTTCTACGCTAAGTACAGTAAGTGAATTTTGGCTAGACCAGGTCGGATTTCTCGAACACATTGTTTCGGGCGAAGGAATCTCTATGTATTCAGCTAAAGCATCAGCTTTCAGCGAGTGGCCTACACCAAAATTAGTAAAAAATATAAGAAGTTTTTTAGGTTTAGCAGGATATTACAGATGCTTTATTGAATGATTTTCAAAGATTGCAGCACCCCTGACCAAACTTACAGGTAAAGACGAAGTATTCATGTGGTCAGAAATATGTGAGAAGGTTTTCGTAGAACTCAAGTCGAGATTAACCTCTACACCTATTCTCGTAATACCAGATCGATCTGGTAGATTCGATATACATTGTGATGCGTCTCGTAAGGGATAATTTATATCTTCTTGTGTTCAAGCTTGGCTTGTTTAAGACTCGTGTAAAGTTGGATAATTTATATCTTATTTGGTATTTACTACGAATAAATATATGATTACTTATTCTTAAATTTAGATTATAATTATTAGCTTGTTGATGTTACTAGGACTTACATCATGATCATTGAATCAAATATTGTTATGCTAAAATATTGAAGAATTTGAATTATAATTAATAACTTTATATTTTGTTGACAAAGTTTAAAATAAGTTTTAAACTCGTTTATGTAATTATAATAACTGCATTTCTCGCTGCTCACTTTGTCGGATATAATATTGAACATTAATATTATGCTTTTATATATTGATGTAAATATTTATCGTTTTTTTTTATAGATTTGAGATAGCCTTGATGAAGCCGAGACTCGGACTTGTTAGATATGTAAACGGCCCAAGGTTGAACAAATTTCCGAGCCCCTTTAAATAACTGATCCAAGCAGAATCGTTTAAGGGTCCTAATCTAATCCCTTTAACATCCATGCTTTCATCTTCCCCAAACCCTTCCCCTCTTCAAAAGCTTAAACCCTAAAATCAATGGAGGAACAAAACCCTAGAGCAATCCCCTCACTCCCCGACGATCTCAAGTCGGAGATCCTCCTTCGTCCACCTGCGAGATCCATCGCAAGATTCAGGTGCGTTTCAAAGCTCTGGCTCTCTCTAACAACTGATCCCCATTTTATCAAAATCCATTCCTCAATCTCCCCAATCTCCACCTCATGCTTCTATATTTGTTGCTATCTTCACAAAGCCGAGCTCTTCCTTCTCAATGGAAACAACCTAACATCATCATCAGCTGATCCCTCTCTCTCCTTCTTAGATTTCAGAGATTGTCATCGTTCACTCCTGCAATGGCCTCATCCTTAGCCGCTTATCCAAGAAAGCCTTCGCCAAAAGACCCCCTTTCTGCTCTCTTTTTGCAATCCCACCACGAGAGAGCATGACGTCGTTCCTTTTCCTGGCGATCCCCAGGAATTTGACATCAGCCTCGCCTTCGATCCCTCCGTATCACCACATTTCAAGGCGGTTGCCCTCCCTGTCTATTATAGTGAAAGAAAGCTTTTTAAGTGCGTTTTCTCTTCCCGCACCCGATTGCAGAAGTGCCTTGATGACGATAATTGCATTGATGTGCGTGCCATTGACCCTGAGCGGAGCGCGTTCTGGAAGGGAAACCTATGTTGGATTGGTAGAGATCGTGTTGTGTGTTTGGATACAGAAGCGGAGAGAGTCAATCGCCTTCCGATTCCCTCGGATGCAATGAGAGGCATATCACGTATCATGGAATTCGGAGGGCGCTGGCATTGCATTGCGGCTTTTGATGGATTAAACTTTAGTAATTCCCATTACTATATTTATGAGATGGAGTCTATGCCGTCCGGGTGGTCTTTATTGTATACCGTCGATGTTGATGATGCTATTTTGCGTTTGTGCCTGGAGGAAAAGGGAGGACATTTGCCATTAAAGGCTATCTGGTTCGTGCATTGCGGAGAGAATGGAGTTGGAGACCATTTATTGTCAACATACCTTACAAGGCTGTAGCTTACCATCTTAAGGACAAGAGGTTTTCGACAATTTGCAGTGAGTTGTCTTCTCCTGTCGGTCCATCTTGGGACGACATCTATCCACATGTCCACACTTTGTTCTCTATGTAAGTTCTTTTTCTCTTTGATTTTAAAAGAGTATATGCCATGCATGCCTGTTGCCTTCACATATGGTAATATTTATTGTTTCTACTAGTTGTTGTGGTGCACAAGGTAAATCACTCACATTGACTAGAACAGATTGAAACATGATAGGAAAGTGAAAATTCTGAATTGGAAAAGGTGTTATTGCTCTTTGTTAAGTTATTTTCCCCCTTGTTACAACTCCAAGAGTTTACCCAGGTACATAGGCGTTTGTAGAAAATTTAAACAACTCTGTCCCATGGCACTGACTCTCTAGAGAGATTCTTGCTTACTAGATTAAACATAATTGTCCCCAAAAATAAAAATTACAACGCTGTGAAATACCCGTGAATAAATTTACTAAATTACAAATTAAGTTTTTTTTTTAATGTCACTCTTTAAATCTTATTTTGTTGCATCGAGTGTTTCAAGCAATATCTTTAATCTATTAGAGCTTTTGGTTCGTAGTGCACTAGTAGAAGCTAGTTCTCTTCGTTTTTTGCTTGTTTCTCGATAATGTGTAATCAAGTTTCGCAGAGCTTGCTTTGCTCATGACAGGTTTAGTGAAACAATCACAGACTTGTCAACAACCAACCACTGTGGTTCCAATTGGCTTTTCCCCACTTGTGACTAAAGTAAATTAATTTTCTAAAGACTGTTCACTAAAACATCTGCAGACTTGTTAAAAATATATAACCTCTAGGCTCCCATTGCTCTTCTTTTCCCACTAAAGTACAATTCATTCGTTCATTCCTTACCTTCCTGTACCATAGATATCAGCCTTGTTCTATTTCTTTTTCAACTATCTTGATATAACCATATGTTATTGATTTCTTTGAAAGCATTTAATAATCTTGATTTTCAAACAATATCTCCACATGAAGTTTTCTGGTAATATTTTGTATATCTGATGTTTGTTAAATGTGGTAGGATTATATCTTACTCCTTATCATTTAGCATAGAGACAACCTTATCCCAAAGTCTTTTTGATGATGCCCATCTTGCACTTTCCTGTTCATCTTATCCTTGTCCTGTTACATCTTTGGTTCACAAAAGAACTTTCCTTTGACAATAGATTTTGTGGCTTCAGATTATATAAATTTCACTAGTGGGATTTCTTCTGTCTGCATTTTGCTGTATTATTTTACCAGATTATAAGCTTGCTGGTTGTAGAAGATTCAAGCATTATCATAAAAATATGTTTCTTTCTAATGTTTAGTTTCACTAGTTTTTCCGGATGTCGGCCAGTTTTTTCATTCAACAAATTGAATTATTGCAGTTGAACATGTGATATTCTTATCTAATATATTTATAGGCATATAAGTCTGTACATCAATTCATTGAGGATCAATATGATGTACGCAAGGAGGTGGAAATTAAAAACATAATTTGTATGTGCTTTTTGAATAGTACATTAATGTTAGTATAATTTTTCAAATCTCTAGCCTTCTGATTCAGCAATGCAATAATAGGACATGAACCAACCCTCGACAAAACCACTCGTAAATTCTCAGCTTCTTCTTGATTTCCTAAGCAATCTTACAAATATATTTCTATAGGTTAATTCAAACGTCATTAGTTTAGCTCATAACACCAATAGACTATTGTGATGATTATATATGGCAATTCTGCAATCATATACATCATTCAGTACTACTTTATTCAATGATTATTACATTTTAACCATTTCTGAATTGGAAATAGGAATGTTTCAAAGCCATGCCAAGATTGGGTTTGTTGGAAAAATAGCCATGACAAACTGCTTATAAGTTTGATGGTGGAGCACTCTCTTAATGGCCAAAGAAACAAATTCGGTTTTAAGAAGAATGCATGGCTTGACATGTTGGAAAAGTTTAATCAAGCTATGAAGCTGAATTACGAAGTTAGCCATTTGAGAAACAGATTCCAATCATATAAAAGGGGATATACAACAGCGAAAAATATTTTGAGCAGTGGTGGTTTGGATTGGAATCCTTCACGAGAAACGGTGAGGGCAAAATATCTCAAGTTATGATTTTGATTACTTCAAATATCTAAAAACATGTCCCGTATATTCATTTATGTCTATTGCAATAACCCCCTTAGGTTTACTGGTATAGCACTTATACCCACAGGTGATCTATAAGCATAAACATTCCCTCTGATATAATCTGACTGGAACCCTCAAATTTTAATCTAAACAACACAAACTAGTTTTTAAATTAGGCAATAATTTGATTTTTTTGTTTTGTTTTTAGAGTTGTAATAAACCCTATAAGTTTTATCTGACATGATTTTATTATGCAGGTCATGTATAAGAGGAAACAAGTGCTATTTAGAGATTTGAATACTATATTTGCAACATCTGCTGCAAATTATCAAGAAGTTCCAATATCAAAACTGACTGATATTGATACGAGCAGATCAAGAAAGGATTGCAAAGAGAAAGGTAAAGTCATCAATAGCATAGCTGAGACTGATGCTGTGACCGCATCCTTTGTTGTACATGCAGAACTTTCACAGGATAATCAGTATTTGCTCCCCTTGAAAAGGAAGAGGAAGGAAACAACGGTATTTGATATTTAAGCCTTACGGATTTGCATGGTGCTCGAACTAAAGACGGCTAATGATAATAACTAAGGTAAATTTCATGTTTCCGATATGAACTTTGAAGAGCTTAAAGCTACATAGGATTGATAATGAGTTGTGATTGGAGACCTGTTTAATTTTTTGGACAATATCATGTGGTAGTATCTGAGATTGATTATTGCATTTTATGTATTATATGATTTCAAGTAGCTGCCCTACCTATATGGTTGTTGATGTCACTTCTACTAGCTTAAAATCTTTAAATTTACCAAAATTTGTACTGGATTATTAAATAAATTAAAAAACTTAAGCTATTTATTAAGAATTATAGGTATTAGTTAGCTTATTGGCTTAGGAGGTTAATTGGTTGATTTGAATTATTAATTTGGTTTTTCCTTATATGAATCAACATGTTGAAAGTAAAAAACCAAATGATGGGACTATAAAGATAGTCTCATATTGGAAACAACAAAAGAAACACATGGATATAAAATATAAAATGGGTGACGCCTCAACAAGGCTTGAGTCTTATTGTTACATCCCACTTATTATTAAAAACCCAGGTGTAAAAGCCCATCACCCATCCAACCCATCTCTAATTTTAAACTTTACTCCACTTTAAAAATAACTTTAATTTTATAAAATATAAAATGGGTCACATCTCAATAAGGCTTGAGTTTTATTGTTGGGGCCCACTTATATTAAAGGCCCATGCGCACCTATAAAAAGCCCATTACTCGCTCAACTTTAAATACTCTAAACTTTAAATTTTAATAGTACTTAATAATATTTACATGAGAGCTGATCCTATGAGGTACGACCCCATTTCTTATTTTAAAGTCCAATTTTCAAATACCCAACCTCCGTGTTTTTCAACGATCCGCTCCGCCACTGGATCGACATATGTTAGATAGATTATGTATTAAATTTTAAGAGATTTGGAGACTTGTAGCACATCCATCAAGCGATCTTGTTTTTTATGCATCGTAAATCCATCAGTTTTTTAGTCTATTTGATGGATTAGTTAGAGGTCTCCAAATCTCGTAAAATTTGATACATAACCTATCTAATATGTGTAGATCACAGTGGCCGGAGCTGATCGGTGAAAAACACGGGAAGGGGGGAGGTTGGGTGTTTGAAAATTGGACCTCAAAATAAGAAATGGGGCCAGACCTCATAGGATCAGCTTCCCATATTAAAATAGTGCCGAATATAGAGGCAATTCTTACAAACAAAACAAGCAACTCTTAAATTGGTAACATTAACATATGACAGATTATAGGCACAGGCTTAGGAGCAAGACTATCTTCTTACAAACAATACTACTATAATAATATTAACATAGTTCCAAATATAGAGGCAATTCTTACCAAAAAAAAACAAGCAACACTTAAATTAATAACATTAACATAATGACAAATTATATAGGCTTTAGTTTGCGCAGGCTTAGGAGTAGACTATCTTCTTACAAATGATACAATTAGCGCTTAAATTAAGGGGGGCAGCACTCAAGTACATAGATGAAAATGCAAGCCACTCAGATCCCAGAATCTCATGGAGAGAAAAGAGTGTTCCCGAAAGAGTAGAACTTTTGCAAATGAGACAGGCAGTTATAAGTTCCCATTAGATCACAAACTTCTATAAACACCTTTATCTCTAAGATTGTAAGATATAATCTTTCTGGGCACATTCAACAATAGTACCCCATCACCTCGCATAAAATGAGCAATTGAAAACCCAGGACGATCCAGCGTTAGTTTCCTGACATTGCGTCTGTACCCACTAATACAAATCGGCCGTTTTTCTATCTCATCAGCATACAAACCCATTATAGCATCTAAATCCACTCTGCACAACAATGACCATGACAAACTCTCTGAATCTATTTCTGAAATGTAAAATGCAGTAGGATTCTCATTACCCGGCCTCCAAATTGCTTGAAGTTTTCCTCCCGATTCCCCTATATACATGCCCTTAAAGTTTTGTTGCGGTCTTGCAGGCATTGGTATCTTCTCCATGCACTCTCCCTCCACATCAAATCAAAGAGGCTACGATTTTCCAATCCATATCACCGTACTGTTCCAATACACTCTCCTATTAAAGTAAGGGAAAGCTAAAATTTCTCTGAACGACTTTCTGTCCACAGAGAGCTTCCACGATTGCATTTCAGAGGAATAAATGTGAATTTGCACCCCTATGCCGACAATTTTGTAATAAGGGGACTTTGAAGCGTCAAAAGCGAGACCAAAGCATTGATCAACCTTTTGGGCAGCAGAAAGCTCGACAAATTCCTTAGTAGTGGGATTACAAACATAGTACATGGATTTGTGGACTGCACTTCTGATTGCTCGACTGCATATGATGAGGCCGTTGCAAGAGCTCTCAATCGAGATTCGGGCTCGAGCATCAACTAAATTTGGAATGAAGGAGAGAGCGGGATCGGGATGTTGTGGCGAATTTGTGTATCGTAGTAGTGTGAAGTATCTAGCGGTTAAAGACATAATCACGTAGGAAGAAACCATAAATCAATGGGTGTGGATTGAGAGCAGAGTGGTTTTGTATGAGGCGAGGGTCGGTCGTGAGGTGAAGCCATTCCTTGCAGACGCTGCGAATTTTAGGGATCTCTTTTGCTGGAACCCGAGTGAGGATCTCGGATATGATCTTTTCGTTGACAAAGAATGTGGTCGGCATATTTTGTATGGTGAGAAGATTAGCAGCATACGCTGCTGCTGCTTCATTAAGCAAAATATATAAGATTTATGTGTGTATTTTTAATTGTTGGACGGTCGAATATATTGCTCCTTCCTTGTTGCATTGTTTGTTTGAGATTGCTAGATTTAGAAGTATGTCATTGGTTTCATATGTTTTCCTTGATTTCTACGTTGTGCTGCTAGAAAAAAAAGTACTTTTATTAATCCAAGGAATGTTCATATATTGATCGATTAATTTTAGTGTCTTGTAGCTTGGCTTTAGAAGTGTCTAATTAATTGTAGTTGCTGTTCTTTTTCGAGAGTGGCCGTCTTGAGAGCATATGGTACTTTTTGTTAATTTTATTGGACTGAAGAATCCTTTGATTTGCATAGATCTACAGGTATGCAAGATGCATGATGGTGAAGTAATGCCTGCAGGAAAGATGATGGTGAAGGAATAAGAGATCTGCGGCAAGAAAATGAGATCCTGTCTTACCAAAGTTCCACACTATATCTAGAGATGGATGTTATCTTTGGAAATATGTTCGCGCAATTATGAGGGTCTCTTTAACTGAAGGATTGGATGAGAGATGAAAGGGCAACCAAAGTTTTAAGCAAATTATCAAAAAGGATAGTTTTAAGCAAATTATCAAAAAGGTTGAGCTTAGAACTTTGTGTGCGGATAATTTTTAACTATTATTTAAAATATTGTATAATGTAATAATCTTTAAAATGTGCCTTATATATAATATATATTTGATTTATTTTAATAGTAATTTCAGCGATTCTTTACGGAAAATATTGTTAAACCAGTCTTTTGCCATCGTATGACGAATACATACTGGTTCTTCAAACAACGGATGAAACTAGCGACGAATTTCATAAACGAGGACATAGACCGAAAGAATTATGGAAATACATAATGAATATTATCTGCATTGAAATATAGCATATTAGCATATACAAAATTAATTAAAACAAAATCGATTGAAGCTAAAAATTTCTCGTGTTATCACACAACTTTTCTTGATTATGGAAATACATAAAAATATATGCAATCAATTATATCAGTTAATCATACCCTTTTCAAGGTATATTAAAAATACATGCAAGAAATATGAACGTAGGAAGATTACGTACTAACCTCTTTGTTTCTAATACGTGTGAATATGAAGGAAAGAAGAAGATGGGCAGAGAGAGAAAGAGAATGAGATCAATAGAGTTTTCACATTAATTTCTCTCTTTTGCTCTCACTCTCTCTCTCTCTCTGTCTATCTCCTCTTTCCTCTTTCCTCTTTCAACCCTCTAATTTCCTCATCCTTGTATATATTGAACAAGTAATAAATGCTTTGTTATATATAGGCATGGTTTGCTTTAATCTTAAGCTTTAATTTTCCTATTAAGGTTCAATCTTAGTCCAATATATATCTTAGTTCTCCTAATATGGAAAGTAGTTAGGATTTCAGAAGTTAATTTATATTGAATCAAAAACCATCATTAAATTTGAATGGAGCTTATCAACATTTTGCTCAAAAAATCTGAGAAGGTAAAATGATTTTGGTTAAGAATTTTTTATATTTATTTATAGATTTGATATAATCGAAAGTTGGTTGAAGCTTTTGAATAATTTTCCCTTTAGAAATTTAAGATTTTTTTTACTACATGTCATCATGGAATTATATCCTCAATTTCAAATTGAAAACCCTCCTGCTCTTATACACTCTATATACATCAATTGAGAATAAAATGGACTTAGGGTCCTTAAATTTTCGGTTAAAAAGAAAAAGAAAAAGAAAAATTTGAGGATCCCCTTACCCGTTTTGCATTAATGTTTTTTTTTTGCATTAATGATTTATAAGATACCCAAAAAGTTCTATTATAAGCAGGGATGTGAACAAATTGGACACGGAGTGGAGTTGATATGGGTGTTACCATCTCCGTATCTAATAGACATTGGTGGATGCAAATATAGATACTATCAGAAAGTTAAATTACTATTTGCAGTTTGGTATAAAATAGACTTTCATGATCAATAGCGAGATCTGGATACATATGTAACACGAATTAAAAATTTATATCCATTAAAGTCAAAACAGTACTATCTTTTCTTATCATTTTAAAATATTAGATACAGAGATACAGATACAGAACGTATATATGTGTTACTATATTCGTATCCAATGACGGTTCACAAATTCAGATTCAAATACGATATCCAATATTTATATGAGGATTCGGGACCTGTAGGGACGCTGCATGCCCCCGCTTCCAATGCCCAAATGCCCCGACTCCTAGGCATTTGAGGCCCAGAGGCTTATTTGCAAAATACTCCTACGCCCCACGTGCCCAAAGGTCGGGCACCGTAGACGGGACCTGCAGGATACTACAAGCCCCTTGTTGCCAACAGCAAAAGAATCTATGCAAAGAAATATTTCTGCCAACCATATTATCTAAAAACTAAGGATTTTTATATCAAAAGATATACAGAAAAACAAAAATAATTATACCGGCAACCGACTATAAAGTAAAATTTTAAAATTATAGTAAAAGTTTCTTATATAAAAATATATCTCGATACTCTAGAAACACTGTATCCAAATTAGAGTGTTACAACGAGATTAAATTGTGACAAAAGGAAATGAAAGATACGAGTAAAAATTAATAAAAGACAGAATGAAAACAAATTAAACAAATTTATATTTTCTTTCCAAAGTATTTTATGGGCTAATTTATCTTTTCATCCTTCTCTACCAACACCGTTAAAGATTTTAATAGTTTAGAAAAATATAGAGAGGTATTTTATATCATTTATGCTCAAAATATAGAGGGTTTTAGTGAATTTAGCATTTTTTTCATATCTTAACAATTCATGTGTCATTTTTTGTATTTTAACGGAGTTCAAAAAATAAGAAAGATTTTACATCTTCTAAATCTACATCATCAACCATCCCTCCGTTCTCCCTCTCTCTTCCCTCTGACTTTGATAATACCAATCATTTAAATGTTTAAACATTATAAGTTCCTATTTCTTAAAATATATCGAATAATCTGCACATGCATCATATGTGCAAGAAACCTAGTACAGATAATTCGAGTTGCTCTATATCTGTATCTGAATTTTATCAAGTACAAATAATCAATATCATTTGTGATTATCCGTATTGTATTTGCATCCGTTAGCTTCTGATCACATCACAATGTATATCGAATTCGCCACAATGTAATGCATGATTACTTATTAATTATTCTTAATTGCACCTATTCCCTTGTGAAACGTCCTGTGCACCAGATCACAGGAGGGACCTCTTCCAGGCCAGTTTTCAACGGACCATCTCGGAAGCCAGGAGATTCATTCACTAACAACAAACCACACTTTTGCAACTACTGCAAAAGAACAGGATATCTAGTGAAGAACTGCCATGGGGCGAACAACTTATGCTTGGTTTGTGGGTCTTCGACTCACACTATCGAAGCATGCCCTAGAACCGAGGGACTAACAAACCCTCTAACTAGACTGACGATCCAAGCTTCTCTTACCCGTTTAGCTCTATTAGCTCCAACTTCTCACACCGAGACCGCTCAAGCTCAACGCCAAATGTTTTACCAGACGCAGAGGAATGTGCCGCGACCCCAAACATTCACTATGTCGGTGGAAGAGGCCAAAACTACAGGTCAGATTATCACCGGTAAATCTCTTCCTTCTTTCATTTCAAGTCATTTCAATTCCTAACTATCTATATTTGTTATAGATAAACTTATACGACGCGGCGTAGATGCACTCTTAGTAGCCACCCTACATGCACTCACGCTCTTCAATATTGGGGCATCACATTGTTTGATATCGCAACGGTTCATAAGAACTCATGCGACCCCAGTTAAGTCTCTCGTATCCAGTTGGAATGTCAGTTCAGAGAACGATGTTCTAAAAGCAATTTTAGGATACGATTTGTGTCCATTGGTCGTCTGCAGTCGCGAATTCTATGCAGATTTCAATGTACTGAACATATTAAATTTCAACGTGGTCTTGGGAATGGACTGGTAGGGAACTTTCTTTGCTACTATCGACTGTAGCTAAAGGAGAGTAGGATTTGAAATACCAGATCACTTAGTGTTCTATTTCAGAAGCGGAGACCGGACTTTGGAGCCTAGTATCTACCGAGCAAAACCAAAGAAAGCAGAGATTGCAACGTTACAAGCAGAAGAATCGAAACCAGAGGTTGTCAGAGAGTCCGAGGATGTATTCCATAAATATATAACAAGTGTGTCTCCAGATCGAGCTCTGGAGTTTGGTATTGATTTACAACCCGGTGCATAACCTGTAATAAAAACTCCATATCGATTAAGTGCGGAAGGATTGAAGGGGATCCGTATTCAGTTAAACGAACTCCTGAAGAAAAGATGGATCAGACGCAGTACCTCAAGTTAAGGATCACCGGTGTTACCGGTGAAGAAGAAGGAAGGTACTTACCGGATGTGCGTGGATTATCGAGTATTGAACGAAGTGACAATTAAGAACAAGTATCTGCCACCTTGCATCGATGACTTTTTTGATCAGCCGAGTGGATCTTGTGTCTTTTCAAAATTAGATTTTCGTTCAGGTTAGCATCAAGTGTAGGTCAAGGAGTCCGACATTCAGAAGACAGTGTTTAGAATTCGTTGTGGCCATTATGAATATCTCGTAATACTATTTGGAGTGATCAACACACCAGCAATTTTTAAGAACCTGATGAACCAAGTCTTCCGTGAGTACTTAGACTGGTTTGTTGTTATTTTCATCGAAGACGTCCTGGTGTGTTTCAAGGATCGAAAAGAACACGCCGATCACTTACGCATTATCCAGAAAACACGACGAAAGTATCAGTTCTACGCTAAGTACAGTAAGTGAATTTTGGCTAGACCAGGTCGGATTTCTCGAACACATCGTTTCGGGCGAAAGAATCTCTGTGTATTCAGCTAAAGTATCAACTGCCAGCGAGTGGCTTACACCAAAATTAGTCAAAGATATAAGACGTTTTTTTAGGTTTAGCAGGATATTACAGATGCTTTATTGCATGATTTTCAAAGATTGCAGCACCCCTGACCAAACTTACAGGTAAAGACGAAGTATTCGTGTGGTCAGAAATATGTGAGAAGGTTTCCGTAGAACTCAAGTCGAGATTAACCTCTGCACCTATTCTCGTAATACCAGATCGATCTGGTAGATTCGATGTACATTGTGATGCGTCTGGTAAGGGATAATTTATATCTTCTTGTGTTCAAGCTTGGCTTGTTTAAGACTCGTGTAAAGTTGGATAATTTATATCTTATTTGGTATTCATTACGAATAAATATATGATTACTAATTCTTAAATTTAGATTATAATTATTAGCTTGTTGGTGTGACTAGGACTTGCATCATGATTATTGAATCAAATATTGTTATGCTAAAATATTGAAGAATTTGAATAATAATTAATAATTTTATATTTTGTTGACAAAGTTCAAAATAAGTTTTAAACTCGTTTATTTAATTATAATAACTGCATTTCTCGCAGCTCATTTTGCCGGATATAATATTGAACATTAATATTATGCTTTTATATATTGATGTAAATATTTATCGTTTTTTTTTATAGATTTGAGATAGGCTTGATGAAGCCGAGACTCGGACTTGTTAGATATGTAAACGGCCCAAGGTCGAACAAATTTCCGAGCCCCTTTAAATAACTGATCCAAGCAGAATCGTTTAAGGGTCCTAATCTAATCCCTTTAACATCCATGCTTTCATCTTCCCCAAACCCTTCCCCTCTTCAAAAGCTTAAACCCTAAAATCAATGGAGGAACAAAACCCTAGAGCAATCCCCTCACTCCCCGACGATCTCAAGTCGGAGATCCTCCTTCGTCCACCTGCGAGATCCATCGCAAGATTCAGGTGCGTTTCAAAGCTCTGGCTCTCTCTAACAACTGATCCCCATTTCATCAAAACCCATTCCTCAATCTCCCCAATCTCCCCAATCTCCACCTCATGCTTCTATATTTGTTGCTATCTTCACAAAGCCGAGCTCTTCCATCCCAATGGAAACAACCTAACATCATCATCAGCTGATCCCTCTCTCTCCTTCTTAGATTTCAAAGATTGTCACGCCGAGATCGTTCACTCCTGCAATGGCCTCATCCTTAGCCGCTTATCCAAGAAAGCCTTCGCCAAAAGACCCCCCCTTTCTGCTCTCTTTTTGCAATCCCACCACGAGAGAGCATGACGTCGTTCCTTTTCCTGGCGATCCCCAGGAATTTGACTTCAGCCTCGCCTTAGATCCCTCCGTATCGCCACATTTCAAGGTGGTCGCCCTCCCGGTCTATTATAGTGAAAGAAAACTTTTTAAGTGCATTTTCTCTTCCCTATATTTTTCTAAATAGATTGAATCTATCCACATGCCCACACTTTGTTCCTGGAGGAAAAGGGAGGACATTTGCCATTAAAGGCTATCTGGTTCGTGCATTGCGGAGAGAATGGAGTTGGAGACCATTTATCGTTAGCATACCTTTCAAGGTTGTAGCTTACCATCTTAAGGACAAGACGTTTTCGACAATTTGCAGTGAGTTGTCTTCTCCTGTCGGTCCATCTTAGGACCACATCTATCCACATGCCCACACTTTGTTCTCTATGTAAGTTCTTTTGCTCCTTGATTTTAAAAGAGTATACACCATACATGCCTGTTGCCTTCACATATGGTAATATTTATTGTTTCTACTAGTTGTTGTGGTGCACAAGGTAAATCACTCACATTGACTAGAACAGATTGAATCATGATAGGAAAGTGAAAATTCTGAATTGGAAAAGGTGTTATTGCTCTTTGTTAAGTTATTTTTCCCCTTGTTACAACTCCAAGAGTTTACCCAGGTACATAGGCGCTTGTAGAAAATTTAAACAACTCTGTCCCATGGCACTGACTCTCTAGAGAGATTCTTGCTTACTAGATTAAACATAATTGTCCCCAAAAATAAAAATTACAACGCTGTGAAATACCCGTGAATAAATTTACTAAATTACAAATTAAGTTTATTTTTTTAATGTCACTCTTTAAATCTTATTTTGTTGCATCAACTGTTTCAAGCAATATCTTTAATTTATTAGAGCTTTTGGTCCGTAGTGCACTAGTAGAAGCTAGTTCTCTTCGTTTTTTGCTTGTTTCTCGATAATGTGTAATCAAGTTTCACAGAGCTTGCTTTGCTCATGACAGGTTTAGTGAAACAATCACAGACTTATATCAACAACCAACCACTGTGGTTCCAATTGGCTTTTCCCCACTCGTGACTAAAGTAAAATTAATTTTCTAAAGACTGTTCACTAAAACATCTGCAGACTTGTTAAAAATATATAACCTCTAGGCTCCCATTGCTCTTCTTTTCCCACTAAAGTACAATTCATTTGTTCATTCCTTACCTTCCTGTACCATAGATATCAGCCTTGTTCTATTTCTTTTTCAACTATCTTGATATAACCATATGTAATTGATTTCTGTGAAAGCATTTAATAATCTTGATTTTCAAACAATATGTCCACGTGAAGTTTTCTGGTAATATTTTGTATATCTGATGTTTGTTAAATGTGGTAGGATTATATCTTACTCCTTATCATTTAGCATAGAGACAACCTTATCCCAAAGTCTTTTTGATGATGCCCATCTTGCACCTTCCTGTTCATCTTATCCTTGTCCTGTTATATCTTTGGTTCACAAAAGAACTTTCCTTTGACAATAGATTTTGTGGCTTCAGATTATATAAATTTCACTAGTGGGATTTCTTCTGTCTGCATTTTGCTGTATTATTTTACCGGATTATAAGCTTGCTGGTTGTAGAAGATTCAAGCATTATTGTAAAAAAATTGTTTCTTTCTAATGTTTAGTTTCACTAGTTTTTCTGGATGTCAGCCAGTTTTTTCATTCAACAAATTGAATTATTACAGTTGAACATTTGATATTCTTATCTAATATATTTATAGGCATATAAGTCTGTACATCAATTCATTGAGGATCAATATGATGTACGCAAGGAGGTGGAAATTAAAAACATAATTTGTATGTGCTTTTTGAATAGTACATTAATGTTGGTATAATTTTTCAAATCTCTAGCCTTCTGATTCAGCAATGCAATAATAGGACATGAACCAACCCTCGACAAAACCACTCGTAAATTCTCAGCTTCTTCTTGATTTCCTAAGCAATCTTACAAATATATTTCTATAGGTTAATTCAAACGTCATTAGTTTAGCTCATAACACCAATAGACTATTGTGATGATTATATATGGCAATTCTGCAATCATATACATCATTCAGCACTACTTTATTCAATAATTATTACATTTTAACCATTTCTGAGTTGGAAATAGGAATGTTTCAAAGCCATGCCAAGATTGGGTTTGTTGGAAAAATAGCCATGACAAACTGATTATAAGTTTGATGGTGGAGCACTCTCTTAATGGCCAAAGAAACAAATTCGGTTTTAAGAAGAATGCATGGCTTGACATGTTGGAAAAGTTTAATCAAGCTATGAAGCTGAATTATGAAGTTAGCCATTTGAGAAACAGATTCCAATCATATAAAAGGGAATATACAACAGCGAAAAATATTTTGAGCAGTGGTGGTTTGGATTGGAATCCTTCACAAGAAACGGTGAGGGCAAAATATCTCAAGTTATGATTTTGATTGCTTCAAATATCTAAAAACATGTCCCGTATATTCATTTAAGTCTATTGCAATAACCCCCTTAGGTTTACTGGTATAGCACTTATACTCACAAGGGATCTATAAGCTTAAACATTCCCTCTGATATAATCTGACTAGAACCCTCAAATTTTAATCTAAACAACACAAACAAGTTTTTAAATTAGGCAATAATTTGATTTTTGTTTTGTTTTGTTTTTAGAGTTGTAATAAACCCTATAAGTTTTATCTGACATGATTTTATTATGCAGGTCATGTATAAGAGGAAACAAGTGCTATTTAGAGATTTGAATATCATATTTGCAACATCTGCTGCAAATTATCAAGAAGTTCCAATATCAAAACTGACTGATATTGATACGAGCAGATCAAGAAAGAATTGCAAAGAGAAAGGTAAAGTCATCGATAGCATAGCTGAGACTGAAAATGCTGATACTGATGCTGTGACCGCATCTGTTGTTGTACATGCAGAACTTTCACAAGATACTCGGTATTTTCTCCCCTTGAAAAGGAAGAGGAAGGCAACAACGATATTTGATATTTAAGCCTTACGGATTTGCAAGGTGCTTGAACTAAAGACGGCTAATGATAATAACTAAGGTAAATTTCATATTTCCGATATGAACTCTGAAGAGCTTAAAGCTACATAGGATTGATAATGAGTTGTGATTGGAGACCTGTTTAATTTTTTGGACAATATCATGTAGTGGTATCTGAGATTAATTATTGCATTTCATGTATTATATGATTTCAAGTAGCCGCCCTACCTATATGGTTGTTGATGTCACTTCAACTTTAAATACTCTAAACTTTAAACTTTAACAGTACTTAATAATATTAACATGAGAGCTGATCCTATAAGGTACGATCCCATTTCTTATTTTAAGGTCCAATTTTCAAATACCCAACCTCCGTGTTTTTCACCGATCCGCTCCAGCCACCGTGATCGATATATGTTAGATAGGTTATGTATCAAATTTTAAGAGATTTGGAGACCTCGAGCACATCCATCAAGCGATCTTGTTTTTCATGCATCGTAAAGCCATCGGTTTTTTTTATTCTATTTGATGGATTAGTTAGAGCTTTCCAAATCTCATAAAATTTGATACATAACCTATCTAATATGTGTAGACCACAGTGGCCGGAGCGGATCGGTGAAAAACACGGGGGGTTGGGTGTTTGAAAATTGGACATCAAAATAAGAAATGGGGCCAGACCTCATAGGATCGGCTTCCCATATTAACATAGTGCCGAATATAGAGGCAATTCTTACAAACAAAACAAGTAACTCTTAAATTGATAACATTAACATATGACAAATTATAGGCACAGGCTTAGGAGCAAGACTATCTTCTTACAAACAATACTACTATAATAATATTAACACCGTTCCAAATATAGAGGCAATTCTTAAAGAAAAAAAACAAGCAACTCTTAAATTAATAACATTAACATAATGACAAATTATATAGGCTTTAGTTTGCACAGGCTTAGGAGTAGACTATCTTCTTCCAAATGATACAATTAGCTCTTAAATTAAGGGGGGCAGCACTCAAGTACATAGTTGAAAATGCAAGCCACTCAGATCCCAGAATCTCATGGAGAGAAAAGAGTGTTCCCGAAAGAGTAGAACTTTTGCCCATCAGACTGGCAGTTATAAGTTCCCGTTAGATCACAAGCTTCTATAAACACCTTTTATCTCTAAGATTGTAAGATATAATCTTTCCGGGCACATTCAACAATAGTACCCCATCACCTCGCATAAAATGAGCAATTAAAAACACAGGACGATCCAGCGTTAGTTTCCAGATATTGCGTTCGTACCCACTAATACAAACCGGTCGTTTTTCTATCTCATCAGCATACAAACCCATTATAGCGTCTAAATCCACTCTGCCCAACAATGACCATGACAAACTCTCTGAATCCATTTCTGAAATGTAAAATGCAGTAGGATTCTCATTACTCGGCCTCCAAATTGCTTGAAGTTTTCCTCCCGATTCCCTTATATACATGCCCTTAAAGATTTGTTGCGGTCTTGCAGGCATTGGTAGCTTCTCCATGCACTCTCCCTGCACATCAAATGAAAGAAGGTACGCTTTTCCAATCCATATCACCGCGCTGTTCCAATACATGCTCCTATTGAAGTAAGGGAAAGCTAAAAATTCTCTGAACGACTTTCTGTCCACAGAGAGCTTCCACGATTGCGTTTCAGAGGAATAAATGTGAATTTGCACCCCTATGCTGACAATTTTGTAATACCCTAGTAGTGGGATTAAATGTGACTTTGAAGCGTCAAAAGATAGACCGAAGCATTGATCAACCTTTTGGGCAACAGAAAGCTCGACAAATTCCTTAGTAGTGGGATTACAAACATAGTACATGGATTTGTGGATGCACTTCTGATAGCTCGACTGCATATGATGAGGCCGTTGCAAGAGCTCTCAATCGAGATTTGGGCTCGAGCATCTCAACTAAATTTGGAATGAAGGAGAGAGCGGGATCGGGATGTTGTGGCGAATTTGTGTATCGTAGTAGTGTGAAGTATCTTGCGGTTAAAGACATATAATCATGTAGGAAGAAACCATAAATCAATGGGTGTGGATTGAGAGCAGAGTGGTTTTGTATGAAGCGAGGGTCGGTCGTGAGGTGAAGCCATTGCTTGCAGACGCAGCGAATTTTAGGGATCTCTTTTGCTGGAACCCGAGTGAGGATCTCGGATATGATCTTTTCGTTGACAAAGAATGTGGTCGGCATATTTTGTATGGTGAGATGATTTGCAGCATACGCTGCTGCTGCTTCATTAAGCAAAATATATAAGATTTATGTGTGTATTTTTAATTGTAGGACGGTCGAATATATTGCTCTTTCCTTGTTGTATTGTTTGTTTGAGATTGCTAGATTTAGAAGTATGTCATTGGTTTCATATGTTTTCCTTGATTTCTACGTTGTGC
Source organism: Agapanthus africanus (assembly GCA_030015575.1). Lineage (NCBI taxonomy): Eukaryota > Viridiplantae > Streptophyta > Magnoliopsida > Asparagales > Amaryllidaceae > Agapanthus > Agapanthus africanus. The sequence continues at coordinate 512,083,918 of JASDDO010000010.1, read as the reverse complement.
TGCTAAAAAAAAGTTCTTTTATTAATCCAAGGAATGTTCATATATTGATCGATTAATTTTAGTGTCTTGTAGCTTGGCTTTAGAAGTGTCAAATTGATTGTAGTTGCTGTTCTTTTTCGAGAGTGGCCGTCTTGATAGCATATGGTACTTTTTGTTAATTTTATTGGACTGAAGAATCCTTTGATTTGCATAGATCTACAGGCATGCAAGATGCATGATGGTGAAGTAATGCCTGCAGGAGAGATGATGGTGAAGGAATAAGAGATCTGCGGCAAGAAAATTAGGTCCTGTCTTACCAAAGTTCCACACTATATCTAGAGAGGGATGTTATTTTTGGAAGTATGTTCGCGCAATTATGTGGGTCTCTAAAACCGAAGGATTGGATGAGAGATGAAAGGGCAACCATCGTTTTAAGCAAATTATCAAAAAGGATAGTTTTAAGCAAATTATCAAAAAGATTGAGCTTAGAACTTTGTGTGCGGATAATTTTTAACTATTATTTAAAATATTGTATAATGTAATAATCTTTAAAATGTGCCTTATATATAATATATATTTGATTTATTTTAATAGTAATTTCAGCGATTCTTTACGAAAAATATTGTTAAACCAGTCTGTTTTGCCATCGTATGACGAATACTGGTTCTTCAAACAACGAATGAAACTAGCGACAAAATTCATAAACGAGGACAGAGACCGAAAGAATTATGGAAATACATAATGAATATTATCTGCATTGAAATATAGCATATTAGCATATACAAAATTAATTAAAACAAAATCGATTGAAGCTGAAAATTTCTCGTGTTATCACACAACTTTTCTTGATTATGGAAATACATAAAAATATATGCAATCAATTATATCAGTTAATCATACCCTTTTCAAGGTATATTAAAAATACATGCAAGAAATATGAACGTAGGAAGATTACGTACTAACCTCTTTGTTTCTAATACGTGTGAATATGAAGGAAAGAAGAAGATGGGCAGAGAGAGAAAGAGAATGAGATCAATAGAGTTTTCACATTAATTTCTCTCTTTTGCTCTCACTCTCTCTCTCTCTCTGTCTATCTCCTCTTTCCTCTTTCGACCCTCTAATTTCCTCATCCTTGTATATATTGAACAAGTAATAAATGCTTTGTTATATATAGGCATGGTTTGCTTTAATCTTAAGCTTTAATTTTCCTATTAAGGTTCAATCTTAGTCCAATATATATCTTAGTTCTCCTAATATGGAAAGTAGTTAGGATTTCAGAAGTTAATTTATATTGAATCAAAAACCATCATTAAATTTGAATGGAGCTTATCAACATTATGCTCAAAAAATCTGAGTAGGTAAAATGATTTTGGTTAAGAATTTTTTATATTTATTTATAGATTTGATATAATTGAAAGTTGGTTGTAGCTTTTGAATAATTTTTCCCTTTAGAAATTTAAGATTTTTTTTACTACATGTCATCATGGAATTATATCCTCAATTTCAAATTGAAAACCCTCCTTCTGCTCTTATACACTCTATATACATCAATTGTGAATAAAATGGACTTAGGGTCCTTAAATTTTCGGTTAAAAAGAACAGGAAAATGAAAAATTTGAGGATCCCCTTACCCGTTTTGCATTAATGTTTTTTTTTTTTTGCATTAATGATTTATAAGATACCGAAAAAGTTCTATTATAAGCAGGGATGTGAACAAATTGGACACGGAGTGGAGTTGATATGGGTGTTACCATCTCCGTATCTAATAGCCATTGGTGGATGCAAATATAGATACTATCGGAAAGTTAAATTACTATTTGCATTTGGTATAAAATAGACTTTCATGATCAATAGCGAGATATGGATACAGATGTAACACAAATTAAAAATTTATATCCATTAAAGTCAAAACAGTACTATCTTTTCTTATCGTTTTAAAATATTAGATACAGAGATACGGATACAGAACGTATATATGTGTTACTATATTCGTATCCAATGACGGTTCACAAATTCAGATTCAAATACGATATCCAATATTTATATGAGGATTCGGGATCTGTAGGGACGCTGCATGCCCCCGCTTCCAATGCCCAAATGCCCCGACTCCTAGGCATTTGAGGCCCAGAGGCTTATTTGCAAAATACTCCTTGGCCCCACGTGCCCAAAGGTCGGGCACCGTAGACGGGACCTGCAGGATACTACAAGCCCCTTGTTGCCAATAGCAAAAGAATCTAGGCAAAGAAATATTTTTGCCAACCATATTATCTAAAAACTGAGGATTTTTATATCAAAAGATATACGGAAAAACAAAAATAATTATACCGGCAACCGACTATAATGTAAAATTTTAAAATTATAGTAAAAGTTTCTTATATAACAATATATCTCGATACTCTAGAAACACCGTATCCAAATTAGAGTGTTACAACGAGATTAAATTGTGACAAAAGGAAATGAAAGATAGGAGGAAAAATTAATAAAAGACATAATGAAAACAAATTAAACAAATTTATATTTTCTTCCCAAAGTATTTTATGGGTTAATTTATCTTTTCATCCTTCTCTACTAACACCGTTAAAGGTTTTAATAGTTTAGAAAAATATAGAGAGGTATTTTATATCATTTATGCTCAAAATATAGAGGGTTTTAGTGAATTTAGCATTTTTTTCATATCTTAACAATTCATGTGTCATTTTTTGTATTTTAACGAAGTTCAAAAAATGAGAAAGATTTTACATCTTCTAAATCTACATCAACAACCCTCCCTCCGTTCTCCCTCTCTCTTCCTCCTGACTTTGATAATACCAATCATTTAAATGTTTAAACATTATAACTTTCTATTTCTTAAAATATATCGAATAATCTACACATGCATCATATGTGCAAGAAACCTAGTACAGATAATTCGAGCTGCTCTATATCTGTATCTGAATTTTATCAAATACAAATAATCAATATCATTTGTGATTATCCGTATTGTATTTGCATCCGTTAGCTTCTGATCACATCACAATGTATATCGAATTCGCCACAATGTAATGCATGATTACTTATTAATTATTCTTAATTGCACCTATTCTCTTGTGAAACGTCTTGTGCACCAGATCACAGGAGGGACCTCTTCCAGGCCAGTTTTCAACGGACCATCTCGGAATCTCGGAAGCCAGGAGATTCGTTCACTAACAACAAACCACACTTTTGCAACTACTGCAAAAGAACAGGATATCTAGTGAAGAACTGCCATGGGACGAACAACTTATGCTTGGTTTGTGGGTCTTCGATTCACACTATCGAAGCATGCCCTAGAACCGAGGGACTAACAACCCTCTAACTAGACTGACGATCCAAGCTCCTCTTAACCGGTTAGCTCTATTAGCTCCAACTTCTCACACCGAGACCGCTCAAGCTCAATGCCAAATGTTTAACCAGACGCAGAGGAATGTGCCGCGACCCCAAATATTCACTATGTCGGTCGAAGAGGCCAAAATTACAGGTCAGATTATCACCGGTAAATCTTTTCCTTCTTTCATTTCAAGTCATTTCAATTCCTAACTATCTATATTTGTTATACATAAACCTATCCCACTCGACGTAGATGCAATCTTAGTAGCCACCCTACATGCACTCACGCTCTTCGATATTGGGGCATCACATTGTTTCATATCGCAACGGTCATAAGAACTCATGCGATCCCAGTTAAATCACTCGTATCCAGTTGGAATGTCAGTTCAGAGAACGGCGTTCTAAAAGCAATTTTAGGATACGATTTGTGTCCATTGGTTGTCTGCAGTCGAGAATTCTATGCAGATTTCAAGGTACCGAACATATTAAATTTCAACGTGGTCTTAGGAATGGACTGGCAGGGAACTTTCTTCGTTACTATCGACTGTCGCCAAAAGAGAGTAGTATTTGAAATACCAGATCACTTAGTGTTCTATTTCATAAGCGGAGACCGGACTTTGGAGCCTAGTATCTACCGAGCAAAACCAAAGAAAGCAGAGATTGCAACGTTACAAGCAGAAGAATCGAAACCAGAGGTTGTCAGAGAGTACGAGGATGTATTCCCTAAATATATAACAAGTGTGTCTCCAGATCGAGCTCTGGAGTTTGGTATTGATTTACAACCCGGTGCACAACCTGTAATAAAAACTCCATATCGATTAAGTGTGAAAGGATTGAAGGAGATCCGTATTCAGTTAAACGAACTCCTGAAGAAAGGATGGATCAGACTCAGTACCTCAAGTTAAGGATCACCGGTGTTACCGGTGAAGAAGAAGGACGGTACTTACCGGATGTGCGTGGATTATCGAGTATTGAACGAAGTGACAATTAAGAACAAGTATCTGCCACCTTGCATCGATCACTTTTTTGATCAGCCGAGTGGATCTTGTGTCTTTTCAAAATTAGATTTTCGTTCAGGTTAGCATCAAGTGTAGGTCAAGGAGTCCGACATTCAGAAGACGGTGTTTAGAACTCGTTATGGCCATTATGAATATCTCGTAATACTATTTGGAGTGATAAACACACCAGCAATTTTTAAAAACCTGATGAACCAAGTCTTCCGTGAGTACTTAGACTGGTTTGTTGTTATTTTCATCGAAGACGTCCTGGTGTGTTTCAAGGATCGGAAAGAACACGCCGATCACTTACGCATTATCCTGAAAACACTACGAAAGTATCAGTTCTACGCTAAGTACAGTAAGTGAATTTTGGCTAGACCAGGTCGGATTTCTCGAACACATCGTTTCGGGCGAAAGAATCTCTGTGTATTCAGCTAAAGTATCAACTGCCAGCGAGTGGCCTACACCAAAATTAGTCAAAGATATAAGACGTTTTTTAGGTTTAGCAGGATATTACAGAAGCTTTATTGCATGATTTTCAAAGATTGCAGCACCCCAGACCAAACTTACAGGTAAAGACGAAGTATTCGTGTGGTCAGAAATATGTGAGAAGGTTTCCGTAGAACTCAAGTCGAGATTAACCTCTGCACCTATTCTCGTAATACCAGATCGATCTGGTAGATTCGATATACATTGTGATGCGTCTGGTAAGGGATAATTTATATCTTCTTGTGTTCAAGCTTGGCTTGTTTAAGACTCGTGTAAAGTTGGATAATTTATATCTTATTTGGTATTCATTACGAATAAATATATGATTACTTATTCTTAAATTTAGATTATAATTATTAGCTTGTTGATGTCACTAGGACTTGCATCATGATTATTGAATCAAATATTGTTATGCTAAAATATTGAAGAATTTGAATAATAATTAATAACTTTATATTTTGTTGACAAAGTTCAAAATAAGTTTTAAACTCGTTTATTTAATTCTAATAACTGCATTTCTCGCTGCTCACTTTGTCGTATATAATAATGAACATTAATATTATGCTTTTATATATTGATGTAAATATATATATATTTTTGTATAGATCAGAGATATGCAAACGGCCCAAGGTTGAACAAATTTCCGAGCCCCTTTAAATAACTGATCCAAGCAGAATCGTTTAAGGGTCCTAATCTAATCCCTTTAACATCCATGCTTTCATCTTCCCCAAACCCTTCCCCTCTTCAAAAGCTTAAACCCTAAAATCAATGGAGGAACAAAACCCTAGAGCAATCCCCTCACTCCCCGACGATCTCAAGTCGGAGATCCTCCTTCGTCCACCTGCGAGATCCATCGCAAGATTCAGGTGCGTTTCAAAGCTCTGGCTCTCTCTAACAACTGATCCCCATTTCATCAAAACCCAATCTCCCCAATCTCCCCAATCTCCACCTCCTGCTTCTATATTTGTTGCTATCTTCACAAAGCCGAGCTCTTCCATCCCAATGGAAACAACCTAACATCATCATCAGCTGATCCCTCTCTCTCCTTCTTAGATTTCAAAGATTGTCACGCCGAGATCGTTCACTCCTGCAATGGCCTCATCCTTAGCCGCTTATCCAAGAAAGCCTTCGCCAAAAGACCCCCCCTTTCTGCTCTCTTTTTGCAATCCCACCACGAGAGAGCATGACGTCGTTCCTTTTCCTGGCGATCCCCAGGAATTTGACTTCAGCCTCGCCTTAGATCCCTCCGTATCGCCACATTTCAAGGTGGTCGCCCTCCCGGTCTATTATAGTGAAAGAAAACTTTTTAAGTGCATTTTCTCTTCCCTATATTTTTCTAAATAGATTGAATCTATCCACATGCCCACACTTTGTTCCTGGAGGAAAAGGGAGGACATTTGCCATTAAAGGCTATCTGGTTCGTGCATTGCGGAGAGAATGGAGTTGGAGACCATTTATCGTTAGCATACCTTTCAAGGTTGTAGCTTACCATCTTAAGGACAAGACGTTTTCGACAATTTGCAGTGAGTTGTCTTCTCCTGTCGGTCCATCTTAGGACCACATCTATCCACATGCCCACACTTTGTTCTCTATGTAAGTTCTTTTGCTCCTTGATTTTAAAAGAGTATACACCATACATGCCTGTTGCCTTCACATATGGTAATATTTATTGTTTCTACTAGTTGTTGTGGTGCACAAGGTAAATCACTCACATTGACTAGAACAGATTGAATCATGATAGGAAAGTGAAAATTCTGAATTGGAAAAGGTGTTATTGCTCTTTGTTAAGTTATTTTTCCCCTTGTTACAACTCCAAGAGTTTACCCAGGTACATAGGCGCTTGTAGAAAATTTAAACAACTCTGTCCCATGGCACTGACTCTCTAGAGAGATTCTTGCTTACTAGATTAAACATAATTGTCCCCAAAAATAAAAATTACAACGCTGTGAAATACCCGTGAATAAATTTACTAAATTACAAATTAAGTTTATTTTTTTAATGTCACTCTTTAAATCTTATTTTGTTGCATCAACTGTTTCAAGCAATATCTTTAATTTATTAGAGCTTTTGGTCCGTAGTGCACTAGTAGAAGCTAGTTCTCTTCGTTTTTTGCTTGTTTCTCGATAATGTGTAATCAAGTTTCACAGAGCTTGCTTTGCTCATGACAGGTTTAGTGAAACAATCACAGACTTATATCAACAACCAACCACTGTGGTTCCAATTGGCTTTTCCCCACTCGTGACTAAAGTAAAATTAATTTTCTAAAGACTGTTCACTAAAACATCTGCAGACTTGTTAAAAATATATAACCTCTAGGCTCCCATTGCTCTTCTTTTCCCACTAAAGTACAATTCATTCGTTCATTCCTTACCTTCCTGTACCATAGATATCAGCCTTGTTCTATTTCTTTTTCAACTATCTTGATATAACCATATGTAATTGATTTCTGTGAAAGCATTTAATAATCTTGATTTTCAAACAATATGTCCACGTGAAGTTTTCTGGTAATATTTTGTATATCTGATGTTTGTTAAATGTGGTAGGATTATATCTTACTCCTTATCATTTAGCATAGAGACAACCTTATCCCAAAGTCTTTTTGATGATGCCCATCTTGCACCTTCCTGTTCATCTTATCCTTGTCCTGTTATATCTTTGGTTCACAAAAGAACTTTCCTTTGACAATAGATTTTGTGGCTTCAGATTATATAAATTTCACTAGTGGGATTTCTTCTGTCTGCATTTTGCTGTATTATTTTACCGGATTATAAGCTTGCTGGTTGTAGAAGATTCAAGCATTATTGTAAAAAAATTGTTTCTTTCTAATGTTTAGTTTCACTAGTTTTTCTGGATGTCAGCCAGTTTTTTCATTCAACAAATTGAATTATTACAGTTGAACATTTGATATTCTTATCTAATATATTTATAGGCATATAAGTCTGTACATCAATTCATTGAGGATCAATATGATGTACGCAAGGAGGTGGAAATTAAAAACATAATTTGTATGTGCTTTTTGAATAGTACATTAATGTTGGTATAATTTTTCAAATCTCTAGCCTTCTGATTCAGCAATGCAATAATAGGACATGAACCAACCCTCGACAAAACCACTCGTAAATTCTCAGCTTCTTCTTGATTTCCTAAGCAATCTTACAAATATATTTCTATAGGTTAATTCAAACGTCATTAGTTTAGCTCATAACACCAATAGACTATTGTGATGATTATATATGGCAATTCTGCAATCATATACATCATTCAGCACTACTTTATTCAATGATTATTACATTTTAACCATTTCTGAGTTGGAAATAGGAATGTTTCAAAGCCATGCCAAGATTGGGTTTGTTGGAAAAATAGCCATGACAAACTGATTATAAGTTTGATGGTGGAGCACTCTCTTAATGGCCAAAGAAACAAATTCGGTTTTAAGAAGAATGCATGGCTTGACATGTTGGAAAAGTTTAATCAAGCTATGAAGCTGAATTATGAAGTTAGCCATTTGAGAAACAGATTCCAATCATATAAAAGGGAATATACAACAGCGAAAAATATTTTGAGCAGTGGTGGTTTGGATTGGAATCCTTCACAAGAAACGGTGAGGGCAAAATATCTCAAGTTATGATTTTGATTGCTTCAAATATCTAAAAACATGTCCCGTATATTCATTTAAGTCTATTGCAATAACCCCCTTAGGTTTACTGGTATAGCAATTATACCCACAAGTGATCTATAAGCTTAAACATTCCCTCTGATATAATCTGACTAGAACCCTCAAATTTTAATCTAAACAACACAAACAAGTTTTTAAATTAGGCAATAATTTGATTTTTGTTTTGTTTTGTTTTTAGAGTTGTAATAAACCCTATAAGTTTTACCTGATATGATTTTATTATGCAGGTCATGTATAAGAGGAAACAAGTGCTATTTAGAGATTTGAATATTATATTTGCAACATCTGCTGCAAATTATCAAGAAGTTCCAATATCAAAACTGACTGATATTGATACGAGCAGATCAAGAAAGGATTGCAAAGAGAAAGGTAAAGTCATCGATAGCATAGCTGAGACTGAAAATGCTGATACTGATGCTGTGACCGCATCCGCTGTTGTACATGCAGAACTTTCACAAGATACTCGGTATTTTCTCCCCTTGAAAAGGAAGAGGAAGGCAACAACGATATTTGATATTTAAGCCTTACGGATTTGCAAGGTGCTTGAACTAAAGACGGCTAATGATAATAACTAAGGTAAATTTCATGTTTCCGATATGAACTCTGAAGAGCTTAAAGCTACATAGGATTGATAATGAGTTGTGATTGGAGACCTGTTTAATTTTTTGGACAATATCATGTAGTAGTATCTGAGATTGATTATTGCATTTCATGTATTATATGATTTCAAGTAGCCGCCCTACCTATATGGTTGTTGATGTCACTTCTACTAGCTTAAAATCGTTAAATTTACCAAAATTTGTACCGGATTATTAAATAAATTCAAAAACTTAAGCTATTTAGTAAGAATTATAGGTCTTAGTTATCTTATTGGCTTAGGAGGTTAATTGGTTGATTTGAATTATTAATTTGGTTTTTTCTTATATGAATCAACTTGTTGAAAGTAAAAAAACCAAATGATGAGACTTTAAAGATAGTCTCATATTGGAAACAACAAAAGAAACACATGTATATAAAATATAAAATGGGTGACGCCTCAACAAGGCTTGAGTCTTATTGTTACAGCCCACTTATTATTAAAAATCCAGGTGTAAAAGCCCATCACTCATCCAACTCATCTCTAATTTTAAACTTTATTCTACTTTAAAAATAACTTTAATTTTATAAAATATAAAATGGGCAACACCTCAATAAGGCTTGAGTTTTATTGTTGGAGCCCACTCATGTTAAAGGCCCATGCGCATCTATAAAAAGCCCATTACTCCCTCAACTTTAAATACTCTAAACTTTAAACTTTAACGGTACTTAATAATATTAACATGAGAGCTGATCCTATAAGGTACGACCTCATTTCTTATTTTAAGGTCCAATTTTCAAATACCCAACCTCCGTGTTTTTCACCGATCCGCGCCAGCCACCGTGATCGACATATGTTAGATAGGTTATGTATCAAATTTTAAGAGATTTGGAGATCTCTAGCACATCCATCAAGCGATCTTGTTTTTCATGCATCGTAAAGCCATCGGTTTTTTTTATTCTATTTGATGGATTAGTTAGAGTTCTCCAAATCTCGTAAAATTTGATACATAACCTATCTAATATGTGTAGATCACAGTGGCCAGAGCGGATCGGTGAAAAACACGGGGGGTTGGGTGTGAAAATTGGACATCAAAATAAGAAATGGGGCCAGACCTCATAGGATCGGCTTCCCATATTAACATACTGCCGAATATAGAGGCAATTCTTACAAACAAAACAAGTAACTCTTAAATTGGTAACATTAACATATGACAAATTATAGGCACAGGCTTAGGAGCAAGACTATCTTCTTACAAACAATACTACTATAATAATATTAACACCGTTCCAAATATAGAGGCAATTCTTAAAGAAAAAAAAACAAGCAACTCTTAAATTAATAACATTAACATAATGACAAATTATATAGGCTTTAGTTTGCACAGGCTTAGGAGTAACTATCTTCTTCCAAATGATACAATTAGCTCTTAAATTAAGGGGGGCAGCACTCAAGTACATAGATGAAAATGCAAGCCACTCAGATCCCAGAATCTCATGGAGAGAAAAGAGTGTTCCCGAAAGAGTAGAACTTTTGCCAATCAGACAGGCAGTTATAAGTTCCCGTTAGATCACAAGCTTCTATAAACACCTTTATCTCTAAGATTGTAAGATATAATCTTTCCGGGCACATTCAACAATAGTACCCCATCACCTCGCATAAAATGAGCAATTGAAAACACAGGACGATCCAGCGTTAGTTTCCAGATATTGCGTTCGTACCCACTAATACAAATCGCTCGTTTTTCTATCTCATCAGCATACAAACCCATTATAGCGTCTAAATCCACTCTGCCCAACAATGACCATGACAAACTCTCTGAATCCATTTCTGAAATGTAAAATGCAGTAGGATTCTCATTACTCGGCCTCCAAATTGCTTGAAGTTTTCCTCCCGATTCCCTTATATACATGCCCTTAAAGATTTGTTGCGGTCTTGCAGGCATTGGTAGCTTCTCCATGCACTCTCCCTGCACATCAAATGAAAGAAGGTACGCTTTTCCAATCCATATCACCGCGCTGTTCCAATACATGCTCCTATTGAAGTAAGGGAAAGCTAAAAATTCTCTGAACGACTTTCTGTCCACAGAGAGCTTCCACGATTGCGTTTCAGAGGAATAAATGTGAATTTGCACCCCTATGCTGACAATTTTGTAATACCCTAGTAGTGGGATTAAATGTGACTTTGAAGCGTCAAAAGATAGACCGAAGCATTGATCAACCTTTTGGGCAACAGAAAGCTCGACAAATTCCTTAGTAGTGGGATTACAAACATAGTACATGGATTTGTGGATGCACTTCTGATAGCTCGACTGCATATGATGAGGCCGTTGCAAGAGCTCTCAATCGAGATTTGGGCTCGAGCATCTCAACTAAATTTGGAATGAAGGAGAGAGCGGGATCGGGATGTTGTGGCGAATTTGTGTATCATAGTAGTGTGAAGTATCTTGCGGTTAAAGACATAATCACGTAGGAAGAAACCATAAATCAATGGGTGTGGATTGAGAGCAGAGTGGTTTTGTATGAAGCGAGGGTCGGTCGTGAGGTGAAGCCATTCCTTGCAGACGCAGCGAATTTTAGGGATCTCTTTTGCTGGAACCCGAGTGAGGATCTCGGATATGATCTTTTCGTTGACAAAGAATGTGGTCGGCATATTTTGTATGGTGAGATGATTTGCAGCATACGCTGCTGCTGCTTCATTAAGCAAAATATATAAGATTTATGTGTGTATTTTTAATTGTGGGACGGTCGAATATATTGCTCTTTCCTTGTTGCATTGTTTGTTTGAGATTGCTAGATTTAGAAGTATGTCATTGGTTTCATATGTTTTCCTTGATTTCTACGTTGTGCTGCTAAAAAAAAAGTACTTTTATTAATCCAAGGAATGTTCATATATTGATCGATTAATTTTAGTGTCTTGTAGCTTGGCTTTAGAAGTGTCAAATTGATTGTAGTTGCTGTTCTTTTTCGAGAGTGGCCGTCTTGATAGCATATGGTACTTTTTGTTAATTTTATTGGACTGAAGAATCCTTTGATTTGCATAGATCTACAGGCATGCAAGATGCATGATGGTGAAGTAATGCCTGCAGGAGAGATGATGGTGAAGGAATAAGAGATCTGCGGCAAGAAAATTAGGTCCTGTCTTACCAAAATTCCACACTATATCTAGAGAGAGGTTATCTTTGGAAATATGTTCACGCAATTATGAGGGTCTCTTTAACTGAAGGATTGGATGTGAGATGCAGGGGCAACCAAAGTTTTAAGCAAATTATCAAAAAGGATAGTTTTAAGCAAATTATCAAAAAGGTTGAGCTTAGAACTTTGTGTGCTTTGTGTGCGGATAATTTTTAACTATTATTTAAAATATTGTATAATGTAATAATCTTTAAAATGTGCCTTATATTTAATATATATTTGATTTATTTTAATAGTAATTTCAATGATTTTTTACGAAAAATATTGTTAAACCAGTCTATTTTGCCATCGTATGACGAATACATACTGGTTCTTCAAACAACGAATGAAACTATAGCGACGAAATTCATAAACGAGGACATAGACCTATACTGAAAGAAGTATGGAAATACATAATGAATATTATCTGCATTGAAATATAGCATATTAGCATATACAAAATTAACTAAAACAAAATAGATTGAAGCTAAAAATTTCATGATTATGGAAATACATAAAAATATATGCAATCAATTATATCAGTTAATCATACCCTTTTCAAAGTATATTAAAAATACATGCAAGAAATATGAATGTAGGAAGATTACGTACTAACCTCTTTGTTTCTAATACGTGTGAATATGAAGGAAAGAAGAAGATGGGCAGAGAGAGAAAGAGAATGAGATCAATAGAGTTTCCACATTAATTTCTCTCTTTTGCCCTCACTCTCTTTCTCTCTCTGTCTCTCTCCTCTTTCCTCTTTCTTCTTTCAACCCTCTAATTTCCTCATCCTTGTATATTATATTGAACAAGTAATAAATGCTTCGTACATCTATTATATATAGGCATGGTTTGCTTTAATCTTAAGCTTTAATTTTCCTATTAAGGTTCAATCTTAATCCAATATATATCGTAGTTCTCCTCATATGGAAAGTGGTTAGGATTTCGGAAGTTAATTTATATTGAATCAAAAACCATCATTAGATTTGAATGGAGCTTATCAACATTATGCTCAAGAAATCTGAGAAGGTAAAATGATTTTGGTTAAGATTTTTTTATATTTATTTATAGATTTGATATAATTGAAAGTTGGTTGTAACTTTTGAATAATTTTTCCCTTTAGAAATTTAAGATTTTTTTTTACTACATGTCATCATGGAAATTATATCCTCAATTTCAAATTGAAAACCCTCCTTCTGCTCTTATACACTCTATATACATCAATTATGAATAAAATGGACTTAGGGTCCTTAAATTTTCGGTTAAAAAGAAAAAGAAAAATTCCCTTACCCGTTTTGCATTAATGATTTATAAGATACCGAAAAAGTTCTCTTATAAGCAGGGATGTGAACAAATTGGACACGGAGTGGAGTTGATACGGGTGTTACCATATCCGTATCTAATAGCCATTGGTGGATGCAAATATAGATACAGATGGTTATCGGAAAGTTAAATTACTATTTGCATTTGGTATAAAATAGACTTTCATGATCAATAGCGAGATCTGGATACAGATATAACACGAATTAAAAATTTATATCCATTAAAGTCAAAACAGTACTATCTTTTCTTATCGTTTTAAAATATTAGATACAGGGATACAGATACAGAACGTATATATGTGTTACTATATTCGTATCCAATGACGGTTCACAAATTCAGATTCAAATACGATATCCAATATTTATATGAGGATTCGGGACTCTAGGGACGCTGCATGCCCCCGCTTCCAATGCCCAAATGCCCCGACTCCTGGGCATTTGAGGCCCAGAGGCTTATTTGCAAAATGCTCCTAGGCACCACGTGCCCAAAGGTCGGGCACAGTAGACGGGACCTGCAGGATACTACAAGCCCCTTGTTGCCGATTTATACTACCATGAGTTGATAAAACTCAAAACGCAAAAATCAATTATGAATACCGATCTTGACCTTGACTGTCAACTTAAATTCGAGGAGGCCCAAATTATTAGAAAAATCAATAAGTTTTTCTTTTCTCAAATATCAACCTCAACAATTCACAAAATTGCAAACCCACATTAGAAGTTAAACATAAAACATTGAGTCCTGATCTTGCTATTCTCTTCCTCGTCGTTTCCTTCTCCAACTTCCAAATCCAAGGTGATATAATTACTCTTTTCTTTACAATTGCAGCTTCTTTATATCAAGTTTTTTCTTATGCAATTTATATATCACTTGACAACTTATTACAAATCGTGGATCTTTAAATTAAGGATCAAATAAGCTTCTTTTCCCCCCTCACATCTCTTCAAATTGGATTCAAAAGGGAAAAATTTGATTGATATGCCAAGATTTTTATTCACTAGGCGAATCATTTCCCCTTTATCTCAATGCCCATCAACAATATCCAAGTGTTATAGTTCATTTATGGATCCGTTCAAATTGAACGAAAAGGAAAAGGAGTTGAGCACATCAACTATTTGTGATAATGCCATCACACCCACAAGCCATGCTCATAGGATTAATTCCCACAAGTAGCATTCACTTGAAAGGCTTTGATGTTGAGCTTGTTGATCCTGATATACGGCCTCAAAACACAATTTCGTAAAAAGGATTTAACTTTGAAGGAAGATGAGTTGTTTGTAGAAATGACTCACAGAAATTCAGAAGACACCTCATGAGTTTATGGACTTTGAAGAGATTGAGGATTTGAGGCTATGAAAGTAGCTATTCTACAAATTGGATACAGACTCTAGAGAATACACGGAGTGCAGTGTCATTTTCCACCAGAAGAAATCTTTGAAGAAAGAAGGTGAGAAGCCAACGACACCTGGGATGAAGAAAGAATGCAAGAAGCCTGAAAAGTCAACAAAAGCCAAGGTCATATCTACAGAAAACAAGGAACTTGATGAACCCAAATTTGTGCTCTAGTCTATTATTGATAAACAGGTTGATCTTAAGGTGAACCTCAAGCAAAAGAAACCCATAAAGGTATCGACTGCTCTACTTAGTAATTTTTGTACATTTTAATCGCTTTTCCAAGTTTTCTTTCATTACTTGAAGCTGAAGTAAGAGAGATCTAAATATTGTTTAGTAATTAAGTAGCTACACTAAAAATATTTTTTAGTATTATGTTTTCCTCTATATATCTATATAAATCTCCCGATTCCTGGCGAGGTTGTTGCCTACACTAGGCCCTCAAAGTATCCTCTCCTCCTTGTTGGGTGCAATGCACCTGGGCAAAAAAGATAGAGATGTGAATCTTCGAGCATCCTTTGGGCAGCATGTGGGGTCCATACTTTTATTACTTTCCCTAACATGACCGGTACATGCACCTTTTTCCACTCATGCATCTCCCTAAGTTATGAACTAATATTTAATTATTTGAATTATTAGATAGCCACATAACAACATCCATAATTTTCAAATCCTAGCCCCCAACTGTTCTACTTCCCCAAACCCTAAAAAAAAAATCAATGGATACGTCGGAGATCCTCCTTCGTTTACTGGCGGATTCCGTCGCAAGATTCAGGCGCGCTTCAAAACTCTGGCTGTCTCTAACAACTGGTCCCTATTTCACCAAAATTCACTCCGCAATTTCCCCAATCTCCATATCCTCCTGCTATTGGTACAATGATAGACACCAAGCTGAGCTTTTTCATCTCAATGGAAACAACCAATCATCATCATCATTTGATCCATCTCTCTCCTTCTTAGATTTCAAAGATTTATCTGCCGAGCTTGCTCACTCCTGCAACGGCCTCATCCTTTGCCACTTACCCAAGAAAGTTGCTGACAAAGTGCAACCCTTTCTACTCTCCGTTTCCAATCCAGCTACTAGAGAGCATGACGTCATTCCTTTTCCCCATGATCCAAAGATTTTCTTCTTCAGCCTCTCATTTGATCCCTCCATATCTCCACTCTTCAAAATTGTTGCATTCGGATATAGTTATAGTGAAGAAAAGCATGTCATGCACATTTTCTCTTCTGCAGCCCGATTATGGAAGCGCCTCAATAACAATATTTGGGACTATGTGCGCAAACTAAGATATCATAGGATTGTCTTTTGGAAGGGCAGCCTATTGGCTATGTTGTATGTTTGAATATTGAAACAGAGAGATTCAATCCACAGCCGCTTCCCTTGATTGCATGCATAGAGACATCATGTATTGGGGAATCTGGAGGGCGTCTACGTTGCATCATAAAGAGTAGAAATTCCCATTACGAAATTTCTGAGAAGGAATCTAGATCTTCTAGGTGGTCTCGATTGTACCGCGTTGATGTTGACGATGCGATGTTGCATTTATGCCCAGAGGAAAGGGTAAATCGATATTTGCCATTAAATGTTCTTTGGTTTGTTGGTGGTGGAGAGGATGGACTTGGAGACCGTTTATTGTTAAGGTTATCTTCCAAGATTGTAGCCTATCATCTCAAGGATATGATGTTCTCGACAATTTGTAGCGAGCTTGGTCGAGGTGACTGCTACTGGTAGAACATCCATCCACATGGCAACACTTTATTCCCTATGTAAGTTCTTTTGCTCTTTAATGTTATACAAACCTCATGCCATACATGCTTGTTGTCCTCGACATTGGTCATATATATAGTTTCTACTGGTTGTGGTTTTCAAGATAATTCACTTATGGTCGCTAAGATAGAAATTAGGAAAGTGAAAAATCGGAATTAACATAGGTGCTAGTAACATTTTCTTTAAAAAGTATCTGTCCCTAAGGCATTTCTACACATTTCTACAAGTTTTTACATCTCAACAGTTGGCATACAATTTAAATATTTGGTGACATTGTCTCATGACACTTTCAGGGAAAAATTACTTGGAGGGATTCTTGTCATTTCTATGTTACAGAACTTACCAATAATTTGCTCTACAAGATCTTGAAATCTTCTTTAACAAATTTACATGTTACAAAACCAAGTTTACTTTCCAATGCCCCCTTCCTTAAAACCTAATACTGCTGCATCGTCAATACAAACCAACAATCTTGACTTGGTATACCTCTTGGCTTTGTGTGATGTGGTAAGATTACGAAGATTTGGTCCTTATAGATGTTACTATATAAATCTAACTATTCACTCTGGTTCAATGCTTCCTAATCAAGCGGAGCCAAGTTTCAATGAGCTCGATGTGCTCATGAAAGGTGTGACTCTTCGCGAGAATAATCTCACACTTGTTGTCAACATTTAACGTCTTTGGTCTCTTATGTTTCCTAATTAACTACTATAACTTTTCTATCATTATTGGGATTCTTTCCTATACCAGTAAACAGACTTGTTGCCAACATATAAGCTCTTTGGATCCTCTTGCTTCACCCCCCCCCTTCCCCCTCCCCCTTCACACACATCCTCCGTGCCCAACTTTAGTTAATTTTTGACTGCTACTTATATTTCACTTGCCAAAAACTTTGCTATTTCCATTTGTCACCTCAAACTTTATATCCTCATATATCACCTCCAAAACATACTTGTTATTATAAATCATCATCCGGTTGTGTAAACCAATTTTATTTGAAAATATTCTGTAATACGCTCATACTTTGTTTTGTCTTTTCAAAATGTTAAAATTCAACAATTATAATTGTCTGTACGAGGAAGTGAGGAGCAGCTTGGCATTTATATGGCATTGTTTTTAAAAGGGTTATAAATTTAAGCAATTGAACTAACTGCTATTAGTTTTGTTATGAAGTCAAGCAAATATAAAAAATGTGAGAAACAATAAGGTTTAATTATAAGTATTGTAAGGTTTTGAAGGTTATATATGGAAAATATCAAGTTTCAGGGTGTTATATGGGTATAGCTAAGTTTTAGGGGGAAACTTAAGGGACATCCCCCTATTTTTAAATTTGTAAACAATTTGTAGCCTTGCTCTATTTTATATAACTATCTTCTTTTCCCTGTGTGTGGGGGAGCGGGGATGTTTCTAAGGTGACACCTTAGAGTGCAACCTAAAGAGACGTCTAGACCTTGTCTCATCAATAAGTACCACTGTAATTAATAAAGACTCATGTATTTATGAGCTGAAGATATTCATGAAGTGCAAAAAAGACTATGGCTTAAAAAATTAAGGACGTTATTTATTGATAAGTATTTTTAAGAGCTTTGTTTGCTTGTAACAAGGAAAAAAAATTTATGGATGTTTTGGAAAAATCGCCTTCATAGCATCCGCATATTCTTTATGTGCTTTCAGCTCCCTCCTTTCTTTTTTTTGCTTCTACCTCTCTTGACTTTATTGATCCATACCTTATATGTTTTTAAAACAATAAAACCCAAAAATACTCCTGTATTTCCATATACAAACAAATCCCATCATAAATTGATTCTCTTGAATTTGCCATATTTCAAAACATTTCGTCTTCTTTTATTTTTTTCTACGTATCTTTAACCATCGCTTCAAATCACAACTCTCTGTCTTCAGTTGGTGGACTCATCTCACCCATCTTCTTCAATCGCAACAAATCTTCTTCAATTACAACAAATCACAACAATATGATGGACAAAAACCCAACTCCGTAGATCGAAAAGACCTCGATGTCATCTACTCACAATCTAGAAGGAAAAAAGATGAAATCTTTCGCACATTGCACAACACAAACTGATAAAGATTTGAAAGAGATTGATCTGCTAAAAAAGTGTGTTCGAAAATAACCGCAATCAATACGGTGTCGCTAGTAGTTAGCCATGATGAGTACGGGTCGTCCGTAGGGAAACGTGGACTCTTTTCTTGCTTTAAACGAGTTGATTAAAGATGGATGATTGGTTGTCGTTACGGATATAGAATCTTTAAAGAAAATGCTTGTAAGGTTCATAGGACTTAATAGTAATGGATGAATAATTAAAAATGACTTCTTTTATTTTTTAATAGTTTAAAACTAGATCGATAGTGATGAATGTAGATTGGGGTTTCTTGGAAGAAACTAGAGTTTCCCCATCATTAACCCCTGTCCTCGCATTGATCTCTATTCATGTCTAGCCCTTAACAAAATAAGTGTTAAACCAATCTCAAATCGTGATCGTAACTATCAATAAATTGATAGCGCGTCCGATAAGAAGGTTAACATTTATTTTACTAAAACTTATAGACTTTAAAATGTATAAAAGAAGTTGAAAGATTTTCTCATCTATTGTTCTACCCTATCCTACAAACCCTAACAAGTTAGGAATTACTCGCTCATGGTTAAAGATTTAGAAAAAAGGCTGAAAAAGAATGAAAACATGGTTAAGATACAGAAAAGTAAGTGCAGAAAGTAAGTGCGGAAATTAATTGCAAAAAGAATAATAAAAACACTACCTTTATTAATCAACTATTGCATACAATTTTTCTCCTTAAAAAGTAGAATACGAGAATCCTAGTTTGCTCTAGATCTCTCTCTCTCTCTCTTTTAGGAGGTAAATGAATAGATGATCACTCGGATACGTGGATCTCTTGATCTCTTCGGTGATGATTTTGAATGTGAAGCTCTCGGTATCTTATATAGTCACTATTAACCCTTGTCCTTGCATTGATCTCTATTCATGTCTAGCCCTTAATAAAACAAGTGTTAAACCAATCTCAAATCGTGGTCGTAACTATCAATAAATTGGTAGCACGTCCGATAAGGAGGTTAATATTTATTTTGCTAAAGTTTATAAACTTTAAAATGTATAAAAGAAATTAAAAGATTTTCTCATCTATTGTTCTATCCTATCCCACAAACCCTAACAAGCTAGGAATTACTCGCTCATGGTTAAAAATTTAGAAGAAAAGTTAAAGAAGAATGAAAACATGGTTAAGATGCAGAAAAGTGCAGAAAGTAAGTGCGGAAATTAATTGCAAAAAGAATAATAAAAATACTACCTTTATTAATCAACTATTGCATACAACTTTATTAATCAACTATTACATACAACTTTTCTTCTTAGAAAGTAGAATACAAGAAGCCTAGTTTGCTCTAGATCTCTCTCATTTAGGAGGTAGATGAATAGATGATGATCACTCGGATACGTGGATCTCTTAGATCTCTTGATCTTTTCGGTGATGGTTTTGAATGTGAAACTCTCAGTCTCTTATATAATCACTAAACCAGAAACCCTAGATTCCCTATGTGAATATATGCGGTTAAAATCCGTACTACAAAATATCACATCCCAACTCCATCAAACCACCGCGTATCCGCCGCAAATGTCACACTTTGGCCGCCCTTCCACCGCAATCTAGTGGAATCAGGACTTTGGATTTCTTCTGGTATCTTGTGTTGCCATGTGAAGATTCTCTTGATGTCTATATTCTGAGAATAATGCCCCGAGTCTCTGCCGTTGATAAATCTTACGATTTTCTTCCATATTCTCGCAGATTTGATTCCGACATCCCGATTTAATTCGGATCTCGTGGATTCCAGACCTGAGCTAATATCTGCACAATATCTCAAGTCATAGTGTTAGTAGTATTTAGTATTTTTGAGATATTATCCTAACCATTTTATATTATATTAAATCTTTAGAATATTGATTAGAAATATTTGATATGATATGCATATTTTAATTACTAAGATTTCATATAGATATTATATGCATATATTTTCCTTTATTATGTTAAATATAATGTAGAAACATATGATAATAAACTTTTTACAAATAAACCCATATATGTTCTATATTTACAATAAACACCTTTTAGTACTTAACAATAGTAGAGAAAATATTCATTCAAATGTGCAATATTTAGACTAATCAAATACCCCCAAACTTAATTTTGATCGTCTCGAGCAAACTAGTTATTAAAAAGAAAAAGAAAAAGAGAAAAACCTACTACATTTTCTTAGTCAACACGATTGCACTGAGCACGTGCAATAAGCCTTTAAATATCTAGGTGTCCCTAGTAGGATGAGTGTTATCTCCTGAGGGTTTTCAGCGGATTACACCCACAAAATCCCATAATAAAAGAGAAAAGATGAAAGTTACATACAAATATAAAGAACATATAAAAGAAAGAACTTGAAAATAAGCGTTTCAAACTACACTAGCTTTTTAGTTGCCATGAGCCTAACTTAATGGTCATGAAAAGATGTCAGAAATCACATCATCTCTTAATAAAACGCCGTCTTTAGTCTTCCTCCCTACATTTCTTCCAAACATTGATCATATACCCCTACGTGTGTGTAAAAGACATCCCTATATTTAGAGAATTCAATTCAAGCTATCATACTCTTATCCATCTTCCTTAGTACTTTTTAGTCGGTGAATATTTTCAGATGGAATTGCTCACACATTCTTCATGCGACCGTTAATACTTCTTGAGGTACTAACCAACCGATTACCAAATGTGCTCACTCTTTTAGGCGTAATTAGTAATATCCTAGTCTTCCAACATCTAAGGCTTAGCAGTGACTTCCAAACCAGTTGGTCTAAGGTACTAGGTGAAGGCACTCTCGCTATATTTTTTTTTTGCTTAAGTAATTACAAAACCAGTGTTCATTTTTCTTCACCTTTTTTTATGTGTCATTTATATTTTGTTGATATATATATATTTTCTTCATACTAAGGCTTTTAGACAAGAGGATTTCAAGGTATCCTTTACTATCCCCAGTTTCAAGATGTGTGCAAGTGCGTAAAGTAGGGTATCAACGTCCAGAAGTTTGGACTCAAGAATATGGATAATTTTTTAGACTTATTTCTATCCTCGGATTAGTGATTCCTTTCATCTTACCAACCCTTGGGACAACAGCTCATGACTACTTATTACTAGCTTCATTATAAAACATCTAATTTTCATGCTTTTCTTGAATTTCTTCGTATCTTTTATATGTAATTTTCACTTTCTAATTTTTATTGTCAAATTTTTTTGTGTGCTTTTATTTAGTATAATGCAAAATGATCCGTGAATAAGCACAAGCCTCCCCCAAACCTATTTGCAGCAGTATCCTCACTGATGTCATCTTTTAAGCTCAAAACCTGAAGACTTGTGAGGAAAAGTTTTTAATGATTAGTAAAGGGGGACAAAAAGTCAATGACAGTGAAATCCTCCCCCAAATTTATTTTTGGCTCACAATTGTATAAAAATTTGTTTTTCTTTCAAGAGCCAAAATATTTTTCTCCCCCCCAAACTTGAGTGAAACGGTATTAAGTAGTTAAAATTATAAGAGGAGGGGGTTAAAATTATTAGTCTATGCAAAGTTTTAAAATACCAAAAGTTAACACCAACCATTCGAATATTTTATCGATATAACAACATAGTTGGAAGAAGATCATAAACGTGAAGAAGTGGGGTGGAGATAAGAGGTGTAATTGAACGTGTTTACGTCTCGGTTGATAGAGACGAAACAGTGATGGTGGATGAAAACGCGAATGTGAAAGATAAGGAATATGTGGATTGTTCGTATTCTTGTACTTAATAAGAAGAAGGGGTGACGGTTCAACTTCTTTAGGTGGAGATTGATTCATCACAACATCCACGTCTTTTAGGAATACGATTTCTTCGGCAAAAATATCTTCAAAACTTCCATTGATATTCCGAATGATAATCTCATCGGAAAGGAAGTTATGATATTCGGATAGCTCGACTAAATCATTCGACAAGTCAAAGAATTCGGACTTAGGTGTGGACTTGTCGACAGAAGGGTCTTCACGTGTATAATAAATAGCCGGATCAAACAATAACGCACCAGTGGCGTCGAAATCAGTATCATTAAGCTCTTCAATTTCGCAACTGTCGGAAGCTATCTTTTCGACAGAACATATATCAACTATATAAGCATAATGTTTGGAAGGTTGACTTCCTAACATGTAAATGTTAAGCTCAATTGTCATCTTACCAAAGGACGGGTTCATTGAACCGTTATGACAATTGATTATTGCGTTGGAAGTTGCTAGACAAGGTCGACCTAGAATCACCGGAATTTGGTTTCATGGGTTTGCTATAAGCCGTGTATCTATAACTATTCCACAGGGAATATGAATTCCCCGACTTTGATTAACACGTCTTCTAGCTCACCCTTAGATTGGGTGATAGATCGATCGGCTGTCTGGAGAGTGCAATGTGCATGTTTCAACTCTCCTATGCCTAATTGCTCATAAACCGAATACGGAAGCAAGTTAACACTAGCACCTAAATCGAGTAGAGCACGATTGATATTTTTACCCTTAATAGTTATAGATATTATAGGACAACCGGGGTCCTTACGTTTCGTGGGCACTAATTGGGTAAGAGAATTGCTCATATTACTCGCTAAGAAAACCTTTTTAGATACTTGAGTTTTCCTCTTCCTGGTGCATAAGTCTTTTAAAATTTTCGCATTGGACGGAACTTGTTTGATAGCATCTTGGAGAGGAATATTTATGTTTACTTGTTTAAAAATATCCACAATCTTCTCCATTTGGGGACTTGGTCTGTTGGCCCTTAACCTGTTTGGAAAATGAGCTTTATCAATAAGGGTTGGGTTCAACTTTTGAGGAGAAGTTTGTGGGGATGGAATGGATCCCAAAATTGGATTTGGGATGGTCGTAGATGGTAATTCCTTTAAGGAAACGGGCTGAGAGTTCGAGCCTAGTGGGAAACGGAGAATAGGCTCGGAAGAAGATGGTGGACTAGACGAAGCAGGATTAGAAGTAGTAGTCGGTGTTTCATCTGATTCATCATCAACTTGTTTACCAACATTATTATTCAGCACTCTTCCCGATCTCAACGTAGTTACGACACTCACGTTATGATTTTGAAGGATGAGATTTGCGCTTTGTGAGTGGCCGGCATTTGGTAGAGATTAAGATGGAAGTCTCCCTTTCTCTCTCTCTCACTCATCGCGGCATTTAACTGTGCAAGTTGTGTTTCTATCGATTTTATGCTTTCATCGTGGGAAGCAGTGTATTGCACTAACGTTTGGATAGAAGACGTTAGATTAGCCGTTGTTTGCGTGGATTGTTTAATGAACGTTTCTAAGTTTCGTTCGAGTGCAGGGGTTTTATCGGTACCGGCCGTTGGAAGATTAGTTTGTGATTGGAAAGAATTATAATAAGGAACAACGTTGTTGGCTGGATTTTGAAAAGATTGCGGTTGAAAGAGATGTTGAATTTGGTGTGGTGGCTGTTGTTGCTATGGGGGAAGTCTTTGAAAGTTATTTTGTCTTAGGAAATGATTTTAAATTTGAGTTTGGTTTTGGTTCCAAGCAAAATCAGGATGATTCCTCCATCCTTGATTGTATGTGGAGGAATAAGGATCGTTTTTAGGTTGTTACTGAAAAGCAGCATTGGTTTGTTCTTGACTGTGGGACGGAGGATTCAAAGGACATTTCTCTGTTAAATATGATGGGTCAAAACAGCAACCACACACGGTTTTGGGGAGTGTAACTTGTTTTAAGGAGGCCGACGAGAATTTGTTTTCTATAGCTTCGAGTTTCTTTTGTATCGCGGCTATTTCGGCTTTTAGTGCGATGGAAATATCGAGTTGATGGATACATGCCCCAGACGAAAATGATGTTGGTCTAGTGCTTTCCTACTGTAAGGTTTGTTCGGCGAGATCCTCCAGAAATTGCCAAGCTTCGCCATCGTATTTTGACATGAAATGGCATTGACAAATGGTTTCAAGCATTTGTTTCGTGGCTGGATTAACACCCTCATATATAATTCGGCAAAAATGTCATCTATCAATTCCGTGATAGGGGCATTGTACAAGAAGATTCTTAAACCGTTCAAAGTATTTCCAGAATGGTTCGTTGGGAAGTTGGGTAAACTGGTTAATCTCGCTTCGAACACGGGCGGTTTTGTGATTATGATAAAATTTCTTAAGGAATGCTATAACGAATTCATCCCATTTACCGATAGAATGTGCGGCGGTGCTATCGAGCCACTTTTCTGCGAGATCGCACAAAGTAAAAGGGAGAAGACGTAATCGAAGAGCATCTCTTGAAAGTTGGGTTGTACTCATCATAGCACATACATTTTCGAATTTGGTTATGAAAACGTATGTGTTCGGATTCAAGCCCGTGGAATTTGGGCAACAGATTGATGAAGTGGGATTTAATTTCGAAATTATCCTTATTAGTTGGTGGAAGAGACAGACAAGTAGAAAGGGGTCCACACACGCGGTAGCATCTTTCTTGGAGAGACATGCGCGGTGGATTCTGCGCACTTACTGAACGTGGCAGGGTGGTATCGTTAAATCCCGATGGAGACCCGTCCATTTCGAGAGATGTGGTGAGTGGAGGGGAAATAGAAGATGAAGTACCGATTTCGGAGTCGATAGAAAAAACGCGAACAAGACGGGTACTAGAATCCTGTGTCTAGCCGATCATGCACTAAGTGGGTTTAGTGCACTTGGCAGTGTGTGATATGTGAGAACTCTTTTAAGAGGGTTTGTTTTGAAAAATAGTCGGACTTGAAGCTGGACTCAACAAATCACAAAATACATAATCAATTCATAGAACTAGGGTCACCTAAGTCAAGTCACTAGACCGCTCCTAGACTTCCAAAGGACATGTCGCAGGATCAATCTTCTACTATCTCCTTATCAATCTTGTGGTTGGGTAAGTGCCAGGTAAGTAGGAGGTATCCGTTATACGAATCACCGAAATAGCGGGCCTAACTAAATAACCACTTTCCTTAGTCACACTTGCCTAAACAACATAAGAGAAATGCGGATAAGCAATAGATTACCCACAACCATCCTCTGTCCTAATTGAGCGCGAATGTCCTTAGGGGCTAGGTCTATTTTTTTAATTAATGTAAGGTGAGGGTATGCTCGTTTGTGATTTGTGGGGTTTAGGAAGGTTGATGAAATCCCCATCCAATCTGGAT
Organism: Agapanthus africanus; assembly: GCA_030015575.1. Classification (NCBI taxonomy): domain Eukaryota; kingdom Viridiplantae; phylum Streptophyta; class Magnoliopsida; order Asparagales; family Amaryllidaceae; genus Agapanthus; species Agapanthus africanus. The sequence goes on along the minus strand of JASDDO010000010.1, from coordinate 512,057,947 downwards.
TTCGGTTTATTGCCCCTAAAAGTCCGGTTTAAATATGCAAAAAGCAAACCGAAATCAAAACACGCAAAAAGATTTTTGGCGGCGATGTTTGCAAAGAATCCTGTAGGAAAGATTAGATTATTGGAGCTTTAGAGGAGAGAGAAAGATAGTAAGAAAATACCAGAGGATTTTAGGGGCCCAACTCCACCAAGCCGCCGCGGTTCCCCCGCCAAACGCCTATTTCCGCTGCGGTTTCGCCGCAAGGTGGTAGGACAGTTTGCCAATTTTTCTTCAGAGCACCCCTATGCTCCTCTGGTCTACGTTGAAATTCTCTAACTCTCTGTTAGCTTGCTCTAGTTACTCTAGATTCTCTTGCAAAACCCGCACAATAATCGTTAAAAACGCAAGATGTGGTTTTGTTTATTTTATTTCATGGTTGCCGGATTTTATAAGAAATCAACCCGAATAACAAGAAAAAAATTACGACCATTTTCCTGGCAACGGCACCATTTGATTGATCTGCTAAAAAAGTGTGTTCGAAAATGACCGCAATCAAGACGGTGTCGCTAGTAGCTAGCCACGATGAGTACGGGTCGTCCGCAGAGAAACACGAACTCTTTTCTTATTTTAGACGAGTTGATGAAAGATGGGTGATTGTTTATCATTACGGATATAGAATTTATAAAGAAAATGCTTGTAGGGTTCATAGGACTTAGTAGTAATGGATGAATAATTAAAAATGACTCATTTTATCTTTTAATAGTTTAAAACTAGATCGATAGTGATGAATGTAAATTAGGATTTCTGGGAAGAAACTAGGGTTTCCCCACTATTAACTCTTGTCCTTGCATTGATCTCTATTCATGTCTAGCACTTAATAAAACAAGTGTTAAACCAATCTCAAATCGTGGTTGTAACTATCAATAAATTGGTAGCGCGTCCGATAAGGAGGTTAACATTTATTTTGCTAAAGTTTATAAACTTTAAAATGTATAAAAGAAATTAAAAGATTTTCTCATCTATTGTTCTACCTATCCTACAAACCCTAGCAAGCTAGGAATTACTCGCTCATGGTTAAAAATTTAGAAGAAAGGTTAAAGAAGAATGAAAACATGGTTAAGATGCAGAAAAGTAAGTGCAGAAAGTAAGTGCGGAAATTAATTGCAAAATGAATAATAAAAACGCTACCTTTATTAATCAACTATTGCATACAACTTTATTAATCAACTATTGTATCCAACTTTATTAATCAACTATTACATACAACTTTTCTCCTTAGAAAGTAGAATACAAGAAACCTAGTTTGCTCTAGATCTCTCTATTTTAGGAGGTAGATGAATAGATGATGATCACTCGGATTCGTGGATCTCTTGATCTCTTCGGTGATAATTTTGAATGTGAAGCTCTCGGTATCTTATATAGTCACTAAACCAGAAACCCTAGATTCCCTATGTGAATATATGCGGTTAAAATCCATACTACAAAATATCACATCCCAACTCCACCAAACCGCCGCGTATCCGCCGCAAATGTCACACTTTGGCCGCCCTTCCGCCGCAACCTAGTGGAATCAGGACTTGGGATTCTTCTGGTCTCTTGTGTTGCCATGTGGAGATTCTCTTGATGTCTATATTCTGAGAATAATGCTCCGAGTCTCTGCCGTTGCTAAATCTTACGATTTGCTTCCATATTCTCGCAGATTTGATTCCGACATCCCGATTTAATTCGGATCTCGTGGATTCCAGACCTGAGCTAATATCTGCACAATATCTCAAGTCATAGTATTAGTAGTATTTAGTATTTTTAAGATATTATCCTAACCATTTTATATGATATTAAATCTTTAGAATATTGATTAGAAATATTTGATATGATATGCATATTTTAATTACTAAGATTTCATATAGATATTATATGCATATATTTTCCTTCATTATGTTAAATATAATATAGAAACATATGATAATAAACTTTTTACAAATAAACCCTTATATGTTCTATATTTACAATAAACACCTTTTAGTACTTAACAATAGTAGGGAAAATATTCATTCAAATGTGCAATATTTTAGACTAATCAAATACCCCCAAACTTAATTTTGATCGTCCCGAACAAACTAGTTATTAAAAAGAAAAAGAAAAAGAAAAAAACCTAGCACACTTTCGTAGTCAACACGATTGCACTGAGCATGTGCAATAAGCCTTTAAATATCTAGGTTTCCCAAGTAGGAGTGTTGTCTCTTGAGGGTTTTCAGCGGATTACACCCATAAAATCCCATAATAAAAGAGAGAAGATGAAAGTTACATACAAAAATAAGGAATATATAAAAGAAAGAACTTGAAAATAAGCGTTTCAAACTACACTAGCTTTTTAGTTGCTATTAGCCCTATCTTAATGGTCATGAAAAGATGTCAGAAATTATATCATCCCTTAATAAAATATCGTCTTTAGTCTTCCTCCCTACATTTCTTCCAAACATCGATCATATACCCCTACGTGTGTGTAAAGACATCCCTAGAGTTAGAGAATTCAATTCAAGCTATCATACTTTTGTCCATCTTCCTTGGTACTTTTTAGTCGGTGAATATTTTCAGATGGAATTGCTCAAATATTCTTCATGCGACCATTAATACTTCTTGATATACTAACCAACCGATTACCAAATGTGCTCACTCTTTTAGGCGTAATTAGCAATATCCCAGTCTTGCAACATTTAAGGCTTAGCGGTGACTCCCAAACCAGTTGGTCTAAGGTACTAGGTGAAGACACTCTCGCTATATTTTTTTCTGCTTAAGTAATTACAAAACCAGTGTTTATTTTTCTTCACCTTTTTTTATGTGTCATTTATATTTTGTTGATATATATATTTTCTTCATACTAAGGCTTTTAGACAAGAGCATTTCAAGGTATTCTCTACTATCCCCAGTTTCAAGATGTGTGCAACTGCGTATAGTAAGATATCAACGTTCAGAAGTTTGGACTCAAGAATAGGGACTATTTTTCAGACTTATTTCTATTCTCAGATTAGCGATTCCTTTCATCTTACTAATCCTTGGAACAACAGCTCATGACTACTTATTACTAGTTTCGTTTTAAAACATCTAATTTTCGTGCTTTTCTTGAATTTGTTTCTATCTTTCATTTGTATTTTTCACTTTTTAACTTTTATTATCAATTTTTTTGTGCTTTTATTTAGTATAATGCAAAATGATGCGTGATTAAGCATAAACCTCCCCCAAACCTATTTGCAGCAGTGTCCTCACTGATATCATCTTTTAAGTTCAAAACCTTTAGACTGGGAGGAAAAGTTCTTAATGATTAGTAAAGGCGGGCAAAAAGTCAATGACAGTGAAATCCTCCCACAAACTTATTTTTGGTTCACAATTGTGTAAAAATTTGTTTTTCTTTCAAGAGCCAAAATATTCTTCTCCCTCTCAAACTTGAGTGAAACAGTATTAAGCATTTATACCTCCATTTATTTAATTTTGCTTCTAATGTTTTATTTCTACCTTTAAATTACTGCAATACTTTGTAAATGTACTAATGTCTCCTGAGAATAATTACGATACACGTGTAAAAAAAATCAATAGAAATAGACATCGTATTTTTCCCCATATGCAGTTAAGAACATTGACATTTCCTGATCGTAGAAAAATTAAATCAGGAAAATTTACACTACAGTTCTACATGTCACACTGGTTACAGTGACACCGCAAAGCGTATAGTTAAATGGTTGGGAACACAATATGCTCGTACACAAAAGGATGAATCGTCTATAGATAGTTTTAAATTCAAGGAGCTGACGAGTGAAAAACAGTCAAATGGGTAAGGAAGTTCATTTAAATTTAACTTTCTTGTTGTAGTTAATTGTCTTTATTTCTATAGTTATTGATCTTTATTCAATTTTAGCTTTCCAGATATGACTGTGGCATTTATGTGTACTTGTATATGAAAGCTCTAAGTACTGATGTAAATATCTTGAATACATTCCTAGAAGGTATAACTCCAGAGGTATTCAGATCAATTTTAGCTCCCACTCTTCTTAAAATGGACCGTCTGGATGTGAGGAAGAACGAAATCGTTGATGCCGATCCTATTTTTTTTGAGGAATCATTTAACTAAACATTTGTATGTTCGTTAAGGCTACTTTCATTTTTGGGAACCATCATAGGCTAATATTTTGTACTGTTAAGGCTATATTCTTTATTCTTTCTTTGAATAAAAGGTGAAATAGAAAAAAATTATCATATTTTGTGCTTTTGAATTTGGATGATATAACATTTATATATAATTTTTTGTCATATTTGGCTCGAAAATATCTTTTGTGATTTTTTCCCTCATGTTTATCTTGTTTTCTACTATAATTATCTTGTTTTTAAATTTTCAATAATTATATAACATATTTATTAGGTTGGATACTATATTTATATGCTTTCTTCCCATAGTTCAAAGAATATCATATTCTGTGATATTCCTGCCATAATTACATTATTTTCTTCAATATTTCGATAAAAATTATCATATTTTGTGAATACTATTTTATTTTGTAATTTTTGAGGCATCAACCATCTAAACATTTGTACACATATTCAAAGTAAGAAGAAATGTCTAATAGTACAAATTATTGTTTAATAGTATCATGAATATTTTAAAGTAGAAAGAAATGTTTAACAGTATAAATTAATGTTTAAAAGTAGCATGAAATCTCTCAAAGTAGCACGAGATGTTTAACAACAGTACAATATTTAATCCATTATCGGCGTATTGCAAGTAAGACGGTTATGCCCTTCTGTATGACACCTTGAACATTTGAGTGGTCTGACACCTTCGGTCCTATTGTTGATTCTCCTTATTTTGTTCCTATCATGTCTTTTTTTTGTAATAGGCAGACGCAACTCCATTGTTTCATCGGTAACCTATATTTACAAAAGCTTATTCCCACCCATTTTTGGCGTTTAAAAGCCGGGCTGATGCTATTTGTGGCAGCGCTCACATCATGGCACGCGAGGCGTTAAGGCCATCGGCTCTGGCGGCGCCCACGTGCAAGGCACGTGGTGTTGAGGTCGTTCCTTATGCAAGCACGTCACGTGCAAAGCACGTGGTACTAAAGCCATTAGCTTGGGCAGCGCCACACATGCAAAGCACATGGGCCGGAACCAAATACTTGAAGCACTTGCTTCAGATAGAATTAAATTCTATGTGGGAACATATTTCCCTAATTTTTCTATAACAAGAAAAATTTACTCTGTTAAATAGAGAACCTTCGGATTAAACATCCAACGGTGATTAAAAATCACCACTTGATCAAAAGATAAAATTAAATTCTATATACTCAACCATGCGATAGAATTAAATTCTATATGGAAAATATTTTCCCAAATCTTGTTAAAACAACAAGAAAAATATACTCTGTTAAATAGATGGCTCTTAGATCAAAAGATCCAACGGTGAATAAAAATCACCAATTGATTTTAAGACCAATCTGATCAATTCGATCAGTTAATGATCTCTTAAATGAGAAATTCTCTCAAACTAAATGATCATTTTCATACCCTATATTAAGGACCCAAGAGATTAAATCTCACATAGGGAGAGACCCCCATAAGTTTCTGCAACTGAGAATTAAATTCTCTTCGAAACTCATCTTTCTCCTCCCAAAACTCTAGATAAATAATGGAGAAAAACATCTTCTTTTTACCTATTTTCTGCATAAAAAGGGCTTTAGCCCTCATGGAACTTTTTTCTTTCTCCGTATCTAAGATCCGTAAGACAGGTCTCTCCTCCAAATGAGAAATTACATTCTCATAAAGAGATCTTGATCTTAAACTTAAGATCCAGAAAAGAATATTGATGTTTTCCCCACCATCATAAAAGAAAACGAAAAGAACGGAGAAAAAGGAAAAAGAAAGATGAGATTTTACCCCTTAGAACTTAGTTCCTATGTAACACATCAAGAGAACTCAGATCTTAGATCTTACCATGAAAAAGATCTTAAAGACCTCAAAGGCCCTGCCTTTTCATATGAAAGGAATTATGATCTCGATGATCACTGGAGAGATTATCTTTCTTAAAGACTTAGTCTTTTTAAACAGATCTTAGTCTATGTAAAAAAATACGTGGCGGCAGCCCACGTGTTGAACACTTGAGCGCCAGAGCCCCAGCGGCCCACGCGACACTCACGTGAGCTCCAGAACATGATCCGGGACATTATCCCCTTTAGTCTAAAATTGACAAAGTGCAACGTTTTAGAAATTGTTATGCGAATTTTTCGTTAATAGGTAAAATAAATTGTGTTTTCCGTAAGAACCCAGAAGTGATTATTTTTCAGTATAGACTTAACTGCACCTAGTTTAACCAGGAAATTACTAGTTTGCGGTTTTTAGTAGTCACTTGAAAATTTTAGTCCACTTTAATATTTTTCCTTAATTAAAATATTATTATAAGCTTTTAATTATGCACTTAATTAGTGGTGATTACAATTTTGATTGGGTTAATTATGCTAAAGTGAATCTATGCTAACTTAATCACAAGATTATGCATTAAACCATCTTTGAAAATATCCTAGAAAATATCTAGATATTTTGGTGAATTAAAAGAAAACTTTAATTAGAAAAGAAAAGGATTAAGAGGTGCCATGGATGGAAGAGATATTAATAGCTTTAAATGATGTTTTAGACTAGAAATTTCCACACAATTCCTTAACCTTCCCCATTTCCTTCACTTGGCCGAACTCCCCCTTGCTGTCCTCTCTCTCTTCTCACCCCATTTGCACTTCTAAAAGCTCAAATAAATCATCAAAAATCATCAAATAATCCCACAAACTCAAATACAAATTCATACCCATTATTCCTTAAGCTCAACCAAGCTCGGATCTTCTTGAAGGATAGCATTTTGGAGGTTTTTTTGTTGATCTAGTTGCTAGTTTGTGAATCAAAGTGAGGTATAAAATCCTAACTCTAAGCTTAAGATGTTGTTTAAATACCTTAATCTAGTTATTAGATGTTTAATTAAAGCTTAATTTAACATGTTTGGAAATTCTAGAAAGGGTTATGAAGATCAAGTTAGGGTTTTGATTAGTTGAAATGGTTAATCAAGAAGTTTAGCTTTGACAACTTAAACTAGTTGTGAGAATGTTATTTGTTATTTCCCTAATTTTCTAATTAAGCTTAATAGCAAACTAACCTTTACTAAATCTTATATGGGTGAGATTAAAATTGTAGTAAAGGTTTGGGTGACTTAGTTAAGCAACTTTGCGATGATTGTGATCGCTAGAATTGTGTAAACTTCTAGGCTTGAGCTAAAATGATTAAAACCTGCTTACTAGGTTTTTGGTAAATTAGGCGTGACTTTCAATTGACGTTGCGATAATATATATATTATCTTTCACGATATATATTGTGTTGTGAATGCGCGATCGGTACGATCGGGGTCTAGGCTTGGTGGTTGTGTAGTTTAGCGATCCTAGCTTGGGATGTGCCGATGTCATACGTGTTCTGTGCACTAGGTGCACCGTGTGTTTATCTTGTGGACGTTATCCTTGTGTTTCGTTATCCTTGTGTCGGCGCAGGATATTTAGCCTTATGTGTTGTATTTGTGAAATTTTAGGATCGCAAGCGGGGACTTCGGACGCTGCGAAGAAAGGGAAGCAGGTGGTCGGATTTTCTTAGCTCGAGATCATCGGTAAGTAAATTTAACATCTACGGGGAAATCGCCCGTATGGCGTTATGCGTCGTGGCTGGATATGATATTATAGCTGCATGTTTATACGCATATGAGTTGATTGCGCATGAGCGTCATTGCATATTATTACCTGTTGTGCATCGACTTGGTACCTATTGGACACAACACCTTTACTAACGGTTCATGTTGCACGAGCACAAATTGTATGCTACACACCCAGTCGGTAATTGCCATGACATGCACTACATATATACATATGTGATATTGTATCGGTTATTGTCATTGAGACAGCGATTCTTATTCTGCCGCGTATATGAAATGTAGTATACAGCCTATACCTACATGCTTACACATATACCTTGCTATAGCTACATGTACATCATGCATACATACTTACATGTACACCCACATACTTTGCTATAGCTACATGTACATCATGCAAACATACTTATATGTACACCCACATACTTTACTACAGCTACATGTACATCATGCAAATATACTTACATGTATACCCACATACCTTGCTATAACTACATATACCCTAAGTGGTATTGTATTGTCATTTGACATTGCGACGTTGATTATTGTGCTATTGCGCTTATGAAATGCATTATACATACCTGCTTATATGTAGATACACGTATCTTGCTATAGTTACATGTACACCTCATATGATACTGCATTTGATTTCGGAGGAATTGAGAACCGCATGATATATTTTAAAACTGGATTCATTTAGAAGAATGCTCATATTGTTGTTTTATGTTGCGTATATCAGTTTTCATGGATTTATGTACCGAGATATGGATTTCATGTGATTTATGGATTTGAGAACCGTGGGGGTATTTCAAGAAATTTATGTATTGTTTGAAAATCCGGTTTCTCGTGATATGATATTTCAGTGCGTCCACCATGAATTTTCTCAGTTCTGAGATTTGTGTTAGAAACCCGATTCGAGGAGCGGTAGATACCGTCTGCGGGTACATGGTGGACCTGGTATGGTTTCCCGGGGCAAGAGGTGATTTTCGTGGTATAGACGATGAGCCTGGCAGAAGGGCTAGTACCTACCGGTGATAGTATTTAGACTCGGCGGTTATCTAGGGGATATCGACCGGAGTCGAGAGATGGATATGGGCCGATCCGGACTGACGGAGCCCGATATATGAGGATTTACGTGTCGATACTGGACACGGGTTTTATGATGTTTCGGGTGTCGATGTTGGACACTTAGGTTCTATGATTTTCATGTGTCGTTGAGGGACACACACACATATATATACAAGCATAAGTTTTTCATGATGTTTCGGGTGTCGGTGTTGGATACTCAGGTTCCATGAGACTTACATGATATGAGGGTCGATCTGAGGATGCGGTGCTTGAGGTATTGGGTTTTGGGGTGTCGTTTATGGACACCAGTATTTTTCCACGATGATGATTCATTGATGATGTTATGTTGTATCTCATACCCAGCATTTATTTGATATGTATTTTTATTCATGTAGATGTAGTACCCAGATGGTGTACCTTGATCATGATTGTTGCATATCTATATTGCCATACTTATGCTATCAGATTACATGTGATAGATTATCGCTGTTCGTGCATACTTGCGATTAAAGTATGATGTTATTTACTATACACGAGTTGGTAACTCATCCCCGTTGTGCTACAGTGTTTTGCAGGATTTACCCTCAGAGTAGTCGCGGCAGGGCTTCTTATTATCTCCACTTTTGCGGATACCGCTACGATTGGCTGCGAGGCCTTTTGCTATAGGTGGGTTTTGCGGTTATCCGATGATGTTCATTATTTATCTTTTGTATCCAGTACTCTCCATCTACCACTTCATGTATTTGACTTAGAGAAGAGTTGTGAGGATCGATGTTGTATATTTTTGTGACTCTGGGTGCCGTGCTCGTGGGAGCCGGCCTTGTTATAAAGTTTTACCTCCTTATGCCGTTTTCATTTATATTTCTTCGCTACAACGTCGTATATATGCTTGTGGTGGTTGTTTCCGCCGTTGGGCGCGATTTGCTCCCGTTTGGGATGCTTTATTTACATTATATGTTGTATCCGTTTTCGGGGCTAGTTTTTACAAAGGAGGTGCTGCCGAAATTTTTAAGAAAGTAAACTTAAGTTTAAAGATTTTTACTTGAGATTTCCGAAGGTTTTTAACCTTGTTTTCTCCACTTATCCCTTTTTGGGGTGGTTTAGATTTCTGGGTTTCGGCTTACTTAAATTGCGTACGCCTGTTGACGTCAGGTGATTTAAGTGCCGGTCACGTGTCTAAATTTGGGTCGTGACAAAGTTGGTATCAGAGCGCTAGGTTTTACCTTTCGAAGTGTAGGATGAGCTTGGTATGATGGAGTAGGTAGCTTAAGCAGAGTGACGTAGCGTGTGTATGTTCCGCGGCATACTTACGAAACGGTACTCCATCTAAGTGGCCTTAGGACTTATTGCTTGAAAATTCCTTCCGTGATTATATATATCCTTGCGATTCGATTTCTATGTTCTTATCGAATCCTATTTTTATTTATAGCCATTATGCCGCCGAAGACTACGAGGGCGCAGAGAGCGGCCGCGAGGGCCGAGGTCAGAGTTGATTCGTCTGAGACGAGGGTTGACCAGGACGGTACGCCTGTTGTACCGGAGCAGATTGATCCACCGTCGATGGACTGTATTGCTAGACTTGAGGCCGGTATGCAGGATATGCGCCAGACGATGGGGTCATTGGTTGAGGCCAGTCGGGCGCATAGACAGGATGTTGTTCCACCTGCTGCGGGGACCGCGATGGTGCCTACTGTTCAGGAAGTTGTACCTGCAACTACAGAGGTGATCACTGTATCGTTATCTTAGTTCATGAGGCTGAAGCCTCCGGTTTTCACAGGCACTGATGGATCTGAGGATCCACAGTCGTTTATCGACCGGATGGCCAGGATTTGTCGTTCGCTGAGATGCTCCGACGCGAGATGGGTAGAGTTCGCGCGTTTTCATCTGGAGGGTCTGGCCCAGAAGTGGTGCGAGTCGTTAGAGAAGGGCAGAGCGCCAGGTCTTGCTCCTATGACTTGGGCTGAGTTCGCGACGGTGTTTCTCGCCCGTTTTCTTCCGCAGAGCGTCAGGGATGCTCGAGCGTGCAGTTTCGAGTCGTTACGCCAGACTCCGGGGATGACGGTGGCCGAGTACGATGTGCAGTTTATCGAGCTGTCTGTGTATGCTCCGTATTTGGTAGCTACTGAGGAGATGCGGGTCAAGAGGTTTGTTCGAGGCCTGCTTACCAAGTTGTTCCTCGCTATCAGCATTCAGCATTCAGCATTGTGACACGTATGCAGCAGCGGTGGACGCAGCCCTATTGGTGGAGGAGCGTCTTTCTGAGTCGTCAGTTGTTCCGGAACCGAAGAGGGTTCGTACTAGTATATCATCCCGGAGACAGATGTTTAGACGCCGCGACAGCGTTCGTTCAGGCACGGGGAGTAGCAGAGACATGAGACGAGGCCAGTTATTCAGCACTTATCCTCAGGAGGGTCAGAGTCGACGTCTGGATGCTTTAGGTGTGGCAGTCTACATCACCTCGTTAAGGATTGTACCGCGATATGCCAGAGAGAAGCAGCCGTACCACATGTTACCTTACCGCCTTCTCCACCTCAGACAGCGTTGCCTCTTGCGTCTGTTGTTGCTCCTCGTCAGACTTATGCTCAGAGAGGTCATGGTTGTGGAGGGTTTGTTCAGAGAGGACGGGGTGGCAGAGGCAGAGGACAGCCAGTTGCCGGTAGAGGGCAGGCTCGAGTGTTTGCCTTGACTCATCAGGACGCGCAGGCGTCCAATGCAGTGGTTTCAGGTACTCTTTCTGTATGTTCTTTTGATGCACACGTTTTATTTGATCCGGGATCTACGCATTCGTATGTTTCTACGCACTTCGTGCCGAGGTTAGGCCGAGAGTCGTGTTTGTTAGATCAGCCGCTTGTCGTGACTACTCCTGTTGGCAAGTCGTTTGTTGCGCGACACGTGTTTCTGTCGTGTGCCGTTCGTATAGGAGATACAGATTTGTTCGTCGACTTGATCCTTCTTGAAATGTTGGACTTCGACGTTCTCTTGGGCATGGACTGGTTAGCTACTTGCTACTCGTCCGTGGACTGCCGCGAGAAGACAGTTAGGTTTTGTTTTCCCGGTGAGTCAGTTCTTGTTGTGCAGGGGGATCGTGGTGCCGTCCCTCACAGTTTGATTTCAACCTATTGAGCTAGTCGGCTTTTGAGGAGGGGATGTCGGGGATTCTTGGCTTTCATTCATGATACTGGAGCCACAGTAGAGTCGTTGGACCGGGTTCCTATCGTGCGAGAGTTTCCCGATGAGTTACCCGGTTTGCCGCCAGAGCACGTTATTGAGTTTTGCATTGATCTGATTCCCGGCACGGGACCTATTTCTATACCGCCTTACCGGATGGCCCTGACAGAGCTTAGAGAGCTTAAAGATCAATCGCAAAGGTTGCTTGATAAGGGACTTGTGCGTCCGAGTGTTTCGCCTTGGGGAGCTCCAGTGCTGTTCGTCAAGAAGAAGGACGACAGTTTGAGGTTGTGTATGGATTATCGTCAATTGAACCGAGTTACGGTGCGGAATAGGTATCATTTATCTCGCATTGACGATTTCTTTGATCACCTCTAGAGTGCGAACATTTTTCTAAGATTGATTTGTGATCGGGTTATCATCAGTTGCGGGTTCGGAATGATGACATTCCGAAGACTGCTTTTCGTACGCGCTACGGGCATTATGAGTTTTTGGTGATGTCGTTCGGACTCACCAATGCGTCAGCAGCGTTCATGGATCTGATGAACTGGATTTTCAGGCCGTTCCTCGACCAGTTTATTATTGTGTTTATTGATGACATTCTTGTCTACTCTAGGAGTCGAGAGTAGCATGAGCAGCACTTGAGAATTGCTTTGCAGACATTGAGGGAGCACCGGCTGTATGCTAAATTCTCAAAGTGCGCATTTTGACTTGATAGTGTTGATTTCCTGGGTCATGTGGTGACAGGAGACGGTATTCTTGTGGACCCGAGGAAAATCGAGGCTGTACAGCTTTGGCCCAGACCTGTATTTGTAACAGAGGTCCGCAGTTTTTTGGGCTTAGCTGGTTACTACCGTCGTTTCGTGCAGGATTTCTCAAGTATCGCTGCACCGCTGACCGGACTGACCAGGAAGGGAGTTCCTTTTCTCTGGACTGAGGCATGCGAGCAGAGTTTTCAGCAGTTGAAAACTCGGTTGACGACTGCACCAGTTTTATCCTTGCCTTCTGGATCGGACGGCTATGCTGTTTACTGTGATGCTTTTCGAGTGGGGCTCGGTTGTGTATTGATGCATCATGATAGAGTTATCGCTTACGCTTCTCGGTAGCTGAAAAAGCACGAGCAGAATTATCCCACTCACGATCTTGAGATGGTCGCGGTGGTCTTTGCGCTGAAGATTTGGAGACACTACTTGTACGGGGAGTTGTGTCAGATTTTCACGGATCACAAGAGCTTGAATTACATCTTCAAGCAGCGGGATCTGAATCTGAGACAGCGCCGTTGGATGGAGCTTGTAAAGGATTATGATTGTGAGATCCTTTATCATCCGGGCAAGGCGAATGTGGTAGCTGATGCCTTGAGTCGTAGGCCCGGGGGTAGCTTGTCCCAGTTGAGCGCAGTTCAGCGACAGTCTTCTGTAGATTGGCAGATCTTGTTCGACGGTAGAGTACAGTTTGAGTTCACTTCCACCGGGGGACATCTTGCTCACGTCCACGCCCGTCCACTTTTACTTGATCGTATCCGTAAGGCGCAGCCCAGTGATGCCCGTTTGTCTGAGATCTTGAGCTTGTTTGGCAGGGTACAGATTCAGAGTTCTTGATTGATGACCAGGGTGTGCTACGTTACGGGACTCGCTTGTGTGTACCAGATACCAATGGGTTGAGACACGAGATCCTAGAGCAGGCACATCAGTCAGCCTTTAGCGTTCATTCAGGTTCCACCATGATGTACCGTGACTTTAGAGACGTTTACTGGTGGGCAAGGATGAAGAGTGAAGTTTCGGACTTTGTTTCGAGCCGGCAGGAGAGTTGCAGCCTTTACCTGTTCCGGAGTGGAAATGGGAGCAGATTTCCATGGATTTCGTTGTGGGTCTATCCAGGGCTAGTCGCGGGTATGACTCCATTTGGGTGATTGTTGACCAGTTGACGAAAGCGGCTCACTTCCTTCCAGTGAAGACCACTTTCGGTTATGCTCAGTATGCTCAGTTGTATATAGATGAGTGTGCGTTTGCACGGCGTTCCCACATGCATCGTATCCGACAGGGTTACCCAGTTTACTAGCCATCTTTAGTAGAAACTTCAGGAAGTTTTGGGTACCCGGTTGAGTTGTAGCACCGCTTTTCATCCACAGACCGATGGTCAGTCGGAGCGGACTATACAGACTCTGGAGGATATGCTTCGTGCGTGCGTGCTTGATTTTGGGGGTCTGTGTCGCTGCTCTTTCGCCCCGTCTTCCTTTCTTTTCTCGCACGTCGATTGCTCGACGTGGCTCGCTTTCACTCAGATTAGCTGTTAACTACCCTAATTATACAAGTGAACTACCCCTAACTGTTGTCCTCGTTTATCGATAGACTCGTTCTTCAATTCTCGCCAATTCTCCTACGATCTATGGTACGATCGATCCGTTAGGGATAAGGGATGAGCGCGACCGAATATAGCATGCGATATTGGTTTGAATTGAGCGTGCTATATTTCAAAGCCTTGGGATCGTCACTTGCCGTTGATTGAATTCTCCTATAATAACAGTTATCAGGAGACGATTCAGATGGCGCCTTTTGAGGCTTTGTATGGTAGGAAGTGTCGATCGCCAGTCTGTTGGATCGAACTCAGCGAGAGTAGGGTTTTGGGACCCCAGCTAGTTCAGAAGACTACGGGGAAGATCCAGCTGATTCAGGACAGGATGAGAGCAGCCCAGTGCAGACAGAAATCTTATGCCGACCGTCGTCGTCGCAGACTTGAGTTCGCAGTGGGGGATCATGTATTCCTGCGGATTTCTCCGATGAAGGGGGTGATGAGATTTGGGAAGAAAGGAAAGCTCAGTCCCAGATTTGTAGGTCCTTTCGAGATCCTTGAGCAAGTTGGTGCCGTTGCCTATCGTTTGGCACTTCCGCCCAGTTTTCCGGATGTTCACCCCGTTTTCAGCATCGATACTTCGTAGATACCTTCATGATCCTTCTCACATGATTTGGCACCAGACCGTTCAGTTTGAGCGCGATCTTTCGTTCACCGAGCAGCCGGTAGTTATATTGGATCGGCAGGTGAAGAAACTTCGGTCAAAGGTCTTGCCATCTGTGAAGCTTCTTTGGCGTGGCCCTACCAGTGAAGAGATCACTTGGGAGGCCGAGAGAGAGATGCGGAAGAAATTCCCTCATCTCTTCGAAGGTACGCGTAGATTAAATTTTAAATTCGGGGACCGAATTTCTTTAAGGGGGGAAGACTGTAACGTTTTAGAAATCGTTATGCGAATTTTCCGTTAATAGGTAAAATAAATTGTGTTTTCCGTAAAAATTCAGAAGTGATCATTTTTCAGTATAGACTTAACTGCACCTAGTTTAACTAGGAAATTGCTAGTTTGCGGTTTTTAGTAGCCACTTTAAAATTTTAGTTCACTAATATTTTTCCTTAATTAAAATATTATTATAAGGTTTTAATTATGCACTTATTAGTGGTAATTATAATTTTGATTGGGTTAATTATGCTAAAGTGAATCTATGCTAACTTAATCACAAGATTATGCATTAAACCATCTTTGAAAATATCCTAGAAAATATCTAGATGTTTTGGTGAATTAAAAGAAAACTTTAATTAGAAAAGAAAAGGGTTAAGATGTGGCATGGATGGGAGAGGTATTAATGAGCTTTAAATAATGTTTTAGACTAGAAATTTCCACACAATTCCTTAACCTTCCCCATTTCCTTCACTTGGCCGAACTCCCCCTTGCTGCCCTCTCTCTCTTCTCACCCCATTTGCACTTCTAAAAGCTCAAATAAATCATCAAAAATCATCAAATAATCCCGCAAACTCAAATACAAATCCATACCCATTATTCCTTAAGCTTAACCAAGCTCGGATCTTCTTGAAGGATAGCATTTTGGAGGTTTTTTTGTTGATCTAGTTGCTAGTTTGTGAATCAAAGTGAGGTATAAAATCCTAACCCTAAGCTTAAGATGTTGTTTAAATACCTTAATCTAGTTATTAGATGTTTAATTAAAGATTGATTTAACATGTTTGGAAATTCTAAAAAGGGTTATGAAGATCAAGTTAGGGTTTTGATTAGTTGAAATGGTTAATCGAGAAGTTTAGACTTTGATAACTTAAACTAGTTGTGAGAATGTTATTTGTTATTTTCCTAATTGTCTAATTAACCTTGCAAACTAACTTTTACTAAATCTTATATGGGTGAGATTAAAATTGTAGTAAAGGTTTGGGTGACTTAGTTAAGCAACTTTGCGATGATTGTGATCGCTAGAATTGTGTAAACTTCTAGACTTGAGCTAAAATGATTAAAACTTGCTTACTAGGTTTTCGGTAAAATTAGGCGTGGGTTTCAATTGACGTTGCGATAATATATATATATTATCTTTCACGATATATATTGTGTTGTGAATACGCGATCGGTACGACCGGAATATAGGCTTGGTGATTGTGTAGTTTAGCGATTCTAGCTTGGGATGTACCGATGTCATATGTGTTCTGTGCACTAGGTATACAGTGTGTTTATCTTATGGACGTTATCCTTGCGTTTCGTTATCCTTGTATCGGCTCAGGATATTTAGCCTTATGTGTTGTGTTTGTGAAATTTTAGGATCGCAAGCGGGGACTTCGGACACTGCGAAGAAAGGGAAGCAGGTGGTCGGATTTTCTTAGTTCGAGATTATCGGTGAGTAGATTTAGCATCTACGGGGAAATCGCCCGTATGGCGTTATGCGTCAGGGCTGGATATGATATTATAGCCGCATGTTTATATGCATATGAGTTGATTGCGCATGAGCGTCATTGCATATTATTACCTGTTGTGCCTTGACTTGGTACCTATTGGACACAACACCTTTACTGACGGTTCATGTTGCACGAGCACAAATTGTATGCTACACACACACAGTCGGTAATTGCCATGACACGCGCTACATATATACATATGTGATATTGTATCGGTTATTGTCATTGAGACAGTGATTCTTTGTCCGTTGCGTATATGAAATGTAGTATACAGGCTATACCTACATGCTTACACATATATCTTGCTATAGCTACATGTACATCATGCATACATACTTACATGTACACCCACATATTTTGCTACAGCTACATGTACATCATGCATACATACTTATATGTATACCCACATACCTTGCTATACCTACATATACCCCTAAGTAGTATTGTATTGTCATTTGACATTGAGACGTTGATTATTGTGCTATTGCGCTTATGAAATGCATTATACATACCTGCTTATATGTAGATGCACGTATCTTGCTATAGTTACATGTACACCTCATATGATGCTGCATTTGATTTCGGAGGAATTGGGAACCGCATGATATATTTTAAAACTGGATTCATTTAGAAGAGCGGTTTTCCTTAATATGCTCATATTGCTGTTTTATGTTGTATATATCAGTTTTCATGGATTTACGCACTGAGATATGGATTTCATGTGATTTATGAACCGTGGGGGTATTTCAAGAAAATTATGTATTGTTTGAAAACCCGGTTTCTCGTGATATGATATTTTTGTGCGTCCACCATGAGTTTTCTCGGTTCCGAGACTTGTGTTAGAAACGATTCGAGGAGTGGTAGGCACCATCTGTGGATACATGGTGGACCCGGTATGGTTCCCCGGGGCAAGAGGTGATTTTCGTGGTATAGACGATGAGCCTGGCAGGAGGGCTAGTACCTACCGGTGATAGTATTTGGACTCGGCGGTTATCTGGGAGATACCGACCGGAGTCGAGAGATGGATATGGGCCGATCCGGACTGACGGAGCTCGAGGGCCGATCTGGACTGACGGAGCCTGATATATGAGGATTTACGTGTCGATGTTGGACACAGGTTTCATGATGTTTCGGGTGTCGATGTTGGACACTCAGGTTCCATGATTTTGATGTGTCGTTGAGGGACACACACACACACACATATATACAGGCATATGTTTTTCATGATGTTTCGGATGTCGGTGTTGGACACTCAGGTTCCATGAGACTTACAGGATACGAGGGTCGATCTGAGGATGCGGTACCTGAGGTATTGGGGTTTGGGGTGTCGTTTATGGACACCAGTATTTTTCCACGACGATGATTCATTGATGATGTTATGTTGTATCCCATACCCAGCATTTATTTGATATGCATTTTTATTCATGTAGATGTAGTACCCGGATAGTGTACCTTGATCATGATTGTTGCATATCTATATTACCATACTTATGCTATCAGATTACATGCGATAGATTATCGCTGTTCGTGCATACTTGCGATTAAAGTATGATGTTATTTACTATTCACGAGTTGGCAACTCATCCCCGTTGTGCCATAGTGTTTTGCAGGATTTACCCTCAGAGTAGTCGCGGCAGGGCTTCTTATTATCTCCACTTTTGCGGATACTGCTACGGTTGGCTGCGAGGCCTTTTGCTATAGATGTGTTTTGCGGTTATCCGATGATGTTCATTATTTATCTTTTGTATCCAGTACTCTCCATCTCTCACTTCATGTATTTGACTTAAAGACGAGTTGTGAGGATCGATGTTGTATACTTTTGTAACTCTGGGTGCCGTGCTCGTGGGAGCCGGCCTTGTTATAAAGCTTTACCTCCTTATGCTGTTTTCATTTATATTTCTTCGCTACGGCGTCGTATATATGCTTGTGGTGGTTGTTTCCGCCGTTGGGCGTGATTTGCTCCCGTTTGGGATGCTTTATTTACATTCTATGTTGTACCCGTTTTCGGGGCTAGTTTTTACGAAGGAGGTGCTGCCGAAATTTTTAAGAAAGTAAACTTAAGTTTAAAGATTTTTACTTTAGATTTCCGAAGGTTTTTAACTTTGTTTTCTCCACTTATCCCTTTTTGGGGTGGTTTAGTTTCTGGGTTTCGGTTTACTTAAATTGCGTACGCCTGTTGATGTCACGTGGTTTAAGTGTCGGTCACGTGCCTAAATTTGGGTCGTGACACAAAGTGCTGAAGCTTTAAGCTTCCTTGATTTTTATAATCAACTACGTCCATATGCTCAAAATATCTAAGTTGATTTTAGTCTAATACAAGACTAACGATTCTTAAATAAAATATAAGTTCATTAAGAAGCCTTTCCAGCAAATCAGAGCGTACTACTCCAACATGTTCTCTTCCCTTATATACGAAATTTGGTTCAAAGGTATATCATTCCACACCTCTGATATACTGCGTTGTAATTTCTCAGCGTTTTCAGAGAGATGGTGGATCCCAACAACCAATGGGCCCTCTTTCCTAGATGCACACCAAAAAGTGCATGCATACCATCAAAACGAAGAACAATAGAGTCTTGGCTCTATGAAAGCATACATATATGTATATGTATATCTTTGGAGAAAATATAAATGCCTGCAAATTGGATCACACCCCAATATTGGGTGCATCCCTTTTAGATGTTAGCATCATGTGTTTCACCACGTGATACACACGTGCGCGCAAGCTGAAAATGGACCGCTATGTTTCTAAACTGGCATTCTGCCCTGTGGCCTGTTACCAAATTGACTACCGTATACTATCCACGGGCTACCCATAACAAAGCACACATCATGATAAACCAAAGTCTGGAACTTAGCCAAAATATGCTAAGTATAGAAGCTTATACTTCATATGTGATCAAATGATCAATTGAGCCTATATGCTCACTGTTTTTAAGTTGATTTTAGTCCCAAATACGACCAGCGATGTTTAGATCAGACACATGTACCCCGTGAACTAACAGACCTCATTGATATGAGATATGCGTCTTAAGTCACTCCCGTTGGCAAATGAAGCTACCAACGTGAACCTTGTCAAGCGGCAAACAACTTGACCCAAATATCATGGGCTATGGATTTGTACTAATCCGCGCCCTACGGACGATAACATTAGTCTCCGAATATCAAAGGGCAATCTAAAATAAACAAATCATAACACGATAACATGAAGTGATAAACTTAGAGTAGAGAAAGTTGTTATCGGTTTGCAATAACTTAATTAACTGCAGGGGATTGCGCTTGTAGGAAAAAGCGTCCCCACAATAAAAAACGCTCATCTGATGGGAATACGAAAAGTCAGCAACATCGGTCGCATCCATCCAAACCTCCAATATACGGTGCCATAAATTAACTTGGTATCTTCAGAGAGGTGGATGGATATGTTTCATATAGCATTTGCTCCCTGATTCAGGCTAGACGCGCTCCCCGTGTCTCAGTCTGGTTTCCAGCGGTAAACAAATCTAAGATTAAAGGTAGACAAAACACATTAATAGTAAAAAGATAAATTTTTGAGCAGAAATAAAATTTTACCTGGGGTTTGTCAATTGCATATTAAAGAAAAAGTTTAGCAATTTTTCAAGTTTATTGTTATCTGGGGTTTGTCATTATCAGTGACCAAGTATATCGAAAACTGGTACGATTTTCTAAACACCTCCGTGGTAAGATACCAGTCAGCGTATGATTCCACGCTTCTATGCATGAAATTGATTACTGCACATGCATGTTTACATGGTATATGCTTACATCCTACTCTCTATATGTGCAACTATGACTATTCAAATCAACTTTCACTCTCCTATAATCCGAAACTTCAAAGATATCAGAAGTAGATTCCATAATCTTGAGAGGTCCAGCTTTTTCTAAATTTTGGTTTAAAAGAATATGTACTTTTGGACAGTAGACAGTTTGCCACTTTTTTTGCCAAATTTCGACGTTCATTGATGCGTTCCATAAGTTTTATGTATATGTGATCTACTAGTTGAAGTACTGGAAGCAATCTAGCTTCCCTGATCCAACTATTCAATGATTCAACTATATTAAATGCGATGTGGCCATACCTTAAAATTTATGAAATATATTAGTAAAGGTAAGAAGAAAAATGTAATAGTAAAGTAAAGAATATAGGTAGAAATTAAATCATAAAGGTAAAAAGAAACTGTTATAGGTATATTAAAGAAGACATATTACAAAGTCGAAATGTGACAATAAAAAAACTAATGGTGGAAAGATAAATCTAAAAGAACAAAGAACAGTTTAAAAGTAGATAAAAATACCTTATTCCTGGAAATAGTGAGTTAGCCCATTTTTCAGGTTGATAATCCATTATAGTATCAAAAGCCAATTTCGATGAACTTCGAATTTTATCACACTCCACTTTGAATTCTATCGTTGTGTATTTGTAAGCTGCATTTTGCAGTATCTTGGCAAATATCTGTGCAGTTTTTAGGTTAAATCCGTTTTCCCTAAGCTTGTATTTATAATTTTCCTCCAAATGTAACAGATATCTTGCATGTGCCGCGTGACCAAAATATTTGTTTACACCCTCTTTAATTCCCTTGTCATAAAAAACAATGTCTAGTTGATGGTTGAGTTGTATGGGGTGTCAGAACAATATAAAAAATCAAATAACCTAAAGAGAAACCAATCCTAGTTAGACTCATCTTCAACATCACAAACACAGAATGCTAAAGGAAATATACGCATATCTCCATCATAACCTGTAACAACAAGAAGTGTTTCTTTATAACGATCTTTTATAAATGCGCCATCCAAAAATAGTAGTGGACGACAACCAGCAATTAATCCTTGATGGCACGCAGCAAAATAGAAAAACATTCTCATAAACCGATCGTCATCATTTTTTTGAATTTTAATGATACTATCAGGATCAGTTTCTTCAATTTTAGTTTGGTACCTAGAAAAGAAAAACTGAAAATTAACATACAGATATAGAGAAAACTCTTAAGGTAAAATTAAAACATCAAAAGTAGTAAGTAGAGACTATAGATAAAAATACAAAAGCAAAGGTAGGAAGAAAATATTGGAGGTTAAAAGCGACATACTAAAGATATAAAGAAAAAACCGATGGGTGAAAGAAAAAAATTAAGGTGGATTGAAAAAATAACAGCACAAACAAAAGTCATATCATCTTAGTAGCACAAACAAAAGTCATATCATCTTAGTGAATCATAAGAATGACGCACATCACCATAGAGTTCTTCTTAAGCTCTTTTCTTCCCCCACCATGCTTTATGATAATTAATTTTCACACCGTAATTTAAGTGTATATCTTTCTTCGCGTCAATAGGGCGATATAGTGGTCGTTGCTTTAGTGTAGTCTGTATTACCGAAGAAACCCAACTTTGAGATGCTCTAGGGTGATCATCAGTACACATACCACCTCCATAAGTGTGGATACCATCATAAGTTTTAATAGGAAATTTGGTTGATCTGGTCATAGGTGATGCATGTAGACTCCACTTACAACTAGTTTCTCCACTATTTGCACAAATAACTGTCACTCCTTTAGGATCATTCTTCACGAATAAATATAGAAATCTTTTAGCAATACTATAATATGTCAATGCCATCCTTACTTCCTTTACACCCTCGAATTGTTGCCCAACACCGACAATTGATGACTGCCACCATGCAAGTATTCAGTGAGAATCATTGACCATTTCATCGCTTCTCCAAATATGTTGACTATTTTGTTGATTACTTGCTTTTACAGACTTTTGTGTACTAATAGATGAACTGAAAAAATAATGGTTTAAAGTTCATTATATTAGACTTTAAAATACAGTAAACGATGAAAAATCACTAAAAGTGGAACTAAAACTGTAAACATGGAGAGTAATAACTTATGGTCAAAATAAAACTATAAAGATGGAGAATAAATAAAGGTCGAAAACAAATGTAAAGATATGGAGAACAATCTAAAGGGTGAAATAAGATAGACATACATGGGCTGAGCAGAGGAATCACCAGTACCATTTCCAACAAAAGTTGTAAGTTCAAATAAAGCAATCTTCATTTTCTCTTGTATTTCAAGCATGTACTGTAATTCTTGATCGGAGTTCAAGCTTATACTGGTATTTGGACTGTCCGGCAATGAGTAATGGAAAGTTATGTTGATTGAAGATTGATGATTCATATAATTCTTTACCTCCTTCTTTATGTCGTACATAGTCCGTCCATGATGAAACTTTACCAACCAACCGTTTCCTTTTACATCATTAATCAAGCCCATTATCGAAAACTCATTATCCATTGGTTTGAGAAGAAATGAGTTCTGAAAGTAAATGGGATCTGAGAAGAAATGAGATCTGAGAAGAAAAGAATTGGGTTTTGAAGATGATGGGGCAAAAAAAATGTGTTTTTGGGTTTAGGAGGGAACATATAATGAGATAGAGAAGGACATTTTCGGGTTAGAAAGGGTAAAATACGGGTTGAAAAAGTCAAGGGAGGTGAAGGGGCAAAAAAATCAAAGAAATTATGTAGATAAGTTTAGAATATACCGAGACTATGAAGGCAATTTTCCCTTTCATTAAATGCCATTCTTAGAGGCCGCTCATGTTATTCCTTAAGATTGATGAGATCAAATTCTCTGATTTGCTTTTTTATTATCATGTTATTTTAAACTTCATACAATTTGGAAGTTGTTTCTATGTAGCAGTCTTTTATTAAAATTGTCATATTTAAATGCAGTTGTTGTTGAGTGTATTATTTTTTTTAGGCGGTGGATGCAAAATGAGTTTATATTAATTCCAACTAATGGAGGCAATTATTAATTTATTAATTGGTTCCCTAATGTTCAAAACGTCGCCAATTTTGAAAATGGATGTTGTGTTTTTCAATTGACTTTTGTGAATTTTTCTTTTTTTGCTAGGTAAAGCATGAACAATTTGATATCTAGAGAAAAAAAAATTTGTTTTTCTGTATCGGTCTTAGCAGGAATTTGTTAGATATGACGCAAAATGGATCTTTTTTTTATTGTTGAGCATAGATTTTTCTACGGAAAATAGGAATCGGAGTTTGAAGAAAAGGAAGAGGTTCTCGACCGCAACAGATATAGAGAAGAATTTATTCAATCACATACTTTGGGCTCCTAGAATATGAAGACTTTTCATACTGGTCTTGATAAGTAAAAATCTTTCATTTCCCGTAACAAATTATACGTTTTCATTTCTTATTCTTTTGCCCCCTTCTTCTTCCTAAACTCAAAGAAGAGAGCCCCTTGCTAATGTGCTTTTCAGATGGATGGCTCTCTCTAATAGAATCCCCCAAGCCATCACAACAAGCTCTTTAATTTTCCCCATCAATTTTCTTCAATAGGAAACCGTTGGAAAAATCCTCTAGGTTTGGCTAAAATAACTTAGCTGAACATACAAACATGAGAAAGACAAAGAAACATAAGTAAACAATGATCAATTTATTTGTGGGGGTGGGGGGACGTTTTGAGGGGAAATTTCTTGGTAGTGACCGGCATGTCATATGCATTATTATGAGCAGTCATAATATTCTCAATAGCATTTGAATAATTTGAATTGATAGATATGTTAAGCTTAGATGTAGAAGCAGCAGGAAATGGAGACATTTCCATCAAGTTGCCAGTGGGTTTCCATGCATTATCTTCTTAGTTTTTGGGATGCTTGATTGCTTCGACGTTGTATCAGAATGGGCTACCCTTGATCTTATAGATTAGATTGATTTACCGTTTGATCTTTCTTAAAGGCGATTTTAGAGTGACCATTTTTTTGCACAAACAGTACAATATTTGTTGTTCTTCTCAAAAGTGAAATTTTGAAGGAACTTAATAACGGAGGATATGCCAATCCAAAGCTTAGAAAGCAATGAATTTGTGGATATCATGTTAAGGAGTTTACCAATATGCTTAACAATAAATTTCAACATTTGTTGATGACAAAAATTCGGAGACAGACCGGAAAGGATCAACCATGCGGGCACAATAGATGGTTCTTGATCCACATTAAAAAAAGACGACCATTTGAAATATCGAAATAGAAAACTTATAATATATAAGTACTTTTTCAACCATACCTTGTTAAAGTCTTCAGCATTGTGAAATCTTAGAAGGAGCTGCTTTTGATTCAGCACGCTAATCACAAAATCTTCATGAATGAGAAAATGCTGTTGGAGAATTTCTTTGGTGTCGCGAATGTTAGGTCGTCCATAGGAGAATTTGGCTACCAAAGCATAAAAAAAGGAAGAGTCGATCTCTTGATTTCATCTTCGGAGAAGAATATAGCAGGATCTCCAATGGTTAAAAAGATTTCTTTTTCAGGTATATTGATCGGAGGAATATGGAGATTCTAATTTAGGATGCAAGCATAGGAGGATTTAGATGTAACTTGGGGAACCTCCTTTAACGGAGGTCCCTCTGTAGCAGCCATAGAGGCCGAAACCATATATATATTATTTCTCTTTTGTTCTCCCTCTCCGCCTCTTCCTCCTCCACTGTCTATCTCCTCTTTCCCCTTTCTTTTCTCAAGTCTCTCTCTCTCTCATATGCTCTCATCCCCATATATATTATATCGAACAAGTAATATATGTTTTTGGTTTGACCCCCTACACCTAGCTGTTATATAGGTATGGTTTGCTTTGATTTTCCTATTAAGGTTCGGTCTTAGTCCTAATATGTATCATAGTTCTCCTAATTTGGAAAGTAGTTAATTTTTTGAATTCTAATTTAATCTGAATCTATCCACGGCTATATATCCCACAACAATATTCGCTTAATTTGAATGTTGTTTAGCAAGGACTTCCAATTTAAGTTTATGCAGTTATTGGAACTAGCATTTTACACCTATATGTTAACATTTTGAACAAAAGATTTGAAAATATTTTAAAAAGATTTTAGGGAGGAAAATAAATATTTTTTATTCGGATTTGTAATGGTCTCTACTATTGTAATGCAAAAGGAAAGTGGTCAAGGTGTCTAATGGACCGGGCCATCCGTGGCCCGGCTCGGCCCGAGCGCCACGTGGATGTTTAAGATTTATATATATATATATATATATATATATATATATATATATATATATATATATATATATATATATGATGTTTAAGATTTATCTGCAATAGATAGATGTCAGTATAATACCATGAGATTTTTAAATAACATGATGACGGTTAATATATGAAAATATCCCTAACGTATGGCTACTAGAAAATATATACATATGATTTAAATATTGTATATTTGTTATTTAAGATTTATATAGATTTAGTCTACAGATAAATATTAATAAAAAATACTCTAATACCATAACGGGTTTCAAGCAAGTGGGTCGGCTCGGATGAACACATATACTATTCAAACCAATCACAACCCAAATAATAAATTAAATAAAATTAAAAAAACTAATTAAAATTGTTAAATAACATATGATCGTGCTAGGGTGTTACAGATATTGGAGCAATTGTTGATATTGGGGAAATCGTCTAGTTTTGCCTTTTGACAAACTTTTGGTTTTGAATATCTATCATTATGCACCAACTTTTAAAAACTGATATATCCGTCTTTTTATTTAATAAAGTGGGATATAAATTTTCAAAAATTATTTTATGAACATTTGCCTTTATCATTTAATTATTCGGTAAGGTGCATTGTAAAACAGGATGTACATTTTAAACCAAAATACAGTTTTCAAATTACAACATACAGAGTATGATTTAATGAACTTATAGGACTTATACATAATGATATATATTGTCCGGTGTCCACATGGACAAGGGGTTGGTACTCATACTGTGTTCCACTGTACTATG
Source organism: Agapanthus africanus (assembly GCA_030015575.1). Lineage (NCBI taxonomy): Eukaryota > Viridiplantae > Streptophyta > Magnoliopsida > Asparagales > Amaryllidaceae > Agapanthus > Agapanthus africanus. The sequence goes on along the minus strand of JASDDO010000010.1, from coordinate 512,031,456 downwards.
AGTTTTCTGTTTTTAGATATGCATTCTTGTTGAAATGCAAAGTCCAAATATTTTGAGAAGTTTATAAGATAAATGAATAAAGTAGAGAACAAATATTGGAAAGAGTTCCAAATGGGATACTGAGGTGGTCGTAGCGCTAGATACTAATTGTTAATCAGCAAAAATATACCGCCTTAGAATTTGCTGGATAAAATTGTTCATTTATGGACATGATCCCATCGTCTGTCCAGGCAAATACTAAGGCTGGTATCGCTCTGTTCGGGAGATATTTGATCTTCACAAAGTTGAGATTCAGGGAGAAATAGAGAGAAGCGTTGTGTTGAGTCCACTCATTGAGGCTAGTTCTCGAACACAGTATGTGAAACTGTTAGTACAAAAGTTGGGTATGAGATACTGCAATAATTGGTCTTAAGTGCAAGTGGAAGATTGTTGGATATAGATGCCCTCAAGAAAATTATTGTAATTGAAAGAGGACCTATATAAGAGAACAATCTTACTCGAGATGATAGTATACTATCTGGTTTGTCTTTATCTTTCATGTGATACGTTTTATTTACTATCACGTATCATTTAGATATGAGATAAAACCCTAGGATTTTGCTTGATTACCAAGACAATGATGGAGATCATACTAGTAGGGCCTGAATAGTCAATAAGCAGATCCTTAAATGTCCCTACTCGTAGGTGTATCGAGACTGTATATCGATACTTCGGTTTAAACTTGTGTGTACATTTCCTGATTCGGTTGGAGGGCGATAGCTAATCCTACAGCTATTGGTCTTTGACATCGAGGATTGTATACAGCTGCTCATTAGATGAGTCACACTGGATGGACTCATTGAGAACCCCTAGTTAGTAATATACCAATGTCAGGTAGCGGTTCTCTTATGACATATGTATAGGTGTTCACTGTCGGAGACGGGGACGAACCGGGATGGGTCGTCTTGCCTGAATCTTGGGGCAGATGTTATTTGGATTTATCTGTCCATCTCTCCGAAAATACCAAGTTGATTTATGGCACTATATATCGGAGGTTTGAACAGACGCAACCGTTGTAGCAGGCTTTATCATATCCCCCCTCATTTTATGAGGGTTTTTTTTATTGTTGGGGACGCTCTTCCCTGCAGGCGCAAACTCTTGCAGTTAATTACGTTACCGCATTGAGATAACCACTTTCTTCTGCTCCGGCAGTTCACTTCGTGTTCGTGTGTGTTTTTGTTTGTTTAGGTTGCCCATGAATTGTATACGGAGACTAATTTACGTCGTCGCCCGTAGGGCGCGGATTAGTCCAAATCTGTATATTTTTAGATTTGGGTTTTGGGTCAAGGATTTGCTTGACGGGATCCACGTTGGTAGCTTGGTTTGCTAACGGGAGTGAACTTAGGACGCAGATCTCATATAAATAAGGTTCATCAGTTCATGAGATATTTGGGTTTGATCTAAAGATCGTTAGTCATATTTGAGAATAAAATCAACTTAGAAGCAAATGAGCATATGGGTTCAATTATTTTAGTTTAAGGACATCATGGTCCAACATTCTCTATTTGGGACGAATGTTAGTTTAAGGACGTTTCGGTCCATTATCACCGTATTTGGGACAAATATTAGTTTAAGGACATTTCGGTCCAACATTCATCTTGCGCGTATGTGTATTTGTTACGTGGCGGAGTGAATGATGGTAACATAGAATGCGCCCAATTTAGGGTGCGATCCGATTTGAGGTGTGCACACCAATTTAGAAGTGCATTAATGTGGGATGAACGGAGTTGTTGTTGGTTGTCAGGACCCGCCACCTCTCTGAAGACGCTGAGGAATTACAACGACATATATCAAAGGTGTGGAAAGATGTAACCTTGAACTGAATCCCGTATTTGAGGGAAAAAAGGTTGTAGTGGTCTTAAGAATCGTTAGTTACATTTGAGACTAAGATTACTTTAGGAGATATGGAATGAATATCATTTTGAATATCATCCATGAGAGATCATTAGTCATGTTTGAGACGAAGATCAGTTTGGGAAATCGTGAGCAATATGAGCTCGGTTGATTAAAAAAAACAAAGAGGTTTAACCTCAGGAAATTTAGCCCATATGGGCTGAGACTGGGTTTCTATACTACCCAGTAGTGTTAAACACTAATATATACAACGCTTGACGTTTATTTCATATGGGGCACTGGAATAGTGCTGAGCACTAATCTTTTCTGGTGCTCACGTGTTTTTCACGTGAGGCGCTGCCCAACCAGGACTAAGCACTTAGTTATTTTGACTGAACATGGAGAGCTAAGCATTTTTCATGGCACTCACGTTGGAAGCATATGAGTGCTGAGTGTTGATTTCAGGTTTTATTTGCCCTACCTTCTTTTTTTGACATAAGTGCTAAGCACTTGGCTGGAGCTCACGTGTGAAGCACGTGAGACGCCATATTTTGGGTTTCCAAGAATGTTTCACTTGTATTTCACGTGATTGCTTTATTTTGTGGTGTTGGGCTGCGTTATTTGGTGGCTGCCTAATCAACACAAATGAGTTTTCCTTTGCTCTTTGGACGCTCACGTGGGAAGTACGTGAGGCGTTTTAGTTTTTCTTCCGTCTGTTTTAAGCACTCACGTGCGAAACACATGAGGCAAAATAATAGTGCTAAGTACTAATTTTATTCACGTGTGTTTTATATGAGACGCCAAGTTCTTCTTGTTTTTAGAGATATTAATCTCTGTTAATGTCATTTTAGTCATTGATGATTATCAAGATATCTGTTTTGAAGATCTTGAATCATCATCATTGTTTTTATTAGAGAACTAAGTTCTTTTTATTTTATTTTATAGAAACTAAGATTTTTATGTAGGGTTAAACCCTAATTTCAGGGGAATTAAATTCCCAAAACATATGTCCCTTTTCTTTTTCTTTTTAAGCTAGTTCTTCCCCTTAGGTTTTGAGTCTGAAGAATAGAATCTCCTCGATGAGAATTAAATTCTCAATTTATGGGGAGATTTGCTTTTGCAAATCTCTATCCAGAGGAAGAACTAAGTTTTTGTATGAAGGGTTAAACCCTTATATCCATTATACTTAGCGAGAGGGATACTTTTAAATCTCTCCTTTTTTATTTACCTAGAGTGTTTTTGAAGGAGGAATGTCTTCTTTCTCTGAGAATTAAATTCTCTGTTTTCTCAAGAGCTCACTGTATTTTTTTTGGCAGGAGCTTATATGGTTTTTTCTTCTCTGAGACTTGAAGTCTCGGGTCGTTTATATAGTGGAGGTAAGTTTGTTAATTAATTTTGAGAAAATCTCTCATTGAGAGATTCCAATTGATTTAATTGGACTCAAAATTGATTTGGGGAATTTTATCCACCGTTGAAGTGTTTCTGTCTTACAGAATATGTTTTCTTGTTTTTAACAAGATTGAGGGAATATTCTCCCATATATAGAATAAAATTCTATTGAACGGTGATATTTTATTACCATTGGATTTTTAATCCAAGGGTGCTCTGTTTTATAAGTCGTTTTCGTGCAGCCCGCAGGTTCGCGGGGAGGCGGAATATAGAAAAAACGACTTTTATAGCTCGCAACAACGACTTAAACTCCAGGATCTATACGAAAACCTTAACTAACGATACAACTTGGAGGTTTAGCTACTCGGTAAGAGTTTTATACCTCCTAATTTCAAATCCTTCGGTTCTTGTTGTCCTCCTCCTCTTCTTGAGCTCCTCGAAGTGTACGGATCACGCTTGATCGTCGGTCTCTTCGCGTCCAAAATAATCCACTCGATAGAATGTACTTTGAGCTCCAACCTCTAAACTGAGGTAACTAGGGTACCTAGTATGCTAAGCTAAGTAGCCTAGATGATGTAGAGAGTGATTATGGATTAATTTGTCTCAAGAACCCTAGGTTTCTCAATACATGAGAGCTTTTAAGGTTGAGGAAGAAGAAGAGAAGCTTCAAGGAGAGAGAGTGTTGAAGAGATAATGATAGATGAATATGGCTAAGGGTTGATGATAATGAAGCAAATAATAATTCAATAATTGAATCAAGCATGCTTTAATAGTCATCAAAACCATGAGTCGCCTAAGCAGCCATGCTTCACTTATGATCAAGTAACATCTCATACATCCACCTCATTATCCATTTAAGTAAATGGATCAAACCACAAATGAGGTGTTTTCTTCTAGAAGCACTCTTAAGAAATTACAAGAATACCCCTCACCGTATATACATACCCGTATTCGTATTCCGAAAAACATGAATACAAAAAGACGAAAATAATCCAACAATATAATACTGGGATCCGGTTTAAACCAAAGCCCACTAGTATTATCCGTCCAAATCATGATCCGTGTAGCTAGTACACGTATATGATCGAACCCTGCCGTAAAACCATACGGCCTCTATATCGTTTCGCCCGAAGTAGGGAAACCCTCTGCGTGGGACTCTAAAGATTCGACAGTATTCTGGCAGTAGGTTTATCCAAAAGCACGTCAGCGGTACTAGCTGCACGTAACGGCTACCCAGGTATCTGTCGATAAGAAAGCCGATGAGCAAACTCATCCGAACTCCTACTGAGCCTATCTGTGACAATCTCCGTATAGTCCGGTCTGTTCGTCTAAGATACTCGCATATCGGGCCTAGGGGAATGGTAAACTTCAGACCCCTAACAACACAATAAGTCGTGTCGGGGTAGAGCCTAAAACACCCTGAGAAACTACTGGAGTACCTACCAGTAAATCTCGCTTGCCATGGTCAGAGACTTTGTGTAATGGCTTTCCGAACACAACGCGATATCAACCCCTAATACCGGGAGAGATGAATCCTATCTAACTGCTATTGCCTCCCAGTGGTTCGGGACTGCACCCAACCACTACCTGTTTGCACGACTCGTTTGAGCCGTAGTAGGGTAGTAATCTAAGAACAGTGGGAACACACTCGAGACGAAGTAGCGATGTCAAGTCAACGGACTAAGCTGTACTCATGTCACCTGGGAACTGCTACCTGACGATATGTATAATACCAACCAGCAGTTCCCAACGAGTCCGTCATGTGTAACTCATAACCCAATGAGCACCTGTATACTATCTCCAGTACAACGTACTAATGGATGTGGGAAAGACCATCACCCCTACTGGGATGAGAAGCGTATACACTAGTCTACTCTGGAGTATCGATACTCCGTCTCGATAATCCTACGACTAGGGACCTGTATAAGGATTTGCTTATAGACTACCCAGCTCCCACTAGTGTAACTGCTATCATAATACTGGTAGTCAAGCAAAGATCCTGAGGAATCTACCAATATGTATAAGCGATACGCTAAAAGAAACATATATACATATTAAGATAGAATCAAACCAAGTAGCATACTACCATATCGAGCAAGACTGTTATTATATCCGTGTATATCCCAAGCTTCCAAAATGTAATATACAAACCAGTACTATACAATAATGACCTCTAGGGCACATATCGCTAATAGGTTTAACAGAGCACAATCATTCTTTGCTTAGAAAGATATGAGAAATATCTTCCATCTCTTTGGATCATTGATCCACTAACTTTCTGTTTAACAGAAAATATCCTTCCCAATAGAATTTAATTCTATGCTTAATCACCATTGGATTTTTGGTCCAACGGTTCCTTATTTGAGTAGAATTTAATTCTACGTAAAGAGGCGTCCTTACGTGTTTAACACGTGAGGCTTATTTAGCTTCTCTGATTTGGCGCCTATATGCCTTGCATATGGGCGCTCACGTGTTTAACACGTGAGGCCAATTTGGCTATAGTTGTTTGACTGCAGCACCTATATGCTTTGCATATAGGCGCTCACGTGTTTAACACGTGAGGCTTATTTAGCCTATTAGGTGTTTTGATTGCAGCGCCTATATGCTTTGCATATAGGTGCTCACGTATTTAACACGTGAGGCTTATTTAGCCTATTAGTTGTTTGATTGCAGCGCCTATATGCTTTGCATATAGGCGCACACGAGTTTAACATGTGAGGCTTATTTATCTTATTAGGTGTTTTGATTGCAGCGCCTATATGCAAATTGCATATAGGCGCTCACGTATTTAATACGTGAGGTTTGAGTTGTGGGGAATTTTCTTCCCTTTTTTCCTTTTTTTATATGAGTGAACAAATGCTCCCCAGCGTTGTTCTCACATGGCTTGCACGTGAGTGCAACGCTGTCCATCTTTATCACCGTTGGATTGCCTACGGAAATGCGAAGTTGAATCGCTTCCCATCACGTCTTATAAATGAGGCCTTTCGCCCTTGAGATGACCACTGTTTCTTCATCTTCTTCCTTAACTCTTTTTCTCGAGAATTTAATTCTCCTTTCAGAACTTAACTCTCTGCCCATAGAACATCAGAGTTAAACTCTGCAAAAACTCTTCTTGGTAAGGATTATGAACGAATTTTATTTCTTAAGAAACTCTTTTTGTTCTTGTCTTGGATTTTAAATCCATCAACAGAGCTTTGCTCTTTTCTTGAACTGATCTCTTAGAGATCTAAAAAAAACTTTTTTTAAGTAGACTCTGGGGTCTTGAATCAATGAGGATTGTTAGTTCTCTTCTTAGAGTTTTACCCTATCACCGATCTTTGAAGATCCTTGGAATTTAATTCCATTTTCTTTGTTTCCCCACCACGGGAGTTTCTAAGATTTAATCCCACTATTGAAGGAATTTAATTCCATTTCCTTACAGAGCTTAGCTCTAAGAGATCTAGGGACTTTTAGGAATTTTATTCCCTTTCTATTCTTGAGCATTTTCCTTTTTAGGGTTTTAATACCCTTTTCACAGATTTGAATCTGTCGTCTATTCTTAACAGAATTCACTTTTCGAGGAAGTTAAGAGTTTTTTAAACTCCACTGTTTATTTAATGAGAATCCTTTGGATTCTCACAATGATTATCTTGCCTCATCATTGGTGAGCTGCCATTTTGATTTCGTAGGGCCCACTGGCTTTGTAGTTAGTAGTCTCATGAAACAAACTTACACTTTTTATTAATGGTTTTTTTTGTCCCCTTCCTTAAGGTACAATGACCCCACTTCTCTACTTCTCTTATACATGCTCGGAGGTCGCTTTTCCACAGTCGCCATCAGATTATGAAGTTATGGCAATGATTAGGGAACATGATAAGGACAATAAGAGCCTTCTTCTATGGGGAGTTTGGTACGGCCATATTATCAGGGGTCGCCGTAGTTTTACATGAGAAGTACCAACAGAACCCATCCGTTTAATGTCATTCACGGAACTTCCGCGTACTTCTTATGCAGTAGAGGCGGCTAATTGGACCCCCGAGGGCCGGCTTGAGCCATCAACGACAGGGATACCCAATCAACCCATGATGGCTATCAATATTTTAGGACGCCGAATATGTCAGAATGAAGCTCGACCCTGGGGGCAGGTCTATTCGATAGGTGTTACCCCACGCCATCCAGTGGGCTATCTTCCCTGGGACCGGTACATTCTTTCCTCCCAACGCTCACGGCTGCAAAAAGTTGGGTTGTATAAAGCGGTGTACACGTCACTGTTCTACTACCATGCTCCCCATGTCTGGTGGGTAAGGATTTTTTGAACCAGTGGAATCTTTCAACAAATACGTTCCTGCTAGGGGACCGCGAAGTCTCTATTTCGCTGGAGGAGTTCCATGAAATTTCAGGGCTGTCGATTAGGGGAGAGCATTACGAAGAATTATTACCCCCTGACGAGTATATATTTGCTACAATGCCAGCTATACTTGAAGGCTTGACGACCGAGAATACTGTTCGGCATAAGCATCCGAGTCTAATCAAAGCATTGGGCATTTTTGAGAGACTGTTCGTGGCATCGGAAGGGCAAGGTGTCACTTTTGACACTTTTATCGCTTGCTTTCTTCGTAAAGATGCTCTATCCAAGAAAGCTCCGAAATTCACGAAGGTTGAGGATCCTTTCGGATTCGGCTTGGAGAAATTGCCGGCCAAAGAAGAAGACCTGCCACAGTTTTACATTCCAAATTCGTCATCCGTGACCTTTGACGCAATAGCTGCTCCTGGAATAGACGAAGAAACATTCTTTGTAGGCTTCATCAGTCTCTGGCTTAGCTGGTTCGCCATGCCGATGCACCGCTGTTTTATGAGAGCCCCCGTCTTCTATCCTGCCCATCGCATAGCCGAAGGAGCGCGATTGGCCGTTGGCGTTGCAGGGTTATCGCACCTATACCATGGTTTAAGTACTGCCGCCAACACTTCAAACCCGGTACAGACGCCGTGAATTTCTTCCTCCACTACTTCACGTCGTGGATCAAGATGCATGTGTTAGGCGCATTTGCTGCACACCGGTGGCCTAATTTCTATAAGTTATTTGTTGGATATGTATGCCCTAGAGGCCATTATTGTATATGTATACATGTGGATGCTTGGACACACACACACACACACATATATACAGGACAATCTTGCTCGATATAATAGTGTGCTATCTGGTTTGTCTTTATCTTAACATGTGCGTATGTTTTACTTGTTATTACATATCATTTATACATGTTGATAAAGCCCGTAGGATCATTGCTTGACTACATGCGTTGTGATGACGATCATACTTGTGGGAGCTGGGTAGTCGATAGTTACATCCTTAAAAGGTCCCCAGTCGTGGGAGTATCAAGATTGGGCATCGATATTCCGGAGTAGACTAGTGTATACGTTTTCTAGACCCCGACGAGGGGCGATGGTTAGTCTCGCAGCCATTGGTCTTTTGCACATAAGATCGTATACAGGTGCTCACTGGGGGTGAGTACACTAGACGGACTCGCCGAGAACTTCTAGATGGTACTATACCTATCGTCAGATAGCAGTTTTGAGGTGACATAAGTATAAGTTAGTCTTCAGACCGGAGATCGTCATTTTTCTCATGTGAGTTCCCACTGTACTTTGATCACTACCCTACCACGGCGCTACCGAGTCTTGCAAACAGGTTTTGGTTGGGTACAGTCCCGAGCCACATGGAGGCAGTAGGTGATTGTTGGGGATTCGTCTCTCCCGGTATAGGGAGTCGATATCGCACAGTGTTCGACGGGCTGGGACCATAAGACCTTGGCCAAGGCAGTTGGGATTTACTGATAGGTTGATCAGTATTTTCCCGGATTGGTTCTGAGCCGCATCAGCACAAATTATCAGGTTATTAGGGTCCGACGTTTACCACCCCTTAGACCCGGTATGCGATACTTACAGACGAAGAGACTGGATTGTACGGAGATTGTCACAGATAGGCTCAGTAGGGATCCGGATGAGTTTGCTCATCGGCCTTCCTTTTCGACAGGTACCCGGGTAGCCGTTACGTACAGCTAGTGCCGCTGACGTGCTTATAGTTATGGATTTATCCAGTAACTCACCGCTGGCGTACTGTCGAGACTTTGGAGTCCCACACAGAAGATTTTCCTGATTCAGGACAAATGATATAGTAGCCGTATTGGATACGTGCAGGGTTCCGATCGATCGATTGTACTATGTACCAGGACTTTCGATCGGACAGTTGATAATACAAGCCGGCTCGGGATTGAGCCGGATTATTAAATTATGTATTGATTTAATAATTTACATATATGTATTTTGATATGTTTATTCTAGTATTATGTTCTTTATGTTATTCTATCTCTATGGGTATTCGTATTTTGATACGAATATGGGTATGTATATGTAGGGTTCCTAGACACTCTCAAGAGGTCTCACAAGGCATCAACCATGCCCGTTTCAAATTTTATATGTGCCGAGAAACCCTAACAAGATCGTTGGCTAGAATTTTAGGCGACAAAGCAACTAGTAAACTACTTTACTAAGGGAACGGAAATACAACCTTTGTAGATCCGGTCCTCCACCTCCATAGCTCCGCGATGATGTCTCCTCGCTGTCCAAGTCGAACCCCGGGCTCTAGCGTCGGCTTCATCGGAGAATGGACGGGCTAGGTCATCGACGACGATGCCGAAGATGATCTACGTCGAGGCATCGCTAGATCAAGCTCCCACTTCACCAAGTCAAGAAAACTTGTGAAGGAAACACACTCTACTACTTGGCAAGAGGTAGAGGATGAAGAAATAGGAAGTGGGTTCACTTTAGAATTGGATTTCTCACTCTTTTTCTCACTTTGCCATTGATGGAGGCAAGGTTTTCTTCAAGTAGAAGATGAAGAAGAAGAAGAAGATGATATCATAAGAATTAAAGAATAGAAAAGAATAATCATTCTTATCATAATCAAACTATAGTTAAGTGTAGAGAGCTAACTAGAGTTTATGTGAGTGGTTAGGGTTAAAGAAGAAGACAAAATGGTCACTTGGTCAAAAGCTTCATGAAGCTTCAACAAGCTTCATGAAAGAAAGAATGAAAGAAAACCATTTTGTTTTTTTTCTCTTTATGCTTTTATTTTCCATAACTAATAAATAAATAAATGAATAAGTAATCATAACCCTAACCATTCATATAACCAAGGTTCAATCTTTACACTTAACCAATTTTGCATGCATCATCAAACATGATACAATCAAGTGCACAAAACTATATCGAATATACAATGTGCACAAGCGAGTGAGAAAATCCATTTAAAGTGAACCGATACTAGTTAATGCAAAGTAATATATCAAATATATAATTATACATTAAATCATTAAATGAACACTTGATTTAACGATCCGGTCATATTGCATATAACCGACTAGTATCCTATATATCGGCTTATCGAATCAATACTTGATTCGATAACTAGGTTATATCGCATACAACCAATCGATACATTCATCGCGAGAATGAAATACGGTATCACATACACGCATTATTCTCGGTCCCGCACATATCTCATATGCGCTCCTATTTCGTTTCTCTTGAGCCAGGAAACCTCTGTGTAGGACTCTAAAGACTCGTCAATACGCCGGCAGCAGATGATGATCATATCAAACACCCACAAGCCGCAAGCGGTCTGCTAAACGTAACGGCCACCCGGGTATTGAGCGATCAGAAGATCGACGAGCAAGCCCACTCACACTCCAGTGAATCCAACCAGTAACACTACCGTACAGTCCAGTCTCGTCGTCTGATATGTCGCATATCTTGCCTAGGGGTGGTAAACGTCAGACCCCAATAGCTCGATAAGTCGTGTCGATATGAGGTCTATAACAATTCGAGAAACTACTGGTAACACTTACCAGTAAATCTCAGCAACCCTGGCCAGGGATTTCCTGTTATAGCCATCGAACACAGCGCAACATCAACTCCCTATACCGGGAAAGACGAATCCCCTCCTATCGCTCATTGCCTCCATGTGACTCGGGACTGTACCCAAAAACCACCGTTTTGCACGCCCTCTTGGACGTGGTAAGGTGGAAATCAAAGCACAGTGGGAACCACACAAGACTCTATGACGATCTCGGGTCAACAGACTACTTTGTACCAGTGTCACCAGAGAACTGCCATCTGACGTAAGGTATAATACCATCTGGGAGTTCTCGGCGAGTCCGTCCAGTGTACCCAGTCTCTACTGAGCACCCGTATATCATCTCTGATGTCAAACACCAATGGATATGGGATCATCCATCGCCCATCTGTATGGGTCGAGAAGGTATACGCTAGTCTACTCTGGTATATCGATGCCCCGTCTCGATACACCCACGACTAGGGACCTTGAAGGATGTACTTATAGACTACCATGTCCCCACTAGTATGATCCGCATCATAGTCCAGATAGTCAAGTACTCATCCTAAGGGCTTTACCAACATGTAACAGAGAGACAATCAGTATACACGTTAAGGTAAAGAGCAACCAGATAGCATACTATCATGTCGAGCAAGAAAGTCCTCCCTATATATGTCCCAGCATCCACTACAATATACATCCAATGTACAGTAATGGCCTCTAAGGCATACATATAACTAACAATCTCCCACTTGCACTAGGGCCATCTGTAGCAGTGGTTGAAGTATCTCATACTCAACCATCCTATAAAAGTCTCTCTCTGGGAATAGGCCTTTCGTGAGTGGATCCGCTGTGTTGTCCCCTGAGTCTACTCTCCTAACCTCGATCACCCTGGAGATCAACCATCTCCATGATCAGGTGATACTGCCTTAGAATAAGTCTGGTCACTGATGGGACCGGCGTTCCTTGGCATAAGCCACAACTCCATTGTCTCACAATGGTAGGAACGTAGTTCATCTCATGAACTAATATACACCCAAACATCCTCTTTGGTAGCATCTTAAGTAGCGATGTATCCAGCCTTTATCGTCTAGTATGTCACGGTATCTAGCTTGGAACTCTTCCAACATACCGTCCCTTTACTGAGGGTAAAGACAATGCCTGCGACTGACATTCAGTCGTCTTTATCACTCTGGAACACTTCCAGTGATTCTCCCCAGGATCGATTGATACCATCTCACTACTACTAGTGAGTATCCTAACATCCAATTAGATCTATCTCATAGATCCAAAAACCAGGATATAGGAGGTATCACATTGATCTTATATGGAGAATCTTTGTGATAAGCGGAGATTGACCGTGCGTAGCATAGGAAACTCCTTCCCTATTAAGAGTATGTCATCCACGTACTCTACGAGGATCACCACCATACTCCCTACTACCTTTTTGTTTATACAAGGTTCATCTACCATTTTGATGATGTCAAACTCTTTGACTAACACATCAATACAGACGTTCCAACTCCGCGATGCCTGCTTTATCCTATAAAGCATCTTGCACACGTTTCCGCTGCTCCCACTGTCTACGAAGCCTTCTGGCTGTGTACTTACAGACGTTCTCTTCTAAAACATCATTTTAGAAAAGCAGTCAAGACACCCAACCGCCAGATATCGTAGTCATGGTATGTAGCCGTGGCAAGTAGGATCTGGATGGACTTAAGCATAGCTACTTAGAAAAGGTTTCATTATAATCCATACCTGGTCAATGATGCAAACCTTTAACAAGTCTAGCTTTGAAAGTCTTAACTTTTCCATGTATACCAAGTAATCTTCTCAAGATATACTTGCTCCTGATGGGGATTTAACCCTTCAGATATAGCAACTAAAGTCCATACTTTGTTGGTGTATAAGGATTCTATCTCAGATCTCTAAGCATCCAGCCATTCTTACAGAGTCTCACTCCTGATGGCCAGCTCGAAACTAGTTGCGTCATCATCTTATGATGCATTCCTCACTCCCACTGTCATAGAGAAACCGAAGTATCTCTCAGGTGGGTGAGGAACCCTACTAGATCGGCGGAGAGGTTGAGGTTCGTTGGTATCTACTGAATCCTTTGGTTCTACCAAATCTTCTGCTGTTGTTTGTATAGCTGGAACCTTTCCAGTTGTACATAACAGACCTTGCCTCGAGCTTGTCCGGATTATGCTTTTAGACATAGCCCAGACAACCCCAAATCTTAACCAACTTAAGATATGGGCTCTTCCCTTTCCATATCACATATGAAGCGATAGGCTGCTGATTTGATTTGAACCCTATTCAATAGGTATGCAGCTTCTCAAGTGCATAACTCCCAAAAAGGAAATAGGTAACTCAGTAGTACTCATCATAGAGCACACCTTATCATATAGGGTGTGATTGCTCTTCCCCGATATACCAACGTGCTATGGTGTATACGGAGGAGTAATCCTGAAAGAGAATCTCATTCTCCTTTAGAATAATCCAGGAATTCCGTGCTCAAGTATTCTCCTCACTGATCACATCAAAGGACATAATACTTATACCCGTGTTTTGGTTCTCTACTTCTAACTTATATTCTGTGAATATCTCAAAAGTTTCGGACTTGTGTTTCAACAGGAACATATGTCTGAATCTTGAGAGATTATCAGAGAATGTAACGAAGTACAAAGAACCAGACTTGGCATGTGTAGACAGGGGAGCTTACATACATCAACATGTATCAATCCCAGGAGTTCACCAACTCTTTCTCTGTTTCCAGTAAACGGAGCTATGGTCATTTTATCTTTGTGACATGACTGGCGAGTTTCACAAGATGTAAATTCAAACTAATTTAAATATGCATCTTTATGTAACTCTAGCTGGTCGGGTCATATAGATATGACCTAGTCTACAATGCCTCAAGAAGGATCCATTCATTTCTGAACTATTCTTCTTGTGTGTGTTCCACATACTAAGAACTGTAGTTTGATTTAGAACTTCAATGCTTTTAGATAACGTGCCTGAACCGATCAACTTTTGATATAGGAAATGTTCAAAGCATTATCCAACAATACAAAATTTTATCATTTCTTTACTAATAAAGAGACTGATATGATTTTGTATATCAGGTTCGGTATCTAATAACATTTGTTCAGAATCAATGTATTCTGGTAATACAGGGTGACAGTGACCAACAGACTTGGCTGCAACACTTGCCCCGGTTTCTGTCTCATGAAACTTATCACCCGTTCTCAGTTTTTCTACCCTTTTGTAGCCCTATGTAACGGATTACATATCTGGGATCCTGATCCAGTATCATATACCCAGGATTCGGAGGATACTGAGAAATAATTCTTTGTAATGAACACACCCGAAGATGATTCATCATATGCACTTTTTTCGTTTGGGCGGCACGGGAATTCTGGTAATCCCCAATTTCCTGCTCTGTCTTATAACAATTATAAGTTGGAGCGGGACCAACGTTCCCCAGCTCAGTATAACAAGCGGGTTCGGTCAATAATCCGTATTATTATCTTGATTAAGGCGTGATATGGTCGCTACCTGGAGAGAGAGAAGAAGACACTCAGCGTGCGCTCTTGCAAGAATAGATTGGTTTTTATTTTATCTAATCAGGATGGCTCCCACTGCTTTTTATCAAATCTTCCTTCAAACCCTAAAAGGAAAGACTAGCCGGGATTAATTACACACTACAAGTTCGCCAATCTTTCAGCCAGGCCAGTGTCGGTACTTTGAGGGAGGTCCCCCGTGCTTTCGCACGAACCTAATTAATGTAAACCTCGTTTTCCCAGAGGCGTAACCTCGTTAACACCTTTCTAGACACCTACTTGATCGGCTAATTGTAATGTATAAAACTCTCCCAGGAGTAACAATTACTCGCAGCGGGTATCGGGATCCAACTATCTCATAGAAGGTATGCAATCTCATTGCAAATTTCAACACTTGAAATTCCCGATAATATTTTTGCCCCTAGCGTCCTATGACCTTGACGGAGGTCAACAAACCATAGGCTACTAGTCAAGTTCAACCCGTCATTTCTTGATCGAATTAAACCCACCCGCACGACCCTTGACGGAGGTCAACAAGGCCGCACGACTACCCTAATCCAATCTGCATCATATGCATAAGCAGATAAATACTAGTTAGCTACCGCACACTACGCCTTGATGGAGGTCAACAAACGTAGCACGAATACTAAATAGGACTTATCTGAAATGACGGAGGGCTACGACAGGTTTTTCTGAAAACCAATTGCGTAATGAACTTGATATCGTTGTAGGATCGAATGAATTTTAAAATGGAGTGTTTTTGAGGCTTTTCTAGTTTTGCTAAAGGAGTCACTCCCGGTGAAGGGATCGTCGGTCCTTTCCTCGTCGAATGAGGTGCGGGATATATCATATATATCACCGTGCAAAGCAGAACTCTTAAAAGCGATCAAAAGACAAACCGAGTGTGTAGCATCTGCCAGTTATTGCTAAATGAGTCACTCCCGGTGAAGGGATCTCGGTCCTTTCCTCATCGAATAAGGTGCAGGATATATCGTATATACCGCTGTGCAAAGCAAGAACTGTAGCTACCTGTTTTAATTTTGAAATTCGATTCTACAACATCTTAGGTTTCTTTTATTTCATTAATCACATTAATGAAGTCCCATCATTTAAATACCTAAACATCACAGATAAATACGACGTACACTTATGCCATCCACATTCGCCTCGATGTCCCCTCGTGCACCGTTAGGTTAGGTAACTAACGACAGAGCGGGGCAGGGCTAGCGCGGGTGTAAAACATAAGTAACGGCTATATAATATATCATATATACTATATACAGTATCTATCACAGAACATCACATGATCACATCACAGATATCGCAGCAGAAGAAACATATGAAATATTGGATATACTAGGACGTCCATGTTTTCAATACGAGCCAGTATAAAACACGGATTCCACGGTCGTGATGAATAGCCAAACCCATACCCCTAGACCCCTACGAGAGCGGCAAGCAACCCTACCAATTCTAGAGTTAGGAGACCCGGACTCGACTCCTCGAGTTGGTCTCCCACTGGACTCCAGAACCCGGTTACTTGTGCCCTCCTCCTTGGGTCTATCCTAGTGCAGAAAAGTAAATAATATACAAATGGTGACAACTTCCGCAACCTGGAAGTGCCCCAATAAAAGAATATTACATACAAGTTTTTACATGAATGAAAATGAAAAACACTCATCTCACATAAAAACCCCCAGCTATTCAAACACGACGATCCAATATAACATATCCAGCAACACATAACATCACATGTCATCAACGTAAGTAAACATGCGTATCCCAATTGTCGTTGACATATAGCAACGAAACCGGCGATATCACATATTACACTTACGGTCACAGAAAAGAAAGTGTAAAACTACAACAGTTGGAATCCGCAATCTCTTCAGACATCGCATGCCTGACCAAATGAATTACTTAGACATCGCATGCCTAACAATTGTAAACCCCACATTTTAGTTTCATTATCGAAAACTCTTTTCAATATCAAGTCGGGCAATTCAACAGGATTCCCGACATCCTGATCGAATGCTCGTCGCAAACTTTAGTAGACGGCCGCACCCCCGACGCCGTCGACGAAGTGCACCAAGGCGGAACACCGCTGCCGCGAGCACCCAAACGGATGCTTTCGGCGACGGGGTTCTCCTACAGTCACTTGGTCGGGGCTATGGGGTGTAGCTGTTTATTAAGTTTACCCGGCGAGTATCCGCGTACGCTACGTGATTGCGACGGACTTTTGATCACATCAAAATTCCGTGGCAACCGATCAAGTGAGACTAAAGTGTTGCGTTTATAACATTCATTCAGTTATCTCGTAACTCATTGTGAATTCCAATTATTGTATCCCACTCCAGATAATTAGAAAATGTTAAACTTTCCGATCGAACATTCAAACACCCAAGTTTTCCCGAAACAGCTCAACTCATGAAACAAGTCTAAAAACATTCAGTTCGTGCCTCAGTACCAACGGTCCAGCCGTAGAAGGGTCAAGCCAACGCCTCACATGTGGCACGCCGTACTGCCCCAAACCCGAAGGTTCAAAGGGCAGTTCAAGACGGTCACATAATCGAGTTAAGGTTTGTTGTCTTCTAGAGGGACCATCGTGTTACTTGCACTACTCAGAACGTCTTTAAACCACGGAAAATTCCAACACTTGGAAATTTCCCAACATCGGAAAACTTGGGTATTTATATCCGGTCGAACTTTTTAACATATTCAAAAATTATCCGGAAGCCACATAGACAAAATCAGATAATCCGATCGAACCATCGAATCCCCAAAACAACCCCAGAAAATTCAACTCTTGAAAAAATATTAAAAATTCCCAGGAAAACCAGCACTTGAAACTAAGAATTACTGTGCAAAATACATTATATAATGACGCCGTACGGCCGCGGAACCGCCGCACGAGGCATGCTCGTGCCGCGGAACCGCGGCGACTTTGTGGAATTGGGCACACGAATTTTACAGTAACTCTTAAAATCACCTGCTGATTTTTCTGCATATTTTTAATATACAAAAATCCACAAATTTGAAAAATGTACAGAGAGCTATTTTGGGGTTAGGTTTTCGGTTCGTCCGGGTTTCAAACTTCGTCTATGCATCGCCTAAGGCTCTAGCTAGGCTCTGATACCACTGTAGGGTTCCTAGGCACTCTCAAGAGGTCTCACAAGGCATCAACCATGCCCGTTTCAAATTTTATATGTGCCGAGAAACCCTAACAAGATCGTTGGCTAGAATTTTAGGCGACAAAGCAACTAGTAAACTACTTTACTAAGGGAACGGAAATACAACCTTTGTAGATCCGGTCCTCCACCTCCATAGCTCCGCGATGATGTCTCCTCGCTGTCCAAGTCGAACCCCGGGCTCTAGCGTCGGCTTCATCGGAGAATGGACGGGCTAGGTCATCGACGACGATGCCGAAGATGATCTACGTCGAGGCATCGCTAGATCAAGCTCCCACTTCACCAAGTCAAGAAAACTTGTGAAGGAAACACACTCTACTACTTGGCAAGAGGTAGAGGATGAAGAAATAGGAAGTGGGTTCACTTTAGAATTGGATTTCTCACTCTTTTTCTCACTTTGCCATTGATGGAGGCAAGGTTTTCTTCAAGTAGAAGATGAAGAAGAAGAAGAAGATGATATCATAAGAATTAAAGAATAGAAAAGAATAATCATTCTTATCATAATCAAACCATAGTTAAGTGTAGAGAGCTAACTAGAGTTTATGTGAGTGGTTAGGGTTAAAGAAGAAGACAAAATGGTCACTTGGTCAAAAGCTTCATGAAGCTTCAACAAGCTTCATGAAAGAAAGAATGAAAGAAAACCATTTTGTTTTTTTTTCTCTTTATGCTTTTATTTTCCATAACTAATAAATAAATAAATGAATAAGTAATCATAACCCTAACCATTCATATAACCAAGGTTCAATCTTTACACTTAACCAATTTTGCATGCATCATCAAACATGATACAATCAAGTGCACAAAACTATATCGAATATACAATGTGCACAAGCGAGTGAGAAAATCCATTTAAAGTGAACTGATACTAGTTAATGCAAAGTAATATATCAAATATATAATTATACATTAAATCATTAAATCAACACTTGATTTAACGATCCAGTCATATTGCATATAACCGACTAGTATCCTATATATCGGCTTATCGAATCAATACTTGATTCGATAACTAGGTTATATCGCATACAACCAATCGATACATTCATCGCGAGAATGAAATACGGTATCACATACACGCATTATTCTCGGTCCCGCACATATCTCATATGCGCTCCTATTTCGTTTCGCTTGAGCCAGGAAACCTCTGTGTAGGACTCTAAAGACTCGTCAATACGCCGGCAGCAGATGATGATCATATCAAACACCCACAAGCCGCAAGCGGTCTGCTAAACATAACGGCCACCCGGGTATTGAACGATCAGAAGATCGACGAGCAAGCCCGCTCACACTCCAGTGAATCCAACCAGTAACACTACCGTACAGTCCGGTCTCGTCGTCTGATATGTCGCATATCTTGCCTAGGGGTGGTAAACGTCAGACCCCAATAGCTCGATAAGTCGTGTCGATATGAGGTCTATAACAATTCGAGAAACTACTGGTAACACTTACCAGTAAATCTCAGCAACCCTGGCCAGGGATTTCCTGTTATAGCCAATCGAACACAGCGCAACATCAACTCCCTATACCGGGAGAGACGAATCCCCTCCTATCGCTCATTGCCTCCATGTGACTCGGAACTGTACCCAAAAACCACCGTTTTGCACGCCCTCTTGGACGTGGTAAGGTGGAAATCAAAGCACAGTGGGAACCACACAAGACTCTATGACGATCTCGGGTCAACAGACTACTCTGTACCAGTGTCATCAGAGAACTGCCATCTGACGTAAGGTATAATACCATCTGGGAGTTCTCGGCGAGTCCGTCCAGTGTACCCAGTCTCTACTGAGCACCCGTATATCATCTCTGATGTCAAACACCAATGGATATGGGATCATCCATCGCCCATCTGTATGGGTCGAGAAGGTATACACTAGTCTACTCTGGTATATCGATGCCCCGTCTCGATACACCCACGACTAGGGACCTTGAAGGATGTACTTATAGACTACCATGTCCCCACTAGTATGATCCGCATCATAGTCCAGGTAGTCAAGTACTCATCCTAAGGGCTTTACCAACATGTAACAGAGAGACAATCAGTATACACGTTAAGGTAAAGAGCAACCAGATAGCATACTATCATGTCGAGCAAGAAAGTCCTCCCTATATATGTCCCAGCATCCACTACAATATACATCCAATGTACAGTAATGGCCTCTAGGGTATACATATAACTAACAGTATATACAGTAAACTGTAATCCGTATTTATAAGAAAAACATTCTAGAAGGTGGACACCTCATTTTAGCATTATCCATTTAACTTTAAATGGAAAATGATGTGTAAAAACAAGGTGATGGGAGTATGGTGAGAACCATGCCTCAATAGTATTGACAAATGAATTTTTAATTCATTTGTGCTAACTATT
Organism: Agapanthus africanus; assembly: GCA_030015575.1. Classification (NCBI taxonomy): domain Eukaryota; kingdom Viridiplantae; phylum Streptophyta; class Magnoliopsida; order Asparagales; family Amaryllidaceae; genus Agapanthus; species Agapanthus africanus. Next base: position 512,011,203 of record JASDDO010000010.1, on the reverse strand, counting down.
GAAGCATGGTTGGATTTTTATATTTTAAAAATCATTTTACAAAACCATAGTGAGGATTTTCTCTCATATGCATGCTTCATTTTTTTCTAAGCGCACCATTTGCTTCACTCTCCTCTCTTGTTCTTGAGCTCCTCCACCGTCATCTACAACCTCTTCTCTACACTCTCATGTGTTGAGAATCAAGAGAAGAGGTGAGATAGAAACCCATAAAGAACTTTACACTACATCCTAGATTCCTTAGACTAGCAATCTAAGGCCTCTAACTGCTCCACCTGACACTTAGTGTGGAGCTAGAGCCACGGACTACATCCCTCGGGTGGATCATCTTCGACGGATGGAGACCGACGAACAAGCGCGATCCAGGAGAACAGAAGGAGCAAGCAAATACGAACAAGCTCGATCAAGGAGATCACAAGGAGCACATGAAGTGGATAGAAGACCGAAGGACACTCACAAGATCACCGAGATCTTCGACTTAGCTCCCAATAGGGATCCACCCGGCCCTTCCCCAACCTATACAAGGGGAGCGGAAGATAACGAAATAAACTGCTCCCATTGATACTCGAGAGAACTCAAACTTTCCAACGGCAGTAGGAGCAGGAGGAAGAGAGCGGGAACGCCCAGCTATCTTCGAAAGTGAAAACAAATGATCAATCAATGCCATGTTGAGTGAAGTCTTCGGCACCCATCATAGTAGATAGATATCCTCTCATGTTAGCTAGTTTAGCTTTATGGTAGATCCGACATCGGGTTATTCTAGCGCCAGTTTTTAAACCCTAGAAAATTTTTGTTCCGCAAACGGCCACGGTAGATGGCCAGGACATTAGTGTAACTCAACATGGTATCAGAGCCAGCCTATGAAACCTTAGTTATCTAGTTTAGACGTGTTTAAAATATCGATCGACCGAAATTTTCAAAACCACAATTCCATTATCATGTTTGTTGTCGTTTTTAAAAAATGTTCAAAAAATATTTTCAGTGAGCTTAAAAATACGTGCAGGCAATTGTAGAGCACCTGAAGAAATTTGGTAATATTTGGCCAAGATACCACTGTGGAACCGCCGCATAAATACCATTTTAGCCGCGGTTTCACGATATAAGTATATTGTTAGTTCTCCAAATTTCTTCTGGCACTCTATCTTATGGAATTGTGGTTTTTGGGATGTATATTTCTAGCCCAGATTTGTTTGAGTACTGGTTAGCATTTGGGGCCTATACGGGAAAGTTTTTTATCGATCGAAATTTTAAATACGTGTTTTATCAATACATATGTTTTTTATCTGCGTCCGTGAATATCATTGAGCGGTATAACCCGACTAATTGCTATATATTCTATTAGACGGGTTTGCGAACATGATATTTACATTGACGTTCTGAAATGTGCTGATATTGTGGTTGGATTGTCGTGGTGGATAGCCGATATTGCAATGGTAGCAGTATAGTTCGGATTCATTTGTATATTCATATTGCGGGACGAGCGTCCGACATGTGGACTTCCGTTTCTGCCGGATTGTATATTATTTGATTGGGGCACGACCGGGTTGAGGTCGATATCACCATTGTACATATATTTTTTCTTTTCTGTATTAGGATTACCCGATGGTGGAGTGCTCGAATAGCTGGGTTCTAGAGGGCAACGGGCCCGCATCTCATGGAGTTGAGACGGAGGGGGGCCTTACTCTAGAATTGGCGGGCTATTAGCCGCACTCGTAGGGGGTATTAGATGACCCACGGAGGGGCGCTCAAGTTACCGGATCCCGTGAAGTGCTGGGCGGCCCATTTGCTTTGTTGATTGGGGTTGCCTCACTTCTGGGATTGGCGGGTAACTTGCCGACTCGTAGGGGTCCAGGTTTTCATTGCACGGGCTATCCACACGACCGGTAACGTCGGGTCTCATTTGCGGCTCAAATGAAACCCGAGGCTCCAAGATTATCCATCATTCTGTGTTGCTTGTTGTTGATCTGTGATGTTACTTATATCATGCCTGGGATGAATGTTGTATATATATTTATATATACTAGTAGATGTTGTATATGTTTTACACTCGCGCTAGTCCATCCCCCGCTCTGCCTTTAGTTAAGTAACCTAACGGTCCATGACAGGGCCCCGTGGCGAATGCGGATGGCATATACGTACATTGTATTTTCGTTTTCTTCTGGTGTGATAGGGATTAATTGATGGGACCACATTAATTTTGATTAATGTAAGAAAATAAACCTAAAAGATATTGTTGGAACAAATTTCGAAAAACTGTAGTAATATTCTTTCCCTTTGCATAGTGGTGTTCGGTTATGAACATCCAACACCTCATTCTAGGAGGCAAGAGCCTAGATCCCTTCACGGGTAGTGACCTCTTGAGCAAAAGTTTATACTATAGATTACTCGGTTTTCTTCAAAACCATAAGTTTTCAAAAGCGGAACCTAAACCACTTCTTTTTAAATCTACCCGGTTCCTTCAACGATATCAAGTTCATTACGTTAAAGGGTTTTTCGCAAAAACCCAGCCGTAGCCCTCTGTCATTTCCTACGAGTAGTACTCAGTATTCGTGCTGCGTTTGTTAACCTTGTCAAGGCGTAGTGAACGGTAGCTGAGTGGTGCTTATTTGTAGCATAGTGATGCGATTAATTAGGACAGTCACATAGCCTTGTTGATCTTGTCAAGGGCTTATGTGGGTGGGTTTAGGGTAATCAAGATAATGACAGGTTGAACTTGACCAGCGACTTATGATTTGTTGACCTTGTCAAGATCATAGGTCATTAGAGGCAAAAACTACATCGGGAGTTTCAAATATACAGAAAACTTGCTAGTGTTGCATACTTTCTGGAGTGTGGTGACTAGAGTGGCTTCCATCTAGTTTATCACGCAATGATAGTTGGATCCCGATCCCACTGATGAGTAGGATTACTCTTGAGAGATATTTTTCACTTCATAATTAGCTAACCTATTAGGTGTCTAGAAAAGTGTTAACGGGGGTACGCCTCTGCGAAAACGAGGTTTATTTAATTAGGTCCATGCGAGAGCACGGGGAACCTCCCTCGGAGTACCAACACTCATATGGCTGAACGGTTAGTGAACTTGTAAGGTGTTAATGATCCCAGCTAGTTCTTCTTTTAAGGTTTGAAGGAGAATTCGAGGAAACAGTGGGAGCCATCCTGATTAGATAAACAAATAACCAATCTAATCTTGCAAGAGCGCAAGCTAAGTGTTTCTTTTCTCTCTTCAGGTAGCAACCAATTCATAACCTAATCAAGATAATAAAATGTATCGCTTGACTGATCCGAATTCTTATTCGGGATTGGGGAATGTCGGTTTGGCTCTAACTTATGACAGTAGTCATGAGTATCAGTAGAAGAAAGAGGATTGCATGAATTCCTTGATGACCCCAACGAAGAAGATGCATACTATTATGTCTTCTTCAAGTGTTCTTGTTATTGATAACTATTTTTCGGTCAGCCCTACCTTCTGGGTACTAGATACCAGATCAGGATCTCATATCTATAATTTATTGCATGGAATTAGAAAAAGTAGGATAGTTAGACCTGGTGATATGTCCCTCAGAGTAGGGAACAGAGCACAAGTCGATACTTCTGCCGTCGGTGAATATCACCTAGCATTGCCAAATGTCAATACTATGATTTTGAATAATTTCTACTATGTACCTTCCATGGTTTGCAACATTATATCAGTTTCTTTACTTAATAAAGATGGATATAACTTTGTTCTTGATAGAAATATCATGAACATTTATCTTGATAAGGTATTGGTTGCAGAAGGTACACTGTGTAATGGTATCTATGTTCTAAATCAAAACACGGTTTTCAATATACAAAACACACGCAAGAGGAAGGGTTCAGAAGTGAACGAATCCTACTTGGGGCATTGTAGACTTGGTCATATCGGAGAGAAAAGACTAAGTAAGTTGCATAAAGATAGATATTTGAATACGTTCGAATTTTCATCTTATGAAACTTGTCAGTCCCGTCTCAAAAGAAAATGACCAAATCTTTGTTCACCGGACATGGAGAAAGTGAAGCAGAGCTTTTGGGACTCATACACAGTGATGTATATGGTCCGATGTCTATACATGCAAGGGATGGGTTCTCGTACTTCATCATATTCACTGACGATCTCTCTATGTTCAGATATGTGTATCTTATGAAACACAAATATGAAGCTTTTGAGAAATTTAAAGAATACAAGAACGAAGTAGAAAACACAAGAGTATCAAGATCCTCAGATCTGATAGAGGAGAGGAGTACTTAAACACGGAATTCCTAGAATACCTAAAAGAGAATGGAATTCTCTCTCAGCTTACTCCCCCGTATACACCACAACACAATGGTGTATCAGAGTGGTGGAATCGTACCCTTTTGGACATGGATCGCTCCATGATGAGTAACGCCGAGTTGCCTCTTTCATTTTGGGGATATGCGCTTCAAACAGTGGCACGTCTATTGAATCATGTTCCATCCAAATCAGTGTCTAAAACACCATTCGAAATATGGAATGAAAAGAGACCATATCATAAAAAACTTAAGATATGGGGTTGTCCGGTTTACGTTAAAAAGCATAATTCGGACAAACTAGAGTCACAGTCAGTTCTATGTAAATTTGTGGGATATCCAAAGAATGGTTATGGATATTTGTTCTACCATACTGAGGAACAGAAGGTGTTTGTATCTCGCCACGCTACCTTTTTAGAAAAGGAATTTCTTGCAAAAGAAGTTAGTGGGAGTACGGTAGAACTGGAAGAAACTTCTGAACCACAAAATATAACTGAAGATTTGGTGGAACCGCTAGATTCGATAGTCCCAGACGAATCTCAGCTACTCTGCAGATCTAGTAGGATTTCTCATCCGCCCGAGAGATACTACGATTTTCTCATAGACGGGGATCGAGAGGATTGCATCTTGGAAGAAGATGATCTACTAGTTTCAGGCAGGCCATTATCAGTAAGGAATCTGATAAATGGCTGGACGCCATGCGATCCGAAATGGAGTCCATGTACACCAATAAAGTGTAGACCTTGGATATTGTTCAACCTGGGGTAAAACCCGTTGGATGCAAATGGATCTATAAAAGGAAGTTTGGTGTAGATGGATAGGTGGAAACCTATAAGGCTAGACTTGTTGCAAAAGGTTTTCGTCAAAGACCGGGTGTGGACTATGACGAAACCTTTTCTCCAGCGGCTATGCTCAAATCTGTTCAGATCCTACTTGCCATTGCTGCCTTCCATGACTATGAAATCTGACAGATGGACGTAAAATCGGTTTTTCTAAACGGAAGTTTGGAAGAGTGGGTTTATATGGATCAGCCAAAGGGTTTTGTAGATGGTGGGAGCAGCGGGAAGGTGTGCAAATTGCTTAAATCCATTTATGGATTAAAGCAGGCATCGCGGAGCTGGAACATTTGTTTTGATGAAACAATCAAGGAATTTGACTTCATCAAGAACGAGGATGAGCCTTGTATATATAAGAATATTGTAGGACGAACTGTCGTATTCCTAGTCTTGTACGTGGACGACATTCTTTTGATAGAAAATGATATTCCTATGCTACAATCGGTCAAGCTGTTCTTATCACAAAGGTTTTCCATGAAGGACCTGCGTGATGCCTCGTACATTCTGGGGATCAAAATTTATAGAGATAGATCCAAGAGATTATTAGGACTTTCGCAGTCCAGGTACATAGAGACCGTACTAAAGAGATTTAGTATGGAAGATTTCAAGCACGGTAACATACCCGCATTACACGAAATCACCCTCTCCAAAGAAATGTCTCCCAAGACTGATGAAGAGAGGGTTCGCATGAGCACTATACCCTATGCTTCGGCGGTAGGATCTATAATGTATGCGATGCTGTGTATCAGACCAGATGTAGCATACACGCTTAGCGTGATAAGCCGGTATCAGTTGAACCCGGATGAGAATCATTGGACAGCTGTGAAGAACATTCTCAAGTACCTGAGAAGGACTAAGGAGATGTTCTTGGTTTACGGTAATGGAGACCTGCAGGTCGAGTCCTTTACAGTTTCAAGCTTCCAGAGTGACAAGGATGACAGCAAAATTGTCTCGAGTTTTGTGTTTACCCTCAATGGAGGGCGGTGTGTTGGATGAGCTCCAAACAAGACACTGTTGCAGACTCGACGATGGAGGCTGAATATATTGCTACAAACGATGCCGCAAAAGAAGCAGTCTGGATGAAGAAGTTCATCACTGAACTTGAGGTGGTTCCGTCCATTGTTAATCCGATACCTTTGTATTGCGATAACAATGAGGCTATAGCTTTAGCGAAGGAACCACGGTCCCATCAGAAATCCAGACACATCTTGAGGCGGTATCACCTGATCAGGGAGATCGTTGATCGCCGGGAGATCGAGGTGCGGAGAGTGGACACAAAAGACAACACGGCGGATCCATTCACGAAGGCCCTTCCTCAAGCACGGTTCGAGAGACATTTTGAGATGTTGGGTATGCGATACGCCAACAACTGGCCCTAGTGCAGACATTGGGTACTCGATACGCCAATATATGGCTTTAGTGCAAGTGGGAGATTGTTGGATATGTATACGTGTGGATGCTTATATATATATATATATATACAGGACAATCTTGCTCGATATGATAGTGTGCTATCTGGTTTGTCTTTATCTTAACATGTGCGTATGTTTTACTTGTTATTACATATCATTTATACATGTTGATAAAGCCCGTAGGATTATTGCTTGACTACTTGCGTTGTGATGGCGATCATACTTATGAGAGCTAGGTAGTCGATAAGCACATCCTTAAAAGGTCCCTAGTCATGGGAGTATCGAGACTGGGCATCGATATTCCTGAGTAGACTAGTGTATGCATTTTCTAGACCCTGACGAGGGGCGATGGTTGGCCCCGTAGCCATTGGTTTTTTGCACCTAAGATCGTATACAGGTGCTCAATGGGGGTGAGTACACTGGACGGACTCGTCGAGAACTTCTAGATGGTACTATACCTATCGTCAGATAGCAGTTCTCAGGTGACATGAGTACAGGTTAGTCTTTATACCCGAGATCGTCATTTGTCTCGTGTGAGTTCCCACTGTACTTTGATCACCACCCTACCACGGCTCTACTGAGACGTGCAAATAGGTTTTGGTTGGGTACAGTCCCGAGCCACATAGAGCCACTGAGTGATTGTTGGGGATTCGTCTCTCCCGGTATAAGGAGTCAATATCGCATGGTGTTCGATGGGCCGGGACCATAAGACCTTGGCCAAGGCAGCTGGGATTTACTGATAGGTTGATTAGTAGTTTCCCGGATTGGTCCCGAGCCACATCATCGCGAATTATCGGGTTATTAGGGTTTGACGTGCTTATAGTTATGAATTTATCCAGTAACTCACTGCTGGCATACTGTCGAGACTTTAGAGTCCCACACAGAAGATTTCCCTGATTCAGGAGAAATGATGTAGTAACCGTATTAGATACGTGCAGGGTTCCGATCGATTGATTGTACTATGTACCGGGACTTTCGATCGGACAGTTGATAATATTAGCCGGCTCGGGATTGAGCCGGATTATTAAATCAGGTATTGATTTAATAATTTACATATATGTATATTCTAATATTATGTTCTTTGCGTTATTCTATCTCTTTGGGTATTCGTATTTTGATACGAATACGGGTATATATATACAGTAGACTGTAATCCGTATTTATACGGAAAACATTCTAGAAAATGGACACCTTATTTTAGCATTATCAATTTAACTTTAATTGGAAAATGACGTGTAAAAACAAGGTGAGGCGAGTATACTGAGAACCATGCCTTAATAGTATTGACAAATGATTTTTTAATTCATTTGTGCTAACTATTGAAGCATGGTTGGATTTTTATATTGTAAAAATCATTTTACAAAACCATAGTGAGGATTTTCTCTCACATGCATGCTTCATTTTTTTTCTAAGCTCACCATTTGCTTCACTCTCCTATCTTATTCTTGAGCTCCTCCACTTTCATCTACAACCTTCTCTCTACACTTTCATGTGTTGAGAATTAAGAAAGAAGGTGAGATAGAAACCAATAAAGAACCTTACACTACATCCTAAATTTCTTAGACTAGCAATCTAAGACCTTTATTTGCTACACTTGACACTTAGTATGGAGCTAGAGCCATGTACTACATCCCTCGGGTGGATCATCTTCGACGAAGGGAGACCGATGAACAAGCGCGATCTAGGAGAACCGAAGAAGGAAACAAAGACGAACAAGCTCGATCAAGGAGATCACAAGGAGCACATGAAGAGGATAGAAGACCGAAGGACACTGATCTTTGGATGAGACAATTCTATCATATTAGATATATATCCTCTCATGTTAGCTAGTTTAGGTTTATGGTAGATCCGACATTGGGTTATTCTAGCACCAGTTTTTAAACCCTGGAAAATTTTTGTTCCGCAAACGGCCACTATAGATGGCCAGGGCATTAGTGTAACCCAACATTATACACCTTCCCGCGAGCCATGAGGTTGGTTGATACCTCCGCTCTTGATCCGACTCAGTTAGGGGCTCTGCGCGTATTGCTTAATCCGTATTCAAACGAAGACGGGATGGTCTTCAATAATCGATTCCTTTCTGCGCCAGTGGTTCCCATTCAACAGTTATTCGATTTGTCGAAGAGTGGGGCTCCGGCTTTAAAACACAAAGAGATGATGCATTTATATTCAATCAGGCCGGGGTACTTAGTGTTCCGCCTAAATGACACTGCTATCTTCATTCGGTATAATCCGCATCGCTTCGCCCAGTGTTAGGTTACAACCAGGGCGTCCCCCTCAAAGCCTTTTTAGTTGAGCCTACTCTCTCGCTGGAGGCCGCCCGCGACGTTATCCATCATTTCATGCGGTTAAATACTGGTTTCCTCTTCATGATTCCCGTGCTCGACTATCTTCCAAGGCCCGTAGGACCCTTCAAGGGCTGGTATCGCCACCGGGTTAGTCCCATCATCGCAGAGGAGAGAAGGGTGCTCTTCGAGTGTAAAGCCCCTGCTCCAGCTCAAGCCGTCAGCGCCCCGTTGCGGCCACGGTCGGTTGTTCTCCTTCCTCTGAGGGACAGTGATTCAGTGCTTATTCCTAAAGTAGCTCGAGCAGAATCAGTCCCCCGTACTGCTGGTATGCCGGTTCGCACTATAGCCAGGGCAGAGATTCCAGATAAAGTACCAGCAGCGACGTCACCAAAGGCGGATATCGAAGGCGAGGTTGGGCAGCGCCGTGCAAAACTGCCGAAGGGGAGGAAGCGTCCTTCTATTAGTGCTAGCTCAGGCCCTAAAAGGAGGAAGAAATTGACCGTCGGTTTACTCGATGCCTTGCTCGAGTTTGAGCCTCTTCATGATGAGCCTATATTTGCGCATGAACTAGACGACGATCTCTTCTTTCCTGGTACATCCGTCGAGGAAGCCGCTCAGTTGGCCGAGGCTTTGAAGCGTTCATAGGATGAAGACGAAAATGTGCTCCCCAAGAAGGGATGCTTTCCCCCTGTTGAATTCCGTGATGTTGATCCGGTCCCGACTATGTTACCAGTGGTTCCTCTGAAGCTGGAAGAAGAACGGGCTCTCAAACAGCCAATCTCGGCCGTTTCTAAAGACGAGGCTGCTCTAAAGATGGGCAGGGATTTATCTTCGATCGAAACCCAACGAGCGCGATTAAACAGAAAAGTGCAGCGGCTCTAAAAGGCCATACTTCAGGCTCCTTGGCGTATCGGTATATATCTTTTACATTCTTCTCAGCAGATAATTTATATTAGATTCATATCGAATTCGTCTTTACATATTTTTCCTTTGTAGGGCCTTCTATAGCGGGCGCAGCTACGAGTCCAGATCGTGCTTCAAAGCCTCCGGTGAAGACCTTTATTCCTTCAGCGGAGGTCACCGGACCGGCCATAGGCTCTGTAAATATTTCCAGTGACGCACCGGAGGGTGTAAGGGAGATTACTGAAGCTGCTAACCCTCCAGTTCAGAATGGACGAAGTATTGAAGGTAATCTTATATATATTTTTGTTTTGAAGACCCTTCCATATTTCTGACCCTTTCTTTCTCTCAGAATTGCGGGAGTTGGCGTCTTCTATTGTAGATCGTTCTCCAGAAGAAACCTTCTTGCGTCTACTTAATATGGTGGCCCCGCATGCGGTACCCCCCAGAGCATCGTCCTTTTCTCCGGCCAAGGTAGGTATTCCTTTGCCTTCCGTATCATATTTTCATAATGATGCTGATGCGCCCTTTTTTTATATTTTAAACCATAGTACTACATGTTGATGACGAAGTTGAAGTTCTTGATGGGCCAGGGAGCTTCTCAGATCCGCCTTCTGTGGCCATAGGTAAGGGACGCTTTAACTCTAGTGTTGCTCTATGTATTCTCTGTTCGAAAAGGTGACTAACCATACATGTATCTTCATAGTTTTGCCAACCCCGACTCCGCTAAAGTCCCGTATTTGCATGCCGCCAAGCCTTTATGCCAGACGCGTGTCTGAGAAGATGGAAAAATAGAGCATTCATTCACTAGCAACCCTCATTGAAGATCTTCGCGCTGGCACTTCTGTCATGGCTGAGGAATTTGCTGTTGAAGCCAATGCTTCTTTATCCGTTCTTGCCACTTACCATGACGAGACGCTAGTGCGTACTTGGGTTGAATACTGCCGTCAAGTGGAGGCTTCCCTACATGGAGTTGAGTGCGTGCGCCTTCCCTCTGATATCCTATCTGTAAAGGACAGCTTGCGTGGATGGATCGATCAGTGTGCGGCCAATCTCCAGTCTTGTAAGAAAAGGCTCAATCAGAAGTTTTCGGAAAGGGAGTTGGCTTCGAAATCTTTGGGGGAACTTCAAGCCCAGCTCACAACCAAGACTACTCATGCCTATGAAATCTGGCGGGTCTTTCATGAGGCAATTTCGGAGGTGGTGGCTCTTGATAAAGCTGTCATTTTCATACGTGAAATGGTCGTGACTCATAAGACTGCCGAGAAAGAGCTTGAGAATCGGTTTTCTTTATACCAACAACAACAGGCACAGGCAGGGACTCAACTTGCAGCGTTGCTTGAGCTTGAGGCGGAAGTCCGGCGGAAAAATGACGATCTAACCGGCTTATTGAACCGCCCGCCGTCCTAAAATTTTTGTTGTTGTACATCTTTCTTTCTATTTTTGTATCTTGTATTCATTTTGATTTATGAATAAAAGGCATATTTTATTTCATGTTTTCACTTCTCTATATTTATTTGGCATAAAGTAGTTTATACACTCATTTCAGAGTTTGTAGTTTATATACTCATTTCGAAGTTTGTAGTTTATAGTTTATTCACTCGTTTCAGAGTCTCTAGTTTATATACTCATTTTGGAGTTTCTAGTTTATTCACTCATTTTGAAGTATTTTCAGTTTACCTCCCTTGGGTTTACAGGCAAACTTGTCCTAACGTTATATGCAGATAACCCCCATTCTTTATGATAGGGGTCCGTTAGGTTTGTGGTACTAGGGTTTTAGTTCGTTGTACCGTCGCATTGGATGATATATTTCTAGATATGCAGTCTTTAAGCCGTTGTTCGAGTAGCCCCACGACTGTCGTGTCTCTGATCCCTTCGGGGGCTGGACAAGACGTCTTCAAGTAATCTCCTTAGGTCATATCACCGTCGGAAGAGCAAACATTAGGAATTTACCATGACGCTTTTTACTTGAAGTAAGGCTCTGTTTCCTGATTTAAAATCAGGAAAGCTTCTGTGGAAAGCTTCAAAAAGGGGCCACGTGCTTACACGTGACCAGCAGTCACGTGTTGACACGCGACCTATAAAGTGCAGAAAAGGCGCACATTGAGTCGCTGAGCAAAATCAAGGAAAAGAGATTCAGAAGAGGTCACGTGCTCCCATGTGACCAGGGTCACGTGTCGACACGTGACGTTCAAAGCAGCAAACTCGCTCTCCAATTGAACCGAGGAAAGAAGTGCCAGACAGGGGTCACGTGCTCACACGTGACCAGGGGTCACGTGGTAGCACGTGATGGCTAAAACAGCAACCAGAAGACAGCGCAGAAAGAAAGAGGATCCTTCGTCCCAAAGGGGGTCACGTGTCTACACGTGACCATGGGTCACCTGGTCACACGTGACCGGCTTTCAAAGCCCATTTTTGATGACAGAATTAAATTCTGAAGGAAATTTGAATCTTTCCAAAGGAAAGTGATTATCTGAGACCAATCAAATTAAAGATTTAGAGATGATTAAATATCGTCTATCTATGGAAAATCTCGGGTTTGGAAAGATTTCCCCCTTAAATCTAACCAAAATAACAAAGGAGAATCTCTGGATTTAAAATCCAATGGTGAATAAAATTCACCCAATAATCCAAAGGTCCAAAACGAATGATGGATGCAAATCAAATCTCTCAGTGAAGATTCATCAAAAAACTAATTCATTCGGCTGCTTCTCCTATAAATAGGAGCCAAAAGACACAGAGAAAAAGAGATACGCGCAGAGAAAGAAAAAAGGAGAAAAAGCTTTGATACTTGGAAAAGACTTGGATCTTCTGCAAAAACCCTAGGTAAGAAAGGGAAGGCTTTCGAAAAGAAAGAGAATTTAATTCTCAACAGAGTTTAACTCTAATATATATAAAACAGAAGAACACATTTCTTCTCTCTTTGATAGAGGATCTGCAAAGTGCACATCTCCCCTTAAGGTTGAGAATTTAATTCTCAATGGGTCGAGATCCTGCCATGCAGATCCAAAACATAGAGAAGGAATGCAAGCATGAGAATTTAATTCTCGCAGAACTATAGGAATTCAATTCCTTTAAAATAAAATTAGGGCTCGACCCTGTATCATGGGAATTTAATTCCTTCAAAATAAAAAGAAGCAGGGTTTAACCCTAATTAAGAACATAGTTCTGTTGAAACAGCAGGAATTTGATTCCCTTAATCATAATTATTTAAAATGGGAAGTTTAGCTCCTTAAAAGCTTTCATTAGGGTTTAACCCTATTCAGTTCTTCACATATGTGAGGAATTTAATTCCCACAGGAAATTCAGAGTTCAACTCTGTTTCGGAATATAAATCTGCAAAAGGAAGTAGGAATTTAATTTCTTTGAAAATTAAAGGCCCGAGGAATTTAATTCCTGAAAAAAAGATCAACAGATCCTCTAAAAACGACACACATAGAGGCAGGGTCACGTGCCACCACGTGACCCCCCAAGAGATCTACGGAAAACCCTTTGAGGCTGTCCCTCACGTGACCCACGTGACCCTTAATAAAAGCTCTAACAAATGAGCATATGAATGTCCGTCACGTGCTGACACGTGATGCTCTGAAAGATGCAGTAATCTCAGCAGAACCATTGAAAAGAGGGCGCTCTCACGTGTTGCTACGTGACCCCTTTTGCCTTAGTGTTCAACACTAAATTGGAACTCTCAAACCCAGCGTCAAACCACTGTTGGGCCTTAGCGTTCAATAATGATTAAAAAAGCCTTATTGGCAGTGTTCAACACTGATCTGTTTTAGTGTTTAACACTAATTTGAAAAAGCCTTATTGCTGGTGTTTAACACCAATTATCTCTTAGTGTTGAACACTAACTTATCAACCTTATTCCCAGTGTTCAACACTGATTGCTCTGAAGTGTTTAACACTAGGCTTTGGCCCAATTGGCTAAAGGGGATAGAGGCAAACATTCTCCCTCAATGGACCAACAAAGAGTCAATATTCCAGACCTGACTGGACTTAGCCCAAGCTGGCCATAAGTCCTCAATTTGTGATTAACTGGGCCGATAGGCTCATAACATAATTGATCAGTCTTGACCCAAATTGGGCCAGGGACTATTTAATCCACCCCGGTTCTAGGGTACATCTCTTCACTCCTTTGATACTTGGCATTGTAATCCCTCAATGTCTTCAAAGAGGTGACGGGTCCCGAAGACCATTCATGATATGGACTGTGGGGTCCTTAAACCCATGCATAATGCAAAATTCCTGGTTACGTGGAAAGCGGATAACGTCACTCTTTGACCCCGCGGAAAATGTCCAGAGCGGATCCTGGTCCTCGCAGAGCACGGCAGTGAACCCGTGTGAAGCATCCAGAGCGGAGCCTGGTCCTCGCCTAGCACGGCAGTGAACCCGTGTGAAGCATCCAGAGCACATACCGGACTGTGGAGTCCTTAAACCCATGGACTATGACGTCCTTAACCTTGACCGAGATGTCTTAAAACTATCAACGGACCGTAATGTCCTTAAACTACCCACGGACCGCAATGTCCTTAAACTAGAACCATAGAGCCTCCATATTCTCTTTCATCGGATGTAAACGATCCTGTTTAAGTTGATCTTAGCCTCAAAGATGGCTAACGCGTTCTTAAACCCTCAAACAGACTGGACTACAAATCCCCTAATTAACCCTGGCTCGAGGGTACATCTCTGAACTCCTCTGACATTCGTCGTTGTAATCCTTCAACGTCGTCAGAGAGGTGACGGGTCCCGACGGCCACACATACGACGGACTACTATGTCCTGAAATTGGAACAATGGAGTCCAAACACTCCTTTGTCGGATCTAAACGATCCTGTTAAGTTGATCTTAGCCTTAAACTAGACTAATGTGTCCTTAACAAATGTTTGAGTTGATCTTAGCCTCAAGCATGGCTAGCGTATCCTCAAACCAAACCCCTAAACCCAAATCTAAGAGGATACGGATTTGGACTAGTCCACGCCCTACGGGCGACGACATAACTCGGTCTCCGTAAACGATCCACGGGCAGTAAAACATAAAACAAAACACACGACACGAAGTGACCATCTGGAGAAGGAGAAAGTTGTTACCGCGACGCGGTAGCGTAATTAACTGCAGGGGCTTGCGCCTGCAGGGAAGAGCGTCCCCACAATCAAAAACCCCTCGCCCTGAGGGGGAATCTGACGAAGTATGCTACATCGGCCGCATCCGTCTAAACCTCTGATATATGGCGCCATAAATCAACTTGGCATCTGCGGAGAGGCAGACGGATAGCACCTATTGGCATCTGCCCCGAATCTCAGGTAGGACGTCCTAACGTCTCGGCCGCCATTCGGAGGGGAACAGATTCTGGCACGCCCAGTGGGACCTTTTCCTCTTTCCACTCCACACTTCGTGTGTCGTGATTCGCGAACCAATCGCGGTTCGCCAATGATTGCCCTTGGGTTTCAAGATACTAAGAATTGGCGTCTTGCCTATTGCAGAAAACAAAGGATCGATGGCTGCTACTTCCGCGAAGTCCTTCAACTGCTCAAACTGCAATTGCGACCAACGCTCTACCTCGCCAGGAGGTATAGCCTATGGACCCCAAGCTGCTTCGTTGTTCACAATGCCGGTGGACCAGGTGACTCAGGCCACTACCGGATTGTTCTTTGGGACTATGCTCCCCTCATCAAGCTTCGTGGCGCCGGTGCTGACAAAGGAAACTCTCAGGAAGTCGGTCTTTGATCGTCTTACCCCTGCCGTGACTCCTCTCAACGAGTCGCCCAACGTCAACGCTTCGGTCTTCTCTAGATTGGGCCAGCAATCTTGCGAACTCATCATGGGGCCTACAATCTCAGAGAAGGCTGCTTCTAAGAAAGCGGCCGCTCCTGCGTCCGAAATCGCCAAGGCGGTTTTCCCGGTCAAGAAATCGATCTTCACAAGATTAACAGCTTCGACTCCCGCTCCCGCTGCACAAAGGACATCGGTCTTTGACAGGCTAACACCAACAACGACCCCCCGCCCACACAGGGGGCAAGACGAAACCATTCTTATATCTGACTCTACGCCGTCTGCTCGACGTGCTCGGCGTCGTCATTGGCGCCGAATAAGGAAAGCTGGGGGCAACTCCCCCTCCGGATTGACTCCACCAGCCCCGGTGGCAGAAGTTAATGCTGCTGTTCCAACTGGGAACAGCTTCGAAATGCTAAATAAGGTGCGGAGGAATTCCTCTACTGCAGTGCTGAAGAGGTCTCCTCCCCCATCAGAAAAGGTTGTGGAAATAGAATCAGAACAGCCCCGATCTCCTCAACGGCTGTCTTCCAAAATCTATAAGGTTTGGCGGCAGGCCCGAGACTCAATCATCGACCCAAACTTCTCCCGCCAGCATAAGAAGCTGAAAATCCAACCGAAGGCTGGTCACCAGGCGAAACCCCAAAAGGCTGTCCGGACGCCCACCTCGATGGCCCCCTCAACCTCCATGGCTCATAAAAGGAGGGAGCCAGAGAAGATCCCTCAACATGCAACAACGGCTAAAACCAATGAGCCCAGACACCCTAAGTCTGGGGGCACGGTGGTGCACACTGTTTACATGGTCTCTGGAAAGGAGGAGAGCCGCACTTCTACGGGCCACCGACCGCTGACCCGATCCGTGACGAGAGCCCAAGAACAACAACAAAAGTTGCAGGAAATGATGAGTGCTATGGCTGCACTTACCGGGCCAAAAGAAAGCCCAGAAACGTCCTCAGACGCGCGCCGGGAGGAGGAAACCGACGCTGAGTTCCTTCGCCGGACATTGGAGAAAAAGGACAAAGAGGCTGCTGAACAAGCGGCTAATATACAGCGCATGGGCCTTCTCTTCCAAGATATGATAGGAATGATGATCCAACAGGACCTACCCGCTGAAGATCCCCCAATCGTTCTGGAAGATGACCGAGGAGAAACGTCAAATCCACCACCAGCCCTCTCTACTGCCAGGGAGGAGACGATCTCTAAAGCTGACTTGGCCGACTACATAGCCCAGCAAATCCGGGTCCATCATGCGACTGAGGCAGCTGGTCAAGTCGTGAAAACGGGGCGGCCGTATCCAAGCTGGTACGATCAAATCAAATACCCGCAAGGCTATACGATACCGAAATTCCATGTGTATAAGGGGACCGGCAATCCTCATCAACACGTCGCCCAGTTCCGGGCCCTCTGCGGTAACACCGGCGGTGACGATAAACTGTTACTCCGTCAGTTCGTTGGCAGCTTATCAGAAACAGCGTTCGAATGGTATTCGGAACTCCCGAACGATTCCATCAAAACGTTCGCTGAAATGGAGTTGTTATTCACTCAGCGGTTCGCAAGTGCCAGCGAGCGCACTCCAATGACTGCTTTGATTAACGCCAGGGTAAAGCCAGGCGAAACCTGGGTCCAGTACGCTATACGCTGGCGGAATTTGTGGTCGAGATGCGAGCAACGCATTGAGGAAGCACCCGCAGTGGGTATGTTCGTGGGAACCCTAGACCCCCACGCAACTATCTCCCAGTTTATGATGTTCTTTAAGCCAACCACATTCCAGGCTTTAATCGACAAGTTGGCTCAGATGGACCAGATGGGTCATAGAACACCTGCCCCGAAGCCAGAACCTCGGAATGACAAGGGTAAAGGAAGGGCGACTTTTGTCGCGAATGCCCGACAGCAACCTGATGCCCCGAAATCGGCAGATCAATTGGAAGAAAGACGCCGATATTATAATGAGAAGATGAAGCGTCCCTACTCGTTCCCACGAGACAAGACAAAACGGTTATTTGAGCTGGCAATACGCAACAGACTTATAAACCTACCAAATCCAAGGCGACCGCCACAACCCACCGAGGTGAATAACCCCAACTATTGCCCTTACCATCAAACGGTAAGCCATCCGATTGAAGATTGCTTCGTCTTCAAAGGATGGATCGAAGATCAATACCTCCAGGGGAAGTTCGTACTATCCGAAAAGTGGAAGGTGAACCCACCACAACCGCACACTCCTAAAAAGGCCGATACACCGGGGGCAACCTGCTCCTTTATCGAAGAAGTTCCATGGGAGGTCATGCTATCAACGAAAACCAAAAGGATGCTGAGAGACCTTCATGCGTGCCCTGCAATCGAATGGAAGGATCCTCTCGAACCCCAAATTATCGAAGGAGCAGTGAAGCCCCGCGCAACTACGAAGACTGCTGATAAGGGCCCAAATACTCACACACAATCGTCAAAATCTTCAAAGAAAAAGAAGAAGAAATCCAAGAAGCCCGCGAAGCTTGGAGACGATCGCACGAACTTGCAAAAGCAAATCGACGCACTAGAAGAATACAATCAAAAGGCACGAACTCCTGTCACACTGCGAGAGTTCCTCAACCATACCTTTCAAGAGGGAGATGATGGAGAGAGCTCATCGGATGAATCTGAAGAGTATGTGGCAAGTTGTAACGTAATCTCCCACTCGTTTCCCGACGACGAGAAAACTCCTGACCCTAAGAAGCCGGAGACGGAGCCCGAACCAGAGCGTGCGAGGCTGACAACTGACATGATCAATGCCTTCCTAGACGAAATTCGTCTAAAAAGTAAAGCGGATCAGGAGCGTGAGATGGCAGCATCAGAAGGAACCAAATGCGGGCGACTGAACGAAAGAGTTGAGCTACCCCTGCCAGAACAAAAGGCATCCAAAGTAGACAGGAAGATATTCAAGACCAGGAAAAGGTTCGCCAAAGCCATGTCAATGGGAATGAAGCTACCACCCTCGGAAGGAAACACACACAATGGGGCGGAGAAGCACCCCGATTACTGCGCATATCATCGGAAAATCTCACACCCCACAGAGGAGTGCGACGCCTTTAAGATATGGTGGGAAGGATATGTTGCTCGTCGGCAACATTTCAAGCGCATGAAACGCAAGAGCCGTCGGGAGCAAAGAAGCACTGTCGACGGGCCCAACAGAATTACTGGCAACTGTTATATGGCTCGTGCCGAGGGGTCGCAAGTCCTCACCTTTGGGAGCGACTCTGATGAAGAAGTGACTCTGGGCCCTCTCTTTGAAGAATCCGCGCTAGGGAAAGATGAGGAATCAGAGGCCTGCGGAAACACTCAGCTGCGCAATCGCACACTCCCAGAAAAGAATCTCGGGCCTACGAACAGAAAAGATAAGGGAAAGGAAAAGGTCACTGAAGATATCACTTTGGATGACCAAGTCGCGAAAGAACTGGCTGCTAAAGACCCTCCTAGGAGGAGTAAAGTGGACTATAACATCCTCGCGCATCTAAGGAAGCTACCTTCTCAGCTTAGCATTCTCGACGCCCTCCTATTATCAAAAGAAGCACGGGACTCACTAATTAAGGCATTACAAGAACCTGAGCAATTCTAAGCCTTCCTCGCCACTGAAAAGATGAAGGACGAACTGGAGGAAGTGCATACGGCCGACGTCACTTTCGGTGATGAAGACCTCCTTCTTGGGACGTGCGACCATAACCGTCCCCTCTATGTCTCCGGATACTGCCATGACATCAAGATAGGCAAGATCCTGGTGGATAATGGATCCTCCGTCAATCTCCTTAATGTTCGGGTGTTGAAGGAGATCTGCATGAGTGTGCAACATCTCGCCCGTGACAAAATTACTATCTCCGGTTTCGATTCACAATCGTCACGGACTCTCGGATCTGTGATACTAACGTTACGCTTCGGGCTTCTCGTCACAGACATCAAATTCCATGTCATTGACGCCAAGACCTGTTACAATGCCTTGCTCGGCCGTCCTTGGTTAAACGAGTACAACATCGTCCCTTCTACACAACATCAGTGTATGAAGTACTTTAAAGATGGTTTCGAGTATACTGTAACGGGTGAGCTGAACCCATTTTCCGTGAACAAAGTCCGCAAATACGAAGACGCGAAATACTTTTTGCCAGACTTCGAAGATACAGAAAGGTGTCGCAACTCGGAGAACAAGGCCGCCGCCACCATCCCTGTTTTCGGAAGTGATACCGAAGAAGAGGAAGAGATAGTTTATACGGGGCCATCTCAACGCAACAACCGGAGGACGCCCACCCCCATACTGGTCTTCGGAAGTGATTCAGAAGATGAGGTCAATGCCGTATTCTCCAATCGGCTTTCAATGCAAGCACCCCTTGGCGATGGCCACAGTTTGCAAATCACCATGGTACCGCGAGAACACTACAAGGATCTCGACACGCTTCAAGCTCACAGTGTGCAGGACCTGCAAACGTTTTACGTCCCTCCCAGGCGTAGGGGTGAGAAGGTGATCCTATTCTACCGATCCTCAGAGTCGAAAATAGAGAAAGAGATCTGGCATGGCGCAGATGCTGCGTGCGACAGACTCCAACCCATCCGTCTGCCCAGATACTATACAAATGGATTAAAGAAGCTATTGAAGCGCCAAGGAGTACCCTTAAAACAAACTGTTCGACAGGCTCGGTTCTACAACAGGATTTGGGATGTCCCTGGAACCCAACGCAAATTGCCCAACGGGAAAATGGAGACACTTGGGCTTGGATACGTGAGAACCGGAAAACGAGAGCGGGCCCACAGCAGCTACGCTATATATACCTTTGATGAAGAGGAGGACGCCCTATCAGGAGAGGCCGACCCCTCATCAAAACCAGACCACGCGATTGAGGCGCCGAGTCCGTCATTTCAAGAACGAATGGACAAGCTTATCAGGAAAGTGGGTCAGAAAGCTCGGGAAGACCACAACCGCGAAACGACCATCTATGAGAAGTCCAGAACGCAACGTCTGTCTCAACAGATTGCAAAAGACAAAGATGTTCATCCTTATCAACCCGTCATACGAAAGGCCCGATGCGGAGACGGGAGTAAGTCAAGGAGCGGAGAGAGGAGCCGACAACCAGGACACCGGATTAGAGGGTTACGGGTACTGTGCGGCTCGGATTCGTCCCTCAAGGAAAAGAGGAGCCGAGCGTACTCCTTCCCCCGAGACAAGACGGAAAGGTTACTCAAGCTCGCCCTAAAACATCAGATGATCACGCTTCCGGAGTCTAGACACCCCAAGCAAGCTAATAAGGCCTCTCGCTCGGGCTATTGCTCTTATCACCGAGCCGCAGGACATCCTACCGAAGACTGCTTCACCTTCAAGAACTGGGTCGAGGACCAGTACCGACGGGGCAGGTTCGCTTTATCCAATAGCTGGAAGGTAACGCCGCCACAAAAGCATGAACCTAAGGCCGCAAGAGCGAAACCAGATCCATCTCAGTCCCGGGAGCGGATTCGCGCCTGTTATACGATTACGATATTAAAAGAAGAGCCCGGGAACATAGATGACCTTCCCCGGTGCTTTGAAAACAGCGATGATGAGGTGATCTCAGAATTTCCGCCCGCTCCGAAAGAGCTGGAAGACGGTATACATACTACTGCAGATAACCTCAGGAAGATTGAGTTGGGATCGGCGGATGACCCGCGACCGGCATTTGTCAGCGAGCTACTCTCTGAAGAAAAGGTGGCCGCGTTAAAGAACGTGCTTCTACGGCATAAAGACTGCTTCGCGTGGAACTACTCTGAGATGCCAGGATTAGATCCGGAGGTGGCCGTACATAAATTAGCAATATCCCCAGATATCAAGCTAGTCAAGCAGGCGCCAAGAAGGATGCGACTCGAGTTAGAGATGAGCATCAACGCCGAAGTCAAAAAGCTGACCGATTCTGGATTTATTCAAGAAGTTCAATATCCCGATTGGATCGCCAATATCGTCCGGGTAATGAAGAAGAATGGGACGGTACGCATATGCGTGGATTTCAGGGATCTCAACAAAGCCTGTCCAAAGGATGATTTCCCAGTACCGGTAACCGAGCTAATGATAGATAACACGTCCACTCACGAGGTTTTCTCTTTTATGGACGGTTCGTCAGGATACAATCAGATAAAGATGCATCCCGAAGACCAGAAGCACACCGCTTTCCGGACCCCTTTGGGTGTATTTTGCTACAGGGTTATGCCCTTTGGTCTAAAGAACGCCGGCGCTACCTATCAAAGGGCCATGACAAAGATCTTCGACGACCTCATACATGACATCGTCGAGTGCTATATCGATGACCTCGTAGTAAAGAGTATGTCATACGAAGATCACTTAAAGCATCTGGAGACTGTATTTCAACGCCTTCGGCAATATAATTTGAAGATGAATCCCCTCAAGTGCGCGTTTGGAGTCTCCTCGGGAAAATTCCTGGGATTCGTCATCCGACACCGAGGTATTGAGATAGATCCGTCTAAGATTAAAGCAATCATGGAGATGCCTCCGCCAAGAACCCTCAAACAGTTGCGGTCTCTCCAAGGGAAGCTCGCATACATCCGGCGATTTATCGCAAATCTTTCAGGCAAATGCCGCCCCTACAGTCACCTGATGAAGAAGGGAACCCCATTCGTCTGGGATCAAAAATGCCAAGGTGCACTAGACGAGATCAAGCAGTACCTGCAGAACCCGCCGGTATTGGCTGCGCCGGTCAAGGGAAAACCCCTCGTTCTTTATACAACCGCCCTCGAAGGTTCCTTGGGCGCATTATGGGCGCAAGAGAATGATCAGGGGAAAGAGAGAGCACTCTACTACTTAAGTCGAGTTCTACTGGGGGCAGAAAGCAATTACTCTCCCATTGAAAAACATTGCTTGGCATTAATCTTCGCAACGACAAAGCTTAGGCACTATGCGTTGGCGCATGAAGTCCGTCTTGTTTCAAAGGTGGACCCCCTTAAATACTTGATGTCAAGAGCCATATTGACGGGACGACTCGCTAAATGGGCCCTGCTCTTGATGGAGTTCTCGATAACATATCAACCTCTCAAGGCAGTGAAAGGTCAGGCCATTGCCGATTTCCTCGCTGAGCACCCGATACCGGCCGATTCTCCTCTGAACTGTGATTTGCCGGACGAGCATGCATTTGATGCGATTGGCGGCGGTAGCACCCGATGGGAACTCTATTTCGATGGAGCGTCCTCCGTAAAGAAACAAAAGCAAGGTATCCCAATGATCAAATCGGGGATAGGCCTCATTTTTGCAACCCCACAAGGAGGGATAATGCGTTTCGCCTTCTCCTTGACAGAGCCGAGGACAAACAACGAGGCTGAATATGAAGCTTTGATAGCAGGCCTCGAAATCGCCATCGACATGGGAATTGAAGACCTCCTTATATATGGGGATTCTCAGCTGGTCGTTAGCCAAGTTAATGGTGACTACCAAACGTGCAAGCCGGAGCTGGTGAGATACGGAGAAAAGGTGCAACAACTGTTGACCCAGATTCCCTCTTATACTTTGGAAAATATACCGTGCGCGGAGAACAGCAAAGCAGACGCGCTAGCCAAACTTGCTAAAGAACTGGCTGACGAGAACCTCGATGATGTCAGAATCGTGGTACAAAGCCGTCGAGTGCTCACACCGGCAGAACTATCTCCGGAACTACATAAAGAGGGAGCGACTGAGCAGACGACCCTGCAAATAAAAGACCACGAGAATGCCGAGGACTGGAGGGAAGTCTTCATAGACTACTTTAAGTCCCACCTAATGCCCAAAGATACGTCCTCGAGGCATCAACTCATGAAACGAGCTCTATCATTTGCCTTCGTCAACGATGCTCTATACAAGAGGTCATTCGATTCTCTGTGGCCGAGATGCCTAGGACCTGACGAAGCGAGAAGGGTCGTCCAAGAAGTTCACGACGGACTTTGCGGTTCTCACCAAGCAGGCCCAAAGATGAAGTTAAAAATTAAACGGATGGGTTACTACTGGCCCACGATGATCCAGGACTGCCTCGAGTATGCGAAGCAATGCCACTCGTGCCAGATTCATGGAGACTTTATCCACCAACATCCAAATCCACTACACCCAACGGTGGCCAGCTGGCCATTCGAAATGTGGGGAACTAACATAGTCGGCCCCATTGAGTCGGCATCATCTCGGGGACATCGTTTTATCCTGGGAACTACTGATTACTTCTCCAAATGGGTAGAAGCAATACCACTGAAGGAAGTGAAGACGGAGAATATCCTCCATTTCTTCAAGACGCACGTTATCTACCGGTTTGGAACCCCACGGCGGATTATCTCCGATAACGGGCCAGCCTACAGAAGCCATAAGATTAGCCGCTTCGCACAGCAGCACAGTATAGATTGGAGGTATTCTTCAGTTTATAACCCACGAGCTAACGGTCTGGCCGAGGCCTTCAATAAGACCTTGACGAAGATCATAAAAAGACCGTTTCCCGGAATAAGAGAGACTGGCACGAAAGGCTGCAGGAAGCCCTTTGGGCTTATCGAACTACATTCAAGACGGCCACGAACACAACGCCATACGCGTTGGTATTTGGGACGGAAGCAGTACTCCCCCTCGAGATAGAGTTACCCTCTCTACGAGTGGCAGTCCACCATGAACTGACCGACGAAGAAAATGCTCACCTTCGACTTGAGGAGCTTGATGCCCTCGACGAAACCCGACTCATAGCGCAACAACATCTAGAAGCCTACAAAGCAAAGATGACGCGCTCATACGAAAGATTGACCAGGCCAAGGGCATTCCGCCAAGGCGAACTCGTGCTGGTGGTCAAAAGATCTATGATCCCCAATCGCGCCGAGCGAGGGAAATTCGAGCCAAACTATGAAGGCCCGTACATCATAGACCAAGTCTACCACGGTGGGGCCTATCTACTCGTGGACATGCACGGTGAAAGGCCTTTCAGGCCAATAAACGGCCGCTTCTTGAAGAAATACTATGCTTAGCGAGCCACAGCCTGGGTCAACGGTAGATGACGACGACTATGTCCGCTCGCTATCTTTCTAGGCTCAGGCTTTACAAGCAGTAGCTGGCCTTCCCATAACGACGGACCGAAACGTCTTTAAACTATCAACGGACCGAAACGTCCTTAAACTATCAACAGACCGAAACGTCTTTAAACTAACGATGGACCGAAATGTCCTTAAACTAACAATGGACCGAAACGTCCTTAAACTAGCGACGGACCGAAACGTCCCCAAAACTACTACCGCAGCATCCTTAGGCTGACAAAAAAGGGAGAAAAGGAAGAAGAAGAATAAAAAAAAATGAAATGATAAAAAAAAAGAAAGAAAAAAAAAGAAAAAAAAAACGGTATGTCCATAAAGCAAAATGGGCACGGATGAAAACCCGAAAGGGCTCCGTGAGTAAAAACAGCGGGACTACCGGCGAGTGTTTGTAAAAACCCGAAAGGGCGCAACCTCGTTAAAAGGCACTTACAGGGTCCTCTCGACCTTGTAAGGAGAAATCACCTGCGTGAGATCCTTACGACTCACAAAGGAGCAACATACTTAGGGATCCTCACGATTCCTAAGGAGAAAATACACTTACGAGATCCTCATGACTCGTAAGGAGAATTCTCTTATGAGACCCTCACGGCTCATGAGACTTGAAAGTCTTAAGTTACAGAAACCTAAACCTGTTCTTAAGCAAATCCCCCACAACCTTCGATACTGCCCTACAAGCGGCTCGTACTGACCCTTGTATACAATCCACGGTCGCGAATAATCATTTCCCCAGCAAAGTCGCACCCGTGACTAGGGAAATGTCCATATGGTGAACAACCCTTATAATTTCTCTCGACTTATAAGGAGAAAACCCTCTTGTAGGATCCTTACGACTTGCAGAGGAACATACACTTAGGAATCCTCACGATCCCTAAGGAGAAAATACACCTGCAAGATCCTCACGACTTGTAGGGAGAAATACCTTTGTGAGGCCCTTACGGCGCATGAAGTCAAAAGCCTTAGTCGACAGGACCCTTAACCCTGTTTACTAAGCCACCTTTGTTCAACATCGACAGAGGCAAATGATGATTCGCTCCTGACAACATCCCAGTTGTAGCGGTGCTGATGCCGAAATCGGTGTCTAAAATTTAAGCTTGCAGCGAAAAAGCTAGCGAGCCACACATGCATACGAAATAGCCGAAATGATGGGGCAACTTGCAATAAAAAGCAGCAAGTAAAAATGTATGCATGAAAAATAGCCGAAATGAGGGGGCAACTCGCAATAAAAAGCAGCGAGTAGAAAATAAATAAATAGCCGAAATGATTGGGCACCGCGAAAAATAGCCGAAATGATGGGGCAATCGCGACCTCCGCGATATAAAAGCTGAAATGATAGAGCACCGCGGAAAATGAAATAAAATATAAATAAAAAAAAGGTTTCAATTTATGCCCTACGGGTGATATTCCATCACACCCTGTATACAATCCAAGGGCGTAAACAAAAAAGGGATCATACGTCTCCCCCAGGTTTCATCAGAAGAAGAAGCCAAGTCTCGACGGGCCAAAGGAGACCTTGAGATCGTTTCGACACTCGTCTCGTAACAACGGACACAACTCTAAGCTAAGCGGAACAGCGGCAACCCCAAGTTCCATGGCTCGGCGATACATATCACCAAGAGTAAAACCTCCATCCCGTGAAATGCGGATACAATCAACAAACTTCCTGGTTACGTGGAAAGCGGATAATGTCACTCTTTGACCCCGTGGAAAACGTCCAGAGCGGATCCTGGTCCTCGCAGAGCACGGCAGTGAACCCGTGTGAAGCATCCAGAGCGGAGCCTAGTCCTCGCCGAGCACGGCAGTGAACCCGTGTGAAGCATCTAGTGCAAAATTCCTGGTTACGTGGAACGCGGATAACGTCACTCTTTGACCCCGTGGAAAACGTCCAGAGCGGAGCCTAGTCCTCACCGAGCACGGCAGTGAACCCGTGTGAAGCATCTAGTGCAAAAATTCCTGGTTACGCGGAACGCGGATAATGTCACCCTCTGACCCCGTGGAAAGCGTCCAGAGCGGAGCCTAGTCCTCGCCGAGCACGGCAGTGAACCCGTATGAAGCATCTAGTGCAAACTTCCTGGTTATGTGGAACGCGGATAACGTCACTTCTGACCCCGTGGAAAGCGTCCAGAGCGGATCCTGGTCCTCGCAGAGCACGGCAGTGAACCCGTGTGAAGCATCCAGAGCGGAGCCTAGTCCTCGCCGAGCACGGCAGTGAACCCGTGTGAAGCATCTAGTGCAAAAATTCCTGGTTACACGGAACGCGGATAGCGTCACTCTCTGACCCCGTGGAAAGCGTCCAGAGCGGAGCCTAGTCCTCGCCGAGCACGGCAGTGAACCCGTGTGAAGCATCTAGTGCAAACTTCCTGGTTATGTGGAACGCGGATAACGTCACTTCTGACCCCGTGAAAAGCGTCCAGAGCGGATCCTGGTCCTCGCAGAGCACGGCAGTGAACCCGTGTGAAGCATCCAGAGCGGAGCCTAGTCCTCGCAGAGCACGGCAGTGAACCCGTGTGAAGCATCTAGTGCAAACTTCCTGGTTACGTGGAACGCGGATAACGTCACTCTTTGACCCCGTGGAAAACGTCCAGAGCGGATCCTGGTCCTCGCAGAGCACGGCAGTGAACCCGTGTGAAGCATCCAGAGCGGAGCCTAGTCCTCGCCTAACGCGGCAGTGAACCCGTGTGAAGCATCTAGTGCAAAATTCCTGGTTACGTGGAACGTGGATAACGTCACTCTTTGACCCCGCGGAAAACGTCCAGAGCGGAGCCTGGTCCTCGCCAAGCACGGCAGTGAACCCGTGTGAAGCATCCAGAGCAAACACCGGACTGTGGAGTCCTTAAAATCCACGGACTATGACGTCCTTAACCTCGACCGCGATGTCTTAAAACTAACGATCAACCACCCCTATTTCTTACAGATTTTTGCCTCGGTTTAAGGGTACGTCTCTTCACTCCTTTGATGCCTGGCGTTGTAATTCCTCAACGTTTTCAAAGAGGTGACGGGTCCCTGCGACCAAACATCGGACTGTGGAGTCCCTAAATCCACGGACTATGAGGTCCTTAACCTTGACCGTGATGTCTTAAAACTAACATCGGACTGTGGAGTCCCTAAATCCACGGACTATGAGGTCCTTAACCTTGACCGTGATGTCTTAAAACTAACATCGGACTGTGGAGTCCCTAAATCCACGGACTATGAGGTCCTTAACCTTGACCGCGACGTCTTTAAACTACAATACCCGGAGCAGCCTCTGACCCCGTGAAACACGGATAAGGGCGACCACATTCAGCACTTGCAGGTCCTCACGACCTGTAGGGAAGAAAAAACTCTCTTGTGAGATCCTTACGACTCTCAAGGGAAAACCCGCTTAAGAATCCTCACGATTCTTAAGAAGAACTTACACCTATGGGATCCTCTCGACCTGTAGGGAGAAAAACTCTTTATGAGACCTTCGTGGCTCATAAAATGCAAAGGTCTTAGGAAGCAGATCTTAACCCTGAACCCTAAGCCATCGCTGTCCTGCAAGAAGATCGAGATAGAATATCCGCAGAATGCATTCAATGAAAAGGAAACACACCATTAAAAAAAATGTATCTTTTATTCATAGACCAAAATGGATACAAAATACAATTCATGAAAGAAACGAAAAGGAAGATACTCTTATCCATGAGTGTGTACAAAAAGGGGAGAAAAGATACAGTCCTTAAGCCGGCGGGCGGTGCAATAATTTCACCAGCTCATCGTTCTGTTGCTGAGCCACGGCTTCATGACGCAAGATCTCCAGAAGGCGAGCCTCCGCCTGAGCTTGTTGGGCCTGATATGAAGCGAACCGAGCTTCAAGCTCTTTTTCAGTGGCCTTGTGAGCCTCAACCCTCTCGCGAGTAAACGTGGCGGCTTTATCAAGAGCCATCACCTCCTTGATGGACTCCTGAAACACCCACCAGAGTTCACACGTTTTATTGGTCTTGGCTGTGAGGCTGACCTGAAGCTCGCCCAACGCTTTGGAGGCTAGCTCTCTCTCAAAAAAATTTTACGACCGAACCCTTTTCTCACACAACAATATGTTCGCTACGTGGCCGCGAAAGCCCGCACTCGCAACCACAGCCTCGAACACAAGACATTTACAAGACCGTATAAATGGGCCCCCGGTCGACAGAGATGATCGATCTGAAACGTGTTCACATCACCTGGTATGAAAAGCAATGAGAAAATTTCCAGTGTTTATCCTATCAAGCATGTGTTCACGATTATATGAGCATCCGAAGAAGAAATAAAGTTCGAGGCATTAATTTGCATGCGACATAATGACAATGTTGATAATTAGAAGAAGCTTGCATAAGAAGAACACAATGTTTATTCAGGCAAGCGAAAACATGCATACGAGTACCAAGCCTACATAGGGATTCAGCATAAAGCATACAAAAGAAGAGGACTAATTTAAAAACACTACGCTAACGGAAAAGATCACCAAACACCAGATCAATGGCACAAGGGTTAATAAAGCAAAGAACAAAATTCTCCATCTCTCTCTCTGTTTTCTCCAGCACGTCAAAGCGACGGTTCTCACGAGGAGTTGCCCCCCATCGATTGGTGCCGTGTTCGTCTGCAAAAGCGAACATAATAGCTCGCCGGGCCCTAATCTGGCCCAGCAGGTGAATCGAGTAATCCTTCAAAGCCTGAGTAATCAAGCACGCTTCATGGAAGCCCTCGAGCTTTTCTTCTGCCGCGTCGAGCATCGCCAGGGTCATCTCCGCCGGGTGAGGAGGAATGTCGGCAAGCACGGCTGTGAGAATCATCCGGAGCCAGAGAGAACCCATCGGGAGGGGAGACCCTCTACGGATCGAGAGCTCGTGCATGGCCGAGTCACATTCGTTGTCAGAAAGGAGGGGGTCCACCAACCGAGCAGCAAAACGGGGGATCATCTCCTCAAGAGGAACTTCCCACGGTTGTCGACGAGCATGAGGGCGATTGCAAGCCATGGCACTCGTTTCTCTCTTAAAAAATATATATATATATATATATATGATATGAATCTCTCTGAGAAAGGAAAAGAAGGCTATAGCCTCATATATAATGAAGTGCATTAAGTGCTATGCGCGGAAAATCTTGCATGGTGAATTTATTTTCAAGGCCTAAAAAAGGAAAGGTACCGAAAGTCAAGGAGATGGAACGATTCCCAAGCCCCTTTTTCAGCACCTAATATTGTGCACTGAAAATACGGAATGAGGAAAATCTTGTGAACCGTCGCATCAAGAGATCTCACGTGTAGAACACGTGAGGCCCAAACCTGCAGTGTATTTAAAAGGAAGAATATGGAGTAGTACCCTGCATGTTAAAGCACAAACAACAATAGTAACAGAATAATAAGATTTCAGAGAAAAAGCATGCAAACACACAGAGACACAGCAAAGCTTATCATCCAGACTTTAAGAAGGCGATACAAAATAAAAGAAAGACTTTTACAATGGTAAGGTTTCAGACGCGGGGCATGGGTTGAGAAACTCAAAATTGACTTTATTCAAGATCTTCCAAGCGTTTCGAACCTCCCGGGTATGCTTTCTCTCACGGTTACAAGCATCGGGGTCCCCGCGGATGTCCTCTACCCTCCGGTAGGCACCCAATATGGCTGACTGCTGAAAAATCCGATGAAGGAGATCGATGAGATCATCCCGCCTTCTCTTTGAGATCAAGCCCATAAGGTACACCGAATGCACCTTGTCCTCGGCAGTGTCCAAGTCCCCGAGTGGTATGCCGGCGCAAAAGAGAGGAAGGGCCTCCCGGATCGCCAGCACGATCAGCCTCAGAAGAGAAGAGCGACGGGGAAGTAGCCGGTGATTGTACTCGTCGAAGCGGCCCATGATCTCGGCACACTGAGCATCAGTGAACTCCTGGTTCTGACTGCGGCCCAGCGCACGAATATTCCCGTACGAAATGATCTCGTCAAGACGATACAGATGGGCGTCCATGATACCTGAAATAAAAGTCACGAGAATCATTACAAAATCCCCATCGCACTAATTGCAGAAGAACAGCCTCGGGCCAAGAGACCCCAAGGAGCCTCTGTGTGAAGAGATTGAGTTCTTCATAGGAATTAAATTCCTTATTAAGAAAAAGGGAATTAAATTCCCAGGAATAATTTTGATGGAATTAAAGTCCAGGGAGTTGAAACGCTGTCATCATCTCCCCGAAGATCACCTAAACCCTAAGAGATCTACAGTTCGAAGGTTCCCTGTTCTTAAGAAAAAACTTGAAGAAAAATGGGTTCTTTGCGAAACCCTTAATACAGATTTGAAATCCAAAAAGTGCTTTTAAAGACGAAGGCGCTTTGGCCGTTCAACACCATTACCTGAGAAGAACGGTTCTTTGCGAACAGAGTTAAACTCTGGGAAATGTTCAAGACAGAGAACTGAGCTCTGAAAGCGAGAATTAAATTCTCAAAGAAGAAATTCTCAGAGGAAGAAGAATGAGCAAAGTGAAGGCTCTTGTGAAGAGACGGCAGTATTTATAGAAAACAATGGAAATGTTTCATCTCCCCAGATCCCTAAAGGAATCCAACGGTCGCGAGAGGAGACAGCGTTGCACTCACGTGCTGACACGTGAGAACAACGCTGTGGGGGCATTTGTTTCCTGATTTAAAATCAGGAAAGCTTCTGTGGAAAGCTTCAAAAAGGGGCCACGTGCTTACACGTGACCAGCAGTCACGTGTTGACACGTGACCTATAAAGTGCAGAAAAGGCGCACATTGAGTCGCTGAGCAAAGTCAAGGAAAAGAGCTTCAGAAGAGGTCACGTGCTCCCACGTGACCAGGGTCACGTGTCGACACGTGACGTTCAAAGCAGCAAACTCGCTCTCCAATTGAACCGAGGAAAGAAGTGCCAGACAGGGGTCACGTGCTCACACGTGACCAGGGGTCACGTGGTAGCACGTGATGGCTAAAACAGCAACCAGAAGACAGCGCAGAAAGAAAGAGGATCCTTCGTCCCAAAGGGGGTCACGTGTCTACACGTGACCATGGGTCACGTGGTCACACGTGACCGGCTTTCAAAGCCCATTTTTGATGACAGAATTAAATTCTGAAGGAAATTTGAATCTTTCCAAAGGAAAGTGATTATCTGAGACCAATCAAATTAAAGATTTAGAGATGATTAAATATCGTCTATCTATGGAAAATCTCGGGTTTGGAAAGATTTCCCCCTTAAATCTAACCAAAATAACAAAAGAGAATCTCTGGATTTAAAATCCAATGGTGAATAAAATTCACCCAATAATCCAAAGGTCCAAAACGAATGATGGATGCAAATCAAATCTCTCAGTGAAGATTCATCAAAAAACTAATTCATTCGGCTGCTTCTCCTATAAATAGGAGCCAAAAGACACAGAGAAAAGGAGATACGCGCAGAGAAAGAAAAAAGGAGAAAAAGCTTTGATACTTGGAAAAGACTTGGATCTTCTGCAAAAACCCTAGGTAAGAAAGGGAAGGCTTTCGGAAAGAAAGAGAATTTAATTCTCAACAGAGTTTAACTCTAATATATATAAAATAGAAGAACACATTTCTTCTCTCTTTGATAGAGGATCTGCAAAGTGCACATCTCCCCTTAAGGTTGAGAATTTAATTCTCAATGGGTCGAGATCCTGCCATGCAGATCCAAAACATAGAGAAGGAATGCAAGCATGAGAATTTAATTCTCGCAGAACTATAGGAATTCAATTCCTTTAAAATAAAATTAGGGCTCGACCCTGTATCATGGGAATTTAATTCCTTCAAAATAAAAAGAAGCAGGGTTTAACCCTAATTAAGAACATAGTTCTGTTGAAACAGCAGGAATTTGATTCCCTTAATCATAATTATTTAAAACGGGAAGTTTAGCTCCTTAAAAGCTTTCATTAGGGTTTAACCCTATTCAGTTCTTCACATATGTGAGGAATTTAATTCCCACGGGAAATTCAGAGTTCAACTCTGTTTCGGAATATAAATCTGCAAAAGGAAGTAGGAATTTAATTTCTTTGAAAATTAAAGGCCCGAGGAATTTAATTCCTGAAAAAAAGATCAACAGATCCTCTAAAAACGACACACATAGAGGCAGGGTCACGTGCCACCACGTGACCCCCCAAGAGATCTACGGAAAACCCTTTGAGGCTGTCCCTCACGTGACCCACGTAACCCTTAATAAAAGCTCTAACAAATGAGCATATGAATGTCCGTCACGTGCTGACACGTGATGCTCTGAAAGATGCAGTAATCTCAGCAGAACCATTGAAAAGAGGGCGCTCTCACGTGTTGCTACGTGACCCCTTTTGCCTTAGTGTTCAACACTAAATTGGAACTCTCAAACCCAGCGTCAAACCACTGTTGGGCCTTAGCGTTCAACAATGATTAAAAAAGCCTTATTGGCAGTGTTCAACACTGATCTGTTTTAGTGTTTAACACTAATTTGAAAAAGCCTTATTGCTGGTGTTTAACACCAATTATCTCTTAGTGTTGAACACTAACTTATCAACCTTATTCCCAGTGTTCAACACTGATTGCTCTGAAGTGTTTAACACTAGGCTTTGGCCCAATTGGCTAAAGGGGATAGAGTCAAACATTCTCCCTCAATGGACCAACAAAGAGTCAATATTCCAGACCTGACTGGACTTAGCCCAAGCTGGCCATAAGTCCTCAATTTGTGATTAACTGGGCCGATAGGCTCATAACATAATTGATCAGTCTTGACCCAAATTGGGCCAGGGACTATTTAATCCACCCCGGTTCTAGGGTACATCTTTTCACTCCTTTGATACTTGGCATTGTAATCCCTCAATGTCTTCAAAGAGGTGATGGGTCCCGAAGACCATTCATGATATGGACTGTGGGGTCCTTAAACCCATGCATAATGCAAAATTCCTGGTTACGTGGAAAGCGGATAACGTCACTCTTTGACCCCGCGGAAAACGTCCAGAGCGGATCCTGGTCCTCGCAGAGCACGGCAGTGAACCCGTGTGAAGCATCCAGAGCGGAGCCTGGTCCTCGCCTAGCACGGCAGTGAACCCGTGTGAAGCATCCAGAGCACATACCGGACTGTGGAGTCCTTAAACCCATGGACTATGACGTCCTTAACCTTGACCGAGATGTCCTTAAACTACCCACGGACCGCAATGTCCTTAAACTACCCACGGACCGCAATGTCCTTAAACTACCCATGGACCGCGATGTCCTTAAACTAGAACCATAGAGCCTCCATATGCTCTTTCATCGGATCTAAACGATCCTGTTTAAGTTGATCTTAGCCTCAAAGATGGCTAACGCGTCCTTAAACCCTCAAACAGACTGGACTACAAATCCCCTAATTAACCCTGGCTCGAGGGTACATCTCTGAACTCCTCTGACATTCGTCGTTGTAATCCTTCAACGTCGTCAGAGAGGTGACGGGTCCCGACGGCCACACATACGACGGACTACTATGTCCTGAAATTGGAACAATGGAGTCCAAACACTCCTTTGTCGGATCTAAACGATCCTGTTAAGTTGATCTTAGCCTTAAACTAGACTAATGTGTCCTTAACAAATGTTTGAGTTGATCTTAGTCTCAAGCATGGCTAGCGTATCCTCAAACCAAACCCCTAAACCCAAATCTAAGAGGATACGGATTTGGACTAGTCCACGCCCTACGGGCGACGACATAACTCGGTCTCCGTAAACGATCCACGGGCAGTAAAACATAAAACAAAACACACGACACGAAGTGACCATCTGGAGAAGGAGAAAGTTGTTACCGCGACGCGGTAGCGTAATTAACTGCAGGGGCTTGCACCTGCAGGGAAGAGCGTCCCCACAATCAAAAACCCCTCGCCCTGAGGGGGAATCTGACGAAGTCTGCTACATCGGCCGCATCCGTCTAAACCTCCGATATATGGCGCTATAAATCAACTTGGCATCTGCGGAGAGGCAGACGGATAGCACCTATTGGCATCTGCCCCGAATCTCAGGTAGGACGTCCTAACGTCTCGGCCGCCATTCGAAGGGGAACAGGCTCAATTTAGAGCCCCGATAAGTCTTAACCACTCCGCTCTGGTGTGAGATGATCTCCGATAGTCTTTTAGGCTTTATATGAGTTGTCGTCGAGACCCGTAGCTGGGAATATGCCGTCACTTCATTTTTTTAACGATGCTGTGCCGTTTCTTTGCCGAAGTAGGGTAGACATCTGTAGGACCTCTATACTGTATGTATTGCAATGAATATGCCATTGCTCGAATTTCATTTGATAGTTGCGTCCTCATCCTGCTGAAATGAGGAGGAACGTCGAGATAGTCTCTGGGTTGTATATGAATCGTCAAGACTTGGAACTAGGATTTTGCCATGACTCCATTTCTATTTGATTCTTGGGTATTTGTTGACGTCGTGTCTGCATCCTGCTTGCATGAGAAGCACGTCGAGCCGGAGTTAGGATTTTGCCGTCACTCCTTTTTGATTTGGCTCCTTGGAGCCTTTGTTGACGTTGCGTCTGCATTCTGCTGGCATGAGAAACACGTCGAACTGGAGTTAGGATTTTGCCGTTACTCCTTTTTGATTTGGCTCCTTGGAACCTTTATTAACGTCGCATCTGCACCGAGAAGGAATGTCGAGCTGATCTCTAGGCTGTAGATGCTGCCGTCAAGATCTGGTTCTCCCTTTGACGGAGCCTGGTGGGAAAATATGGATTCCTTTTCATTTGTGTCGATTTTTTTTAATTTCCACGATGCTCTATCTTTTCAGCTTTTTATATCGTGAGAGTCGCGATTGTCCAATCATTTCGTCTATTTATCGCGGTGCCCAATCATTTCGGCTGTTTTTGTTTTTACTCGTCGCTTTTTATCACGAGTTGCCCAATCATTTCGGCTATGTATTTTTTTTATTTTTTTACTCGCTGCTTTTTATTGCGGGTTGCCCAAACATTTCGGCTTTTTCATACTCATTTTTTGCAACTCGCTGAGTTTTATTACGAGTTAGGAACTTGAGATCGTATACGAATCTTGGCATCAGCATCGCTGTAACTAGAATATTGCCAGGAGCGAATCATCATTTGCCGTGAAAGGACATGGAGCTTGATATCTATTTAGGCATCAGCATCACTACCACCGGAATATTTCCATGAGCGAATCATCATTTGCCTTTTTCGATTTGAATAAGGACGACCTAGTAAACAGGGTTAGGATCCTGTCGACTAAGGCTTTTTGACTTTATGAGCCGTAATGGTGTCATAAAGGTATTTCTCCCTACGAGTCGAGAGAATCTCGTAGGTGTATTTTCTCCTTAGGAGTCGTGAGGATTTCTGTGTATGTTTTCTCTTGTAAGTCGTAAGGATCTTACAAGAGTGTTTTCTCCTTGTATGTCGAGAGGACTTATAAGTGTCGTTCACCATATGGGGACACTTCTCGTCATTGGTGGAACTTGGTGGGAGATATATTTATTTATGACCTTGGATTGTATACAAGGGTCGATATTGGACAGCTTGTAGGGAAACTTGAGGGATATGACGGCTTAAGAACAGGTTCAGATCCCTGTAGCTTAAGACTTTTGAATCTTACGAGCCATGAGGGTCTCATAGGGGGAATTTTCCTTACGAGTCGTGAGGATCCCGTAAGTGTAATTTCTCCTTAGGAATCATGAGGATTCCTAAGTATGTTGCTCCTTTGTGAGTCGTAAGGATCTCACGTAGGTATTTTCTCCTCACAAGGTCGAGAGGACCTTGCAAATGCACATGAATTTTTTATTTTATGAGTTTGCGCCCTTTTCGGGTTTTCACAAACTCGCCGGCAGTCCCGCTGTTTTTACTCACGGCGCCTTTTCGGGTTTTCATCCATTCCCATTTTGCTTGTGGATATACCGTCTTTTTTTTTTGGCAAAACTCTTGAAAGTAGCGTCGTCGCAGGTGACTCATCTTTTTTGCCGGTAGGATTTGGGGGAGGCTTCATCGCTGGAGTAGCCGTGTAGCCAGTGGGACTTGAGTTGCAACTTTCACCGTTAAGGCTTCAATTGCAATATAGATCTCAAGGGAGCGTATCGCCGTATTTGGGGCGATGCACTAGTTTAGGGAAGTTCCGATCCATTATCGTCATGTTTGAGGCGAAATTTTAGTTTAGGGACTTTTCGGTCCATTGTCGCCATATTTGAGGCGAAGTTCTAGTTTAGAGACATCTTGGTCCGATATCGCCATGTTTGAGGCGGAGTTCTAGTTTAGGAACATCTCGGTCCGTTATCTCCATGTTTGAGGCAAGGTTCTAGTTTAGGGACATCTCGGTCCGTTGTTAGTTTAGAGACATCTCGATCCGATGTCGCCATGTTTGAGGCGAGGTTCTAGTTTAGGGACATCTCGGTCCTTTATCGCCATGTTTGAGGCGACGGAGCTTCTTTGCATACTACTCTCACAGTTCTAACTCAGGAAGATAGTGAGCGGACACGAGCGTCATCATCTATTATTGACCTAAGTCGTGACTCGTCAAGTGTAGTATTTTTTGAGGAATCGGCCGTTTATTGGCCGGAAGGGTCTTTCGCCATGGATATCCATGAGCAGGTAGGCTCCATCTTGGTAGACTTTGTTTATGATGGACGAGCCTTCATAGTTCAGCTCGAATTTCCCCCGTTTTACACGATTGGGGATCATGGGTCTTTTGATGACTAGCACGAGCTCGCCTTGGCGGAATGTTCTCGGCTTGATCAGTTTTTCGTATGACCTCGTCATCCTTGCCATATAAGCCTCCAGAATTTTCTATGCTATAAGGAGAGTTTTGTCGAGGGCATCGAGCTCCTCAAGCCGATGATAAGCTTTTTCTTCATATGTCAGCTCGTATCGAACCGCTACTCGTAGAGAAGGGAGTCCTATTTCCACGGGAAACACTACTTCTGTGCCAAATACCAACGGGTATGGTGTTGTATTCGTAGCCATTTTGAATGTTGTTCGGTATGCCCAGAGAGCTTCATTCAGCCTTTCGTGCCAGTCTCTTTTATTTTTGGACACTGTTTTCTTTATAATCTTTGTCAAGGTCTTGTTGAAAGCTTCAGCTAGACTATTGGCACGAGAATTATAGACTGAAGAGTATCTCCAATCTATCTTTTGATGTTGTGCGAAGCAGCTAATTTTATGGCTTCTATAAGCTGTCCCATTATCCGAGATAATTCATCGCGGAGTGTCGAACCGATAGATGATACATGTCCTGAAGAAATGGAGGATATTCTTCGTCTTCCCCTCCCTTAGTGGTACTTCTTCTGCCCACTTAGAAAAGTAGTTGGTCGTTGCCAGTATGAATCGATGTCCTTTGGACGATGATAGTTCAATGGGGCAAATTATACCGGTTCCCAACATTTCGAATGGCCAACTAGCCATTGTTGGGTATAGCAGATTTGGATGTTGGTGGATGAAGTCCCCATGAATTTGGCACGAGTGACACTGCTTCGCATATTCGAGGCAGTCCTGAATCATTGTCGGCCAATAGTAACCCATTCTTTTAATCTTCAGCTTCATCTTTGGCCCAGCTTGATGAGAGCCGCAGAGTCCATCGTGAGTTTCTTGGATGACTCTCTTCGCTTCTTCTGATCCCAGGCATCTTAGCCACAGACAGTCAAACAATCTCTTATATAGAGTGTCATTGACGAAGGCAAAAGACAGAGCTCATTTCATGAGCTGATGTCTAGACGACACATTTTTGGGCGTTTGTTGGGATTTGAAGCCTATGAAGACTTCCCTCCAATCCTTGACCATTTCTTCGTCCCTTATTTGAAAGGTTACTTGTTCGGTTGTTCCTTTTTCTTCGGATAGCTCTATTAAGTCTTCTGAAGATATTTCTGTTGGTGCAAAAACCCTGCGGCTTTGCACAATGATCTTTACGTCATCGAGGTCTTCATCGGCCAGTTCTTTAGCCAATTTGGCCAATGCATACGCCTTGCTGTTTTTTGCACATGGTATACTCTCTAGGATGTAGGAGGGGATTTGTGTGAGCATTTGCCGCACTTTTTCGCCGTACTTTATCAGTTCTGGCTTGTAGATCTGATAATCGCCATTTACTTCGCTGACGATCAGCTGGGAGTCTCCATATATGAGGAGGTCTTTGATTCCCATCTCGACAGCGATCTCAAGTCCTGCTATCAAAGCTTCATATTCAGCTTCGTTATTAATCCTTGGCTCCGTTAAGGAGAGGGCGTAATGCAATATCCCACCTTGCAGAGTCACGAAGATAAGGCCCATCTCGGTTTTGCTTATGGGGGTGTTTTGCTTTCGCCTCTTCATAGAAGACGCTCCATCGAAGTAGAGTTCCCATTGGGAATCATTTTCTTCCTTCTCTTCTTTGATTGTGTCGAAAGC
Source organism: Agapanthus africanus (assembly GCA_030015575.1). Taxonomy (NCBI): domain Eukaryota; kingdom Viridiplantae; phylum Streptophyta; class Magnoliopsida; order Asparagales; family Amaryllidaceae; genus Agapanthus; species Agapanthus africanus. The sequence continues at coordinate 511,972,381 of JASDDO010000010.1, read as the reverse complement.
ATATTCATCAGGCAACTCGCAATTTAAGGGGGAGTCGGCTGGTATCGGATGCTTGGCAAGAAAGTCGGCAATGGTTTATCCTTTCACTACTTTGAAAGGTCGATACGTTATCGAGAACTCCATCAGGAGGAGGTCCTATTTGGAAAGCCTTTCCGTTAGTATGACCCTTGACATCAGATATTTGAGAGGATTCATCTTTGATATGAGATGGACCTCATGTGCCAAGGCGTAATGTCTGAGCTTCGTTATCGCGAAGATCAGTGCCGGGCAATGCTTTTCGATGGGGGAGTAGTTATTTTCTGCCCTCAGGAGTACTCGACTCAAATAGTACAAAGCTCTCTTCTTTCCCTGATCGTTCTTTTGTGCCCATAGCGCGTCTAGAGAACTTTCAAGGGCCGTCGTATATAGGATAAGGGGTTTTCCTTTAACCGGAGTGGTCAATACCGGCGGATTTTGCAGGTATTGCTTGATTTCGTCTAGTGCATTTTGGCACTTTTGATCCCAGACAAACGGGGTTGCCTTCTTCATTAAATGACTGTAAGGACGACATTTTCGGGAGAGGTTGGGTATGAACCGCCGGATATATGCGAGCTTTCCTTGAAGTGATCACAATTGTTTGAGAGATCTTGGTGTGGACATTTCCATAATCGCTTTGATTTTTGAGGGATCAATTTTGATACCCCGTGCCGTATGATGAATCTTAGGAATTTTCCTGAGCAGACTCCAAACGCGAATTTTAGAGGATTCATCTTCAGATTATACTTCCAAAGACGTCGGAACACTATTTTTAGATGTTCCCAATGTTCCTCATGAGATCTGCTTTTAACCACAAGGTCGTCGATGTAGAATTCGACGATCTCATGGATGAGGTCATCGAAGATCTTTGTCATGGTAGATAGAACCATCGTTCTTTAAACAGAAGAGCATCACCTTATAGCAGAATATGCCCAGCGGAGTCCGGAAGGCGGTATGTTTTTGGTCTTCAGGATGCATTTTTATTTGATTGTATCCTGAAGATCCATCCATGAAGGAGAAGACCTTATGGATAGACGTGTTATCGATCATTAGTTCGGTAACAGGTACTGTAAAATCATCCTTCGGGCAAGCTTTTTTGAGGTCCCGAAAGTCCACGCAGATGCGCACCATCTCATTTTTCTTCATCATTGAGACGCTGTTAGCGATCTAGTCAGGATATTGAACTTCTTGGATGAAACCGAAGTTAATTAGTTTCTTGATCTCGGCGTTGATACTCATCTCAAGTTCAAGCCGCATTCTTCTTAGCGCCTGTTTAACTGGCTTTACGTCCGGCGATATGGCCAGTTTATGTACTGCAATCTTTGGATCTAGACCTAGCATTTCGAAATAGTTCCATGCAAAGCAGTCTTTATATTGCATGAGTACGTCTTTTAAGGTGACCACCTGTTTTTCAGATAGCAGCTCACTGACGAATGTAAGACTCGGATCATTTTCCGTTCCGAAGTTAATTTTCCTTAGGTTGTCCGCTGTAGTATGTATCCCATCTTACAGCTCTTTTGGCGCTGGTGGAAACCCTGAGATCACCCCATCCCCGTCTTCATTTGTTAAGCATATGTGGAGGTCATCCATAGTTTCATGCTCTCCCTCTTTTGAGAGTGTTATCATATGGCAGATACGAGTTCGCTTCCATTCTTGGTGTTGAGCTGGTCCTATCCTCACGGTATAGGTCCTCTTTGGTTTATGTTTTTGCGGTGGAGTTGCCCTCCAGCTGTCGGATAAAGCGAACCTGCCATGTTGATATTTGTTTTTTACTCAGTTTTTGAAGGTGAAGCATTCTTCGAGGGGATGACCTATTGTTCGGTAGTAGGAGCAATAATCCGGATGATGGACCTCGTTTATTTGTTCGAGGTGCCGAGACTCCAGGAGCGTCACCATTTGATGCTTCATGACAAGGTTGAATATTTTCCTTGTCTTGTCTTGAGGGAAAGAGTATTTCCGACCCATCTTCTTTAAAAAGGACGGGTTCCAATCGACCTTTTCTCGATTGCACGGGTTCTTGGATCTGCTTTGTTGTTTTCGAACATTGTTTGCGTTCTTTGCCTTGTTTTTGCCTCTATTTCGAGATTTTCCCCTTTCGCGAGGACATACAGCAGGCCGGGGATGAACGACATTATAGTCTTCCTTCTCTGCAGATAGCTGATTGAGGTGCTGTGTCCTGGCCTTTTCATAAATGGCCATCTCGAGACTGTGATCGTCTCGGCTCCTTTGATAAGCTTCTTTTATTAACTTGTCTATTTGTCCTTCGAGTGACGAACTTAACGTTCTTAGAGCGGGATTTCGCTTTGTTTCAACGTCAGGGCATTCGAAAGAGCGTTTTCCCCTTCGCTGGAGCTGTTTATGACACGGCAGCTGTGAAACTGCTCCCGTTTCTTGGACCGGACGTATCTAAGCCCAGTAGTCTCCATCTTCCCGTTGGGCATCTTTTGCTGAGTCCCGGAAATATCCCAAATCTTTTTGTAGAATTGGACTTGCCGAGCAGTTTGTTCGAGGGGTACATCTTGGTGTCTTAATAGCCTTTTTAATTCCTCCGTGTAGTATCTTGGCAGATGGATTGGTTGAAACCTGTCGAGTGCAAAATCGGCACCATGCCAGACTTATTTTTCTACTATGATCTTTGTAGATCGATAGAAGAGGATCGCTTTTTCACCCCTTCGTCTGGGAGGGACGTAGTGTAGGGTTCCTAGGAACACCCATGAGGTTCCACAACAGATCAAACATGGCCAATTCAAAATTTTTCTATGTGCCAAGTAACCCTAAGCAAGATCGTAACTAGAGATATAGGCGAAACAACAAGTTAACAACTTTAACTAAGAGTGAACGGAAAATACAACCTTTGTAGATCCGGTCCTCCACCTCCATAGCTTCGTGATGATGTCCCTCCGCTGCGATCATCGGATCTCGGACTCTGGCGATGGTTTCGTCGGAGAAATGATCAGGCTAGGTCGTCGACTTCGATGCCGAAGATGATCTACGTCGAGGCAACTCAAGATCAAGCTCCAACTTCACCAAGTCATAAAACTTGTGAATAAAACACCCTATACTACATGGCAAGTGGTAAAGGATGAAGTAATAGGAAGTGGGTTCACTTTAGAATTGGATTTCTCACTCTTTTTCTCAAGGCACCATTGAAGCTAGAATGGTTGCTTCTTCTTGAAGAAGAAGAAGAAGAAGAAAAAGAATATAATAAGAATTATCAATAATAGAAAATAAAGTCATTCTTATCATTATGCAACCTTGGGTTAGTTTAACATGTGTAGAGAATAAACTAAAGTTAAGTGAATGGTTAGGTTTAGGAAAGAAACAAAAATGGTCAAAGCTTCATGAAGCTTCAACAAAAGAACAAAAAAAGCAACCATTTTGTTTCTTGCCCTAAAGTAAATAAATAAAATAAATAATTAAGAATAGATAACAAAACCCTAACCATTCACTTAAATATGGTTTAAAGTAAACATACACCCAAGTTTGCATGTATCATCAAACATGATACAAACTAGTGCACAAAACTATATCATATACACAATGTGCACATCAAGTGAGAAAATCCATCTTAAGTGAACAAATACTAGTTAATGCAAAGTAATATATCAAATATATAATTATACATTAAATCATTAAATCAACACTTGATTTAACGATCCGGTCATATCGCATATGACCGACTAATATCCGATGTATCGACTTATCGAATCAATCCTCGATTCGATAACTAGGTTATATCGCATACAACCAATCGATACATTCATCGCGAGAATAGAATACGGTATCACATACACGCATTATTCTTGGTCCCGTATATATCTCATATGCGCTCCTATTTCGTTTCGCTTGAGCCAGGAAACCTCTGTGTAGGACTCTAAAGACTCGTCAATATGCCGGCAGTAGGTGATGATCATATCAAACACCCACAAGCCGCAAGCGGTCTGCTAAACGTAATGGCCACCCGGGTATTGAGCGATCAGAAGATCGACAAGCAAGCCCGCTCACACTCCTGTGAATCCAACCAGTAACACTTACCGTACAGTCCGGTCTGTTCGTCTGATATGTCGCATATCTCGCCTAGGGGTGGTAAACGTCAGACCCCAATAGCTTGATAAGTCATGCCGACGTAAGGTCCATAACAATCGTGAAACCACTGATAACTCTTACCAGTATATCACAGCAACCCTGGCCAGGGATTTCCTGTTATGGTCAGTCGAGCATAGCGCAACATCAACCCCCAATACCGGGAGAGACGAATCCCCTCCTATCGCTCATTGCCTTCATGTGAATCGGGACTGTACCCAAAAACCACCTGTTTGCATGACTCAGTAGAACCGTGGTAGGGTGGAAATCAAAGCACAGTGGGAGACACACAAGACTCTATGACGATCTCGGGTCAACAGACTAAGCTGTACCAGTGTCACCAGAGAACTGCCATCTGACGTGAGGTATAATACCATTTGGGAGTTCTCGGCGAGTCCGTTCAGTGTACCCAGTCTCCACTGAGCACCCGCATACCATCTCTGATGTCAAACACCAATGGATATGGGATCATCCATCGCCCATCACATGGGTCGAGAAGATATACGCTAGTCTACTCTGGAATATCGATGCCCCGTCTCGATATTCCCACGACTAGGAACATTAAAGGATGTACTCATGGACTACCCAGGCCCCACTAGTATGATCTACATCATAGTCCTGGAAGTCGAGTACACATCCTAAGGGCTTTATCAACATGTAACAGAGAGACAGAAAGTATACATGTTAAGATAAAGAGCAACCAGATAGCGTACTATCATGTCGAGCAAGAAAGTCCTACCTATATATGTCCCAGCATCCACTACAATATACATCATGAGTTGGGTCATCATCTCATGATGCATTCCTCGCTCCCACTGTCATTGAGAAACCGAAGTATCTTTCAGGCGGATGAGGAACCCTACCAGATCGGCGGAGAGGCGGAGGTTCGTCGGGGACTATTGAATCCTTTGGTTCTGTCAAATCATCAGCTGCAGTTTTGTATAGCTGGAACCTTTCCAATTCTACAGAACTGACCTTGCCTCGATCTTTTCCGGATTCTGCTTTTGACATAGGCCGGACAATCCCAAATCTTCACTTACTTAAGAGATAGGCTCTTCCCATACCATATCTTATATGGAGTGGTAGGCAGTGATCTAATTCGAACCTAATTCAATAGGTATGCAGCTTCTCAAGTGCACAACCTAAAAAGGAAATAGGTAACTCAGTAGTACTCATCATAGAGCACACCGTATCTAATACGGCGCGATTGCTCCGCCCTGATACACCGTTGTGTTGTGGTGTATTCAGAGGAGTAATACTGAGAGAGAATCTCATTTTCTTTTAGAATAGTCCAAGAATTCCATGCACAAGTATTCTCCTCCCTGATCTTATCATAGGACATAATACTTATACCCGGTTTTTGGTTCTCTACTTCTAACTTATATTCTGTGAATATCTCAAAAGCTTCGGACCTATGTTTCAACAGGAACATATGGCTGAATCTTGAGAGATTATCAGAGAATGTAATGAAGTACAAAGAACCGGTCTTGGCATATGTAGACAGGGGACTTTGCATACATCACTATGTATCAGACCCAAGAGTTTAACAACTCTTTCTCTGTTTCCGATAAACAGAGCTATGGTCATCTAATCTTTGTGACATGACTGGCAAGTTTCATAAGATGTAAATTCAAACTGATTTAAATATGCATCTAAAATGTAACTTCAGCCAGTCGGGTCGCATTGATATGACCTAGTCTACAATGCCTCAAGAAGGATTTGTTCATTTATGAACTTTTCCTCTTGTGTGTGTTCTGTATACTAGGAACTGTAGTTTGATTTAGAACGTCAATGCTTTTAGATAACGTGCCTGAACCGATCAGCTTTTGAAATGTTCAAAACATTATCCAACAATACAAAATTTTATCATTTCTTTACTAAATAAAGAGATTGATATGATTTTGTATATCAGGTTCGATATCTAATAGCATTTGTTCAGAATCAATGTATTTGTAATACAGGGTGACAGTGACCAACAGACTTGGCTGCAACACTTGCCCCGTTTTCTGTCTCATGAAACTTATCACCCGTTCTCAGTTTTCTACCTTTTTGTAGCCCTATGTAACAGATTACATATCTGGGATCCTGATCCGGTATCAAATACCCAGGATTCAGAGAATACTGAGAAACAGTTCTTTATAATGAACACACCCGAAGGAGATGCATCATATGCACTTTCTTCGTTTGGGCGGCATAGGAATTATGGTATTCCCCTATTTCCTGCTCTATCTTATAACAATTATAAGTTGGAGCGGGACCAACGTTCCCCAGCTCAGTATAACAAGCGGGTTCGGTCAATACATCCATATTATTATCTTGATTAAGGCGTGACATGGTCGCTACCTGGAGAGAGAGAGAAGAAAACACTCTGCGTGCGCTCTTGCAAGATTAGATTGGTTATTTATTTTATCTAATCAGGATGGCTCCCACTGTTTTTATCAAATCTTCCTTCATACCTTAAAAGGAAAGACTAGCCGAGATTAATTACACTCTACAAGTTCGCCAATTTTTCAGCCAGGCCAGTGTCGGTACTTTGAGGGAGGTTCCCCGTGCTTTCGCACGGACCTAATTACAGTAAACCTCGTTTTCCCAGAGGCGTAACCCCGTTGACACCTTTCTAGACACCTACTTGATTGGCTAATTGTAAAGTGCAAAACTCTTCCAGGAGTAACAATTACTCGCAGTGGGTATCGGGATCCAACTATCATATAGAAGGTATGCAATCTCATTGCAAGTTTCAACACTTGAAACTCCCGATAATGGTTTTTACCCCTAGCACCTATGACCTTGGCTAAGGTCAACAAATCATAAGTACTAGTCAAGTTCTACCCGTCATTTCGTGATTAATTAGACCCACCCACATGACCCTTGGCTAAGGTCAACAAAGCCACATGACTGTCCTAACTAATCGCATCATATGCTGTGTAGGAAGACATCACTTAGCTACCGCACACTACGCCTCGGCTATGGTCGACAAACGTAGCACGAATACTAAGTACTCTACTTCCTAAAATGACGGAGGGTTGCGAATGGTTTTTAAGAAAACCTTTAACTCTTTGAACTTGATCTCGTTGCGGAATCAAATGGTTTTTAAATGGAGTGTTTTTGAAGCTTTTCTAGTTTTGCTAAAGGGGTCACTCCCGGTGAAGGGATCGTCGGCCCTTTCCTCGTCGAATGAGGTGCGTGATATATCATATATATCACTGTGCAAAGCAGAAACTGTAGAAGCAATCAAAAGACAAACCGAGTGTGTAGCATCTGCCAGTTATTGCTAAAGGAGTCACTCCCGGTGAAGGGATCTCGGTCCTTTCCTCATCGAATAAGGTGCAGGATGCTCTTCAAGGAACACCGCGATGCAAAGCAAGAACTGTAGCTACCTGTTTTATTTTGAAATTCGATTCCACAACATCTTTTAGGTTTATTTTCTTTCATTAATCTCATTAATGAATGTCCCATCATTTAAGTCCACCTAAACATCACAGATAAATATAACGTACGCTTATGCCATCCGCATTCGCCTCGATGTCCCGTTTGCACCGTTAGGTTAGGTAACTAACGCCAGAGCGAGGCAGGGCTAGCGCGGGTGTAAAACATAAGCAACGTCTATATAATATATCATATATACTATATATAATATCTATCTGAACATATCACATGATCACATCACAGATAACGCAGCAGAAAATATCATATGAAATATTGGATATACTAGGACGTCCGTGTTTTAAATACGAGCCAGTATAAAACACGGATTCCACGGTCGTGATGAATAGCCAATCCCACACCCCTAGACCCCTACGAGAGCGGCAAGCAACCCTACCAATTCTAGGGTTAGGAGACCCGGACTCGACTCCTCGAGATGGTCTCCCACTGGACCCTAGAACCCGGTTACTTGTGCTCCCCTCTTTGGGTCTATCCTAACGCGGAAAGGTAAATAATATACAAATGGTGACATCATCCGCAACCTGGAAGTGCCCCAATAAAAGAATATTACATACAAGTTTTTACATGAATGAAAATGGAAAACACTCATCTCACATAAAAACCCCAGGCTATTCAAACACGACGATCCAATATAACATATCCAGCAACACATAACATCACATGTCATCAACGTAAGTAAGTTTGCATACACCGATTGTCGTCGACGTATAGCAACGACAATCGGCAATACCACTACATACTACACTTACGGTCACAGAAAAGAAAGTGTGAAACTATAACAGTTGGAATCTGCAACCTCTTTAGACATCGCATGCCTAAACCAATGAATTCCTTAGACATCACATGCCTAACAATTATAAACCCCGCATTTTAGTCTCGTTATCGAAAACACTTTTCAATATCAAGTCGGGCAATTCAACAAGATTCCCGAAAAACTGATCGAATGCTTGTCGCAAACTTTAGTAGACGGCCGCACCCCCGATACCGTCGACAAAGTGCACTAAGGCGGAACACCGCTACCGCGAGCACCCGAACGGATGCTTTCGGCGACGGGGTTCTCCTACAGTCACTTGGTCTGGGCTATGGGGTGTAGCTGTCTATTAAGTTTATCCGGCGAGTATCTGCGTACGCTACGCGATTGCGACGGACTTTTGATCGCATCAAAATTCCGTGGCAACCGATCAAGTGAGACTAAACCGCTAGATTTATAACATTCATTCAGTTATCTCATAACTTCTTGTGAATTCCAATTATTGTATCGCATTCCAGATAGATAGAAAATGTTAAACTTCCCGATCGAACAATCAAACACCCAAGTTTTTCCGAAACAGATCAACACATGAAATAAGTTCAAAAACATTCACTTCATGCCTCAGTACCAACGGTCCAGCCGTAGAAGGGTCAAGCCAACGCCTCACATGTGGCACTCCGTACTGCCCCAAACCCTAAGGTTCAAAGGGCAGTTCAAGACGGTCACATAATCGAGTTAAGGTTTGTTGTCTTCTAGAGGGACCATCGCGTTACTTGCACTACTTAGAACGTCATTAAACTACGGAAAAATCCAACAATTGGAAATTTCTCAGCAGGGGAAAAAGTGGGTATTTATATCCGGTCGAACTTTTTAACATATTCTAAAACTACCCGGAAAAACACAGACAAAGTTAAACTACCCGATCGAATCGACAAACTCCCAATACAACCCAGAAAACTCAACTCTTGAGCAAACTTTAAAAATTCCCAGAAAATACAGCACTTACAGAGAGAGATTACTGTGCAAACAGAAATTGAAAAAGGGACAGAACGGCCGCGGAACCGCCGCACGAGCCATGCTCGTGCCGCGGTTCCGCGGTGCTTTAGTCGATTTAGACTCACGTGCTGCACAGTAATCCTTAGAAAAGCCTGCTGATTTTTCTGTGTATTTTTAATATGGAAAAATGCACAGTTTTGAAAAATGTACAGAGAAGGCTTAGAATTAGGGTTTCGGGGTTCGATCGGGTTTCTAACATCGTCTACGCATCGCCTAAGGCTCTAGCTAGGCTCTGATACAACTGTAGGGTTCCTAGGCACACCCATGAGGTTCCACAACAGATCAAACATGGCCAATTCAAATTTTTTCTATGTGCCAAGTAACCCTAAGCAAGATCGTAACTAGAGGTATAGGCGAAACAACAAGTTAACAACTTTAACTAAGAGTGAACGGAAAATACAACCTTTGTAGATCCGGTCCTCCACCTCCATAGCTCCGTGATGATGTCCCTCCGCTGCGATCATCGGATCCCGGACTCTGGCGATGGTTTCTTCGGAGAAATGATCGGGCTAGGTCGTCGACTTCGATGCCGAAGATGATCTACATCGAGGCAACTCAAGATTAAGCTCCAACTTCACCAAGTCATAAAACTTGTGAAGAAAACACCCTATACTACATGGCAAGTGGTAGAGGATGAAGTAATAGGAAGTGGGTTCACTTTAGAATTGGATTTCTCACTCTTTTTCTCAAGGCACCATTGAAGCTAGAATGGTTTCTTCTTCTTGAAGAAGAAGAAGAAGAAGAAAAAGAATATGATAAGAATTATCAATAATAGAAAATAAAGTCATTCTTATCATTATGCAACCTTGGGTTAGTTTAATATGTGTAGAGAATAAACTAAAGTTAAGTGAATGGTTAGGTTTGGGAAAGAAACAAAAATGGTCAAAGCTTCATGAAGTTTCAACAAAAGAACAAAAGAAGCAACCATTTTGTTTCTTGCCCTAAAGTAAATAAATAAAATAAATAATTAAGAATAGATAACAAAACCCTAACCATTCACTTAAATATGGTTTAAAGTAAACATACACCCAAGTTTGCATGTATCATCAAACATGATACAAACTAGTGAACAAAACTATATCATATACACAATGTGCACATCAAGTGAGAAAATCCATCTTAAGTGAACAAATACTAGTTAATGCAAAGTAATATATCAAATATATAATTATACATTAAAACATTAAATCAACACTTGATTTAACGATCCGGTCATATCGCATATGACCGACTAATATCCGATGTATCGACTTATCGAATCAATCCTCGATTCGATAACTAGGTTATATCGCATACAACCAATCGATACATTCATCGCGAGAATAGAATACGGTATCACATACACGCATTATTCTCGGTCCCGCACATATCTCATATGCGCTCCTATTTCGTTTCGCTTGAGCCAGGAAACCTCTGTGTAGGACTCTAAAGACTCGTCAATACGCCGGCGGTATGTGATGATCATATCAAACACCCACAAGCCGCAAGCGGTCTGCTAAACGTAACGGCTACCCGGGTATTGAGCGATCAGAAGATCGACGAGCAAGCCCGCTCACACTCCTGTGAATCCAACCAGTAACACTTACCGTACAGTCCGGTCTGTTCGTCTGATATGTCGCATATCTCGCCTAGGGGTGGTAAACGTCAGACTCCAATAGCTTGATAAGTCATGCCGACGTAAGGTCCATAACAATCGTGAAACCACCAATAACTCTTACCAGTATATCACAGCAATCCTGGCCAGGGATTTCCTGTTATGGCCAGTCGAGCATAGCGCAACATCAACCCCCAATACCGGGAGAGACGAATCCCCTCCTATCGCTCATTGCCTCCATGTGAATCAGGACTGTACCCAAAAACCACCTGTTTGCATGACTCAGTAGAGCCGTGGTAGGGTGGAAATCAAAGCACAGTGGGAGACACACAAGACTCTATAATGATCTCGGGTCAACAGACTAAGCTGTACCAGTGTCACTAGAGAACTGCCATCTGACGTGAGGTATAATACCATCTGGGAGTTCTCGGCGAGTCCGTTCAGTGTACCCAGTCTCCACTGAGCACCCGCATACCATCTCTGATGTCAAACACCAATGGATATGGGATCATCCATCGCCCATCACATGGGTCGAGAGGATATACGCTAGTCTACTCTGGAATATCGATGCCCCGTCTCGATATTCCCACGACTAGGAACATTAAAGGATGTACTCATGGACTACCCAGGCCCCACTAGTATGATCTACATCATAGTCCTGGAAGTCGAGTACACATTCTAAGGGCTTTATCAACATGTAACAGAGAGACAGAAAATATACACGTTAAGATAAAGAGCAACCAGATAGCGTACTATCATGTCGAGCAAGAAAGTCCTACCTATATATGTCCCAGCATCCACTACAATATACATCCAATGTACAGTAATGGCCTCTAGGGCATACATATAACTAACACGTAGAAAGTCTGTAGTTCTTGTACGCCGTATGTATCGAGTGCATCAAGTTCCTTGTAATGCCGAGGTGGAGCTATTGTGATTTGCAGACTCTGATCTGCTCCGGCGAGGGTTTGCACCGATGGGCGGATGGAGAACACTGCGTTGGCCTCGTCCTTAGAGTTGCTTCCAAAGACCAGAATAGGAGTAGGTGGTCCGGGCCTGCTGTTATCTTTCTGGGGTTGCCCCGAGTAGCCCATTTCTTCATCTTCCTCGGAATCGTTCCTAAAGATCGGGATAGTGGCGACTAGCTTCTGTTTATCCTCCGTCCTATGACACCTTTCCGTATCCTCGAAGTCTGGCAGGAAGTACTTTGCGTCTTCATATTTTCGGACCTCGTTTACGAAGAACGAATTTAGCTCCACTGTGACGGTGTACTCCGAGCCATCCTTGAAATACTTCATACACTGATGTTGTGTAGAAGGGATGACGTTGTACTCGTGTAACCAAGGCCTGCTGAGCAAAGCATTATAGCAAGTCTTGGTGTCAATGACATGAAATTTGATGTCAGTGACGAGCAACCCGAAGCGCAACGTTAATATTACAGACCCAAGCGTTCGTGACGACTGTGAGTCAAACCCGGAGATGGTAATTTTGTCTCGGGCCAGGTGCTGAACGTTCATGCAAATTTCCTTCAGCAGTTTTATGTTGAGAAGGTTGAGGGAGGATCCATTGTCGACGAGGATTTTCCTTATCTTGATGTCGTGGCAGTACCCAGTGGCGTATAACGAGCGGTTATGTTCGCACGTACTGAGGAGGAGATCTTCATCGTTGAATGTAATGTCAGCCGTGTGGACCTCTGTCAGTTCATCTTTTATCTTCTCTTCAGCGAAGAAAGCTTGGAACTGATCTGGCTCTTGTAATGCCTTGATCGGAGAGTCTTGTGCCTCCTTGGACATGAGGAGAGCATCCAGTATGCTCAGTTGTGAGGGTATTTTCCTCAAATGTGCTAGGACATTATAATCCACCTTGTTTTTCCTAGACGGGTCCCTTACTGTGAGCTCTTTGACAACTCCAACGTCAAGGGCAATTTTCTCTGGGATTTTTCCCTTTGTCCTTTTTGCTCGAACCTTTGTTTGTAGGTTTGAGATTCTTTTCAGGCAGCGTGCGGTTACGCAGCTGAATATTCTCGCAATTCTTCTCCTCCTCTTTTTTTCGGAGGTGTAGTCTTTGAAGAGAGGGCTAAGGGGTATTTCGTCCTCAGAATCGCTCCCGAAAGTAAGAACTTGGAGTTTTTCCCCTTCTGAACTAGTATCAACTATATTACAGTTGCCAGTCATTTTTTCATGCGCATCTGTCGCACTATTTTGCCGTCGACGGGCTTCGCGCTTCACCCTCTTGAAGTGTTTTTTATGGGTAACATATACTTGCCACCACTTCTTGAAGGCATTGCATTCTTCGGTGGGGTGGATAGCCCTCCGATGGTATAAGTAGTAGTTTGGATGTGAATCCTCTCCGTCGAGGCATATGACTGTTTCCTACGAGAGGTGGCAGCTTCATTCCTATTGACAGGGCTTTAGTGAACCGCTTCTCTGCCTTGATCCTGCTCTTATTTGTCGTAGGTATGCTTTGGTTTGGTTGGAGTACTTTACGACTCCTCCTTACCATAGCTTTTTCATCCTAAAACTGACGCTTATCCTTTTCGTATATGGTTGTTTCGCGTTCTCGGTCAGCTTTGATTTTTCGAAAGGCTTCGTTTAACAGCTTATCGATCAGGTCTTCCGGGGATTTTAGTGCCGATCCTACCCCCAGTCCTTCCGCTTTGTTTTCTGATGCTGAGGAAATTTCTTCGTCATTTAACAACGAATGGGAGACCAGTGGCAACTTGCTACATAGTCTTCGGTTTCTTCTGATGAGTCATTTTCCTCATCGTTGTCACTATCTTCGTTCTCAAGAATATGCTTAAGGAACTCTTCGAGCGTGATCGGTTTCCACGCCTTCTGGTTGTACTCCTCCAGCACGTTAATTTACTTTTGTAGGTCTGTGCGCTTGTCGTCATACTCGGCATGTTGCACAGGCTTCTTGGTCTTCTTTTTCTTCAAAGACTTTGAAGGCTTGACTTGGGGATTGTTCCCTTTGTCAACAATCTTCGGTACGGGACGCGGTTTCAGCATCCTTTCGATAATTTCAGATTCAAGTAGGCTTTTCCACCTGACTGCTGGACATGCTTGTAGATCCTTCAATATTCTTTTAGTTTTTGCTGAAAGAACGACTTTCCATGGAGTTTCTTCATAAGCGAGCATGATGCCCCCGACGCATCTACCTTTTTGGGAGTGTGCTTCTGTGGTGGGTTCACCCTCCAGTTCTCAGACGGTGCGAATGCAACGACTCTGAATTTAATGTACGTATTTTCCAGTTTAATGTACAGAAATGAGTTATATAGCCTGAGATTGAGTAATAAGTAAATTTTGTTAAAAAACAGCAGGAAACAACTTGTAGCTCACTGGTAAAGCCCTTGCACTGGTGTGACGTAGCCTCTGTGTTCTAACCCCACCAAACACATTATTTTTTCTGATTTTTTTTTAAAAAAAACTTTTTGGAAGCCCAACAGTTTACACGTGCAATACACATAAAAATGAAAAGTCAGAAAAATCAAACATGTGGAAAATGGTTTAAACAGAGAGATGTACACGCGGCCAAAATCCAGAGCACCAAATCCCTAGATTGACCGGCCAAATGCCCCCTTAGGCCGACACCGAAGGTCCAACAGTGGCCAATAAAGCCCAGGTTTTGCACACTCGACTCTTCCCTACCCCTAACTCCCCTGTACTGTTTGATTGCCCTGCAATCAAACAGAGACCCTTCAATTCACAATTTATCATCTTTTTAATGCATTTTAATTCACCATTTTAATTCCAAAACTCTAATTCTCCACTATAAATACTACTACATGCTCTAGCCCTTCATCATTCTGAAAATTCTAGTAAAAATTCTCAAAATTTCTTAAGTACAAGTGGAGTAAAAGAGGAGTTAGCAAGCTATCAGCTTCCGACGATGATCGAAGCAAATTCCGGCGATCCCACGACGCCGCGAAGTTCAACCGTCCCTCTTCTACCTTTCTTTAAGTTAATCAACTAGTAAGTCCCTTCTAATCTTCACTTCTCATCTTTAAAAATTTATTTCAAAACTCATATTGGTAAGTGGAGTTAATACCGATATCCTTTTTTCTAAACCGTAGAAAACTTCTTATCTTCATTCTTTGATCAACCAATCTTTTACACTATACTTGTAACCTTAAACCCTAATATTTAGAATCAAAATTTCATTAAAATTCTCATGTAAAATAACTCTAACTTAAGTTTTTCATTTAAATACCATGAATTTCAAACATCACCACTTTTAGTATTTTGTTAATACTTTACCTTTAGAAAACTTCACGGGGTAATGACCTACCCCTCACATACACACATGGTTCCATAGCACGATACTGTTTTTGTGTGAATTTTTGTTACGAATAAAATATTACATTAAAACACCATTTACTATAAAAACCGGATATCTTTTAAAACGATATTTTAAATTCCTTTGCGAATATGCCTCTACAACCCTTTTTAGGGGATCCGCTATTGGATGGTGCGGATTATCGCACATCCTTAAGCTAGTAGAGCGAGATGTAGACCTCCTCATGGAGTATTTAGTCGTGAAAGATTTTAAATACGGTTTTTAAGAAAAACGCATTTTTTCTACTTAAACAAAATTTAATTTTTAATAATTATATAAAAATTACAAATCCATATATTTTCAAAATATAATAAAGTTACAGTTTTTTAAAATGAAAGAATTACCAGTTTCACCAAAATACTATCAAAATACCAACAAAAGACAAGTTTTATAATAAAATACCATGACCTTTCCAAGCTAAGCTATTATTACTAAAATATCTCAAATCCTTAAAATTCACATTCATGAAAATCCTAAATAACATAAATAACTTCTCGAGGTTTATTTTTAATTTTATTAAAAATATTTTTCATAAAACCCCCTCGAGTTATATAAAACAATATTTAAGGACTGTAGTAAATATAGGTTTAGGCGAGATCAATTCTCTTGAGCCCAGAGAGCCGGAGAAAGTGAGTGCTTGCCTATTTAAGTTAGAAAACTTAACGGAGTTATTAATGGTAATTGTCTTGGAAAAAGACACAAATCCTGCCGTCCATGTGCAGCAGTTACCGATAACTCCCGAACCTAATTCATGATCTAAATCAATTACAAGTCTGAGTCTAACTCAAACCTGAATCCAAACTCAAATCAGAGTCCAATACAAATATGAATCCAAAGTCTAACATGTATACATGAACATGAACCTGGATACCTGAATTCAAACTTCAATATCAAACCTGAATGCTTGACTTGACATGACCGAGCCATGGTTATATCTTGACCTGACTGCTTGAATACATGATTGCATCATAAACCTGACTACTTGAACAATTTGTATCCATGGTCTCGGCAAGACTTGTAAATATAATTTATACAACACATTACGCTGGGTTAACGGGGTAGATCGGTACGGAAGGTATTAACGTGGCACGAGATGGTCACTTAAAAGACACCTACATGACTTTCGTATCGTTGTCCCGTGACTTTTGACGGGGCCTTCTACTACATGTTACCATAGTCCATGGGGTAAGATGGACTCCTCTCGTATACACAAATACTTTCTGTACCAAGTTACAAACAACTACGTTAGAATAATAAACATATACATATACAACTTACTAGTTTCATTTCACATTACTTGTTATATTACATTCCTTCTTTTGGGATTTACCGAGCGCTAGTTCGCTGACGACATTCCTGTCTTTTCTTTCTTTGGAATGTTCATCAGGAGGACCGGACTCTCAGGAGATCAAGCCTAACTAGGAGAACTTGGACCAGTTCACTGCTCAGCCGGACTTCTAGCTCTCTTGTACTTACTTTCAGTTTGTATTCCACTTTTAGGCATTGCTTTATATCATTGTATCTTTTCTTTTCAAAGCAGTTGTATTGTAAAGATGAATGTTAATAAAAGTTGTTTATTTTATATCTCTTGTCATTCTTGTGCATTTTATACATATTGCTTAATTACGCTTAACGTATTTATTTCTTAGTAAATAAGTTGTGGCCTGCTACGCCACCGTTTCCGTACACTGGGAAGCGGGGTGTGACAGGTTTTATTGGCGGCCCATGCAAGTCAGTTATGCATAAAGTCCTAAACAATATATATGACAAGAATTATAAGAATCAACAACTATAAATTCCTTACATTTCAAATTTCTTGAATCCATCCTAACCTTTCTTTTTCTATCAAGGTCATGAATTCTCCTAACAACACAAGCACGAACGTCGATGGCAACACTCCACCGCCTACTCTACCCTCACCACCTACCGTTGCATCTCCCATCAACGAGCAAACGGTACTGCTTGAGACGATCAAGAGCCTCTTTGAGGGTCAGCAGCAGCAGACTGCTATCCTCATGCACCGCCCAGAAGTCGAAACACCCGGAGTCAAGCAATTATGGGAACTGCATCTGAAACATTTCTCTAGGAAAGAGAGCCCACTGGAAGCGGAAGAATGGGCTCAGTTAATAGAAAATGATCTGGCAGCTGTACAAGTACCAGAGATTGCTTCGGTGAGGGTTGCAAAGCTGCGACTAATAGACAACGCTAGAGTCTGGTGGAAGGCTGAAGAAAGCCGTCTCACCTAACCTATCAAATGGAAGACGTTTCACGATATGTTCGATGCGAAATACTTCTCTGAGACTGCCAGTTTCGACATGGAATAGCAGTTCATCCACTTGCAACAATACTCGATATGGAGCAAGTTCATGGATGAATACGATGCTGAGTTTACCATGCTTAGCAGGTAAGATGTTGTCTTAAATTCAAATTCCTGATATCACTTATTACGCTGCTAACACAAGATTGTAATAAGTTCGCTGCACATCTCATCCCGACTGCTGAGATCCAGGCACGACGATTTCAGCAAGGGTTGGACCCGAAAATCTAAGCTGCACTAGCTATAGGGGATTTCCCAACCTATGATGCTTTGAAGGCTGCCCTAAGCTATGAGGCAGTTGTGAAGAAGAAGGGAAGACCGCAGACTGCCGGTGTGAAATGCCCTGCCACTCAGATGACAGGGAAGACCGCAAACTGGGAAAACCCTCTGTGTGGTACTCT
This sequence comes from Agapanthus africanus, assembly GCA_030015575.1. Lineage (NCBI taxonomy): Eukaryota > Viridiplantae > Streptophyta > Magnoliopsida > Asparagales > Amaryllidaceae > Agapanthus > Agapanthus africanus. The sequence continues at coordinate 511,954,385 of JASDDO010000010.1, read as the reverse complement.
AAATACTCGACAATACGCTGGCAGTGGGTTTAACCATAAGCACGTCAGCCGCACTAGTTATACGTAACGGCTACTGATTAGTCGAAAATATTGTATTTTTAACATGGCAATTTCCCTATCTTTTGCATTCATTTAGAAGTGTTCGGCATTCATATTTCACATATTAGCAAATCAGTTGTAAAATATCAGATTGCATGTGTTAGACTCTAAAACCGGCACTATAAAGAAAATTGACTGCATTTCATGGCATCGCATCATCCCTATATTGTGCAACACTTGTTTTGAGATCTGTGCAGGAAAATCCAGAAGAAAGGCCAAAATTTACATGGTACCGATCAAACATGACGCCAACTCAATGATTTGGAATCTGGTATTGATGAAAAGGGAATTCAGGAATTCAATATATCACAAAATACAGAGAAGGACATCAGAAGCTAATACATGAAGTTTGAAGCCCTAAGTCACTTACTTGGCCGCGGAACCGCGGCCTAAGCCGCCTTGTGCCGCGGTTCCGCGGTGGCTTGTCGACATCACCACTACTTCTTTGCACCATAACTCCTATGCAAGCTTAAAGACTTCAGAAAGATACAACAAATTCTAGAAGACCCCAGAACCTTCTGCCAGATCAGCAAACCCTTGTTCCTACACTAAACTAGCCTTGTATTCTAGAAACTTCTCCCTAAACCCTAGCTTAAACCCTAAGCTAAGCCTAACTAACTACTTCTAGAAGTCTTTCAACAAACTTTTGGAGGGAACTTCTCAAGGCCTAGGGTTTGGGTGATCTATAAATAAGACCCTAGGCTCACTTGTAAAAAGATTATTCATTCACTTGTAAAAAGAGACTTGAATCCCCAATTTTAGTATCAATCTAGATCCATTCACTCTCTTTCTTCATCTTCTTCCACAAGTCTAGTGAGAAGGCTTGTGTGAAACCCTAACCCTAATTCCAATCAAAAGCCAAGATCCCGAGTACCCCATCAAGCAAGAAGCCTTGCAACCTTTTATGTGCCGAGCCGATCTTCAACGGAGCAAGTGGTCCAAGCCGATCCGCGACTCACGGAGCCGAGCGACGCCAATTCGACAACTTAGTTCTTCCTCTTGTAGTTCTTGAGCGACTGTAATCAAATTGTTGATATAAATAAAAGGTGATATTCTTTTATCTTGTTTTCTTTAAATTCTTGCATCATGATTCGATCTAAATTTCTAGTTGTAATTCTTGTTGTGATGTTTGAGTAATACTCCGCTCGTCGAGGAGTCGAGACGATCAATAGAATGATGATGTAACATATCTTAAATCGATTCTTGAATCCTACGAGTTTTGTAAACCCTAGCAAGTTCAAGAATTGACGACCCAATTCGTTGCGATGCTTTCTTGATTGATATCGCTCGAGATTGGGGAGTTACGATCGTTTCTTGAAATTGCTAAAGGCTAGAATGTGAATGATATCGACGAAAGAACAAGGGTTAAATGATGAAACCCTAGTTTCATCAAGAAAGCCCTAACTCTCGTCGATCATCATCGATCTAGTATCAATCCTTCGAAGGACAAGAACACGAAATCTTGAGATTACATCACGTCTATAGATCCGATCGATTCCTACGAGCCTCATTTAGATTCTTGACATTTGGTTGGAAATATCATCGAAACCTGATTCTCGATTGTTTATCAGTTTCTTGATTCTTGATTAAACCAGTGACACCTGAATCAATCGATAAATTCTTGAATCATGTTTTCTTTTCTTTTCGATTAACTTTTCAATTCAAACAAATTAAATATAAAAACGAATCGCACAATCCCTGTGGACGATCCGCACTCGCTTACGATCTACAACCGACACCGTAATTGATTGCGGTCAAATATAATTCTTTGATTGTGAATTTTATTCAATATTACCGACACATAGAAACTTATTCGCTTTACACAAACAAGAAATTCTTTACAATCAAATGAAACCGTTATCGGGAATCATTTGAGTTGATTTACTTACACAGTCTCGAATTTTACGATCAATCAAATGGCGCCGTTGTCGGGGATCATTTGATTTGATTTGATTCTTTTACATCCAATCAAGAAAATTATAACAATCAGCTACCCAGGTAGTTGTCGAAAGGGGGGTCGACAATCAAGTGCGCCCTTACCCTACTGAGCCTGAAAGTGACAATCTCCGTACAGTCCGGTCTCTTCATCAAAGAGTATCGCATATTGGGTCTAGAGGGTGGATAAAAGTCAAACCCCTACTAACCCGATAAGTCGTGTCTGAGTCAATCTCATCACCAACTGAGATACTACTGATCAACTATTAGTAAATCTCCCCTGCCGTGGCTACGGATTTCTGGTGATAGCCAACCGAACACAGCACGACATCGACTCCTAATATCAGGAGAGACGAATCCCTGACAGTCGACCACTGTCTCCATGTGGCTCGGGACTGTACCTAACTAAAACCTGTTTGCACGACTCTTTTGAGCTGTGGTAGGGTAGTAATCAAAGTACAGTGGGAACTCACACGAGATAAATGACGACTTCAGGTCAAAGGACTAACCTGTACTCATGCCACCTGAGAACTTCCACATGACGATAGGTATAATACCATCTAGAAGTTCTCGGTGAGTCCGTCCAGTGTACTCACCTCCAGTGAGCACCTGTATACTATCTTAGGTGACATAACGCCAATGGCTTATGAGACCGGCCACCGTCCCTCGTTGGGGTCTCAAAACGTATACACTAGTCTACTCTGGAATATCGATGCCCGGTCTCGATACTTCTATGACTAGGGATATTTAAGGATGTGCTTATAGGCTACCCAGCTCTCACGTAGATGATCGCCATCATAATGCTAGTAGTTAAGCAAGAATTCTATGGGCTTCATCATTATGTATTAGAGACACGCAATAACAAGTAAAACGTGTACACATCAATGATAAAGACAAACAAGATAGCATACTATCATTTCAAGTAAGATTGTTCTACCTGTATAGGTGCTCCCTCAATTATCATAATCACGTGCCTGCAATTACAATAATTGCCTTGATGGTACTATATCCAACAAAATCAAGTGTTGATTTAATAATTAAATGTATATTTATATATTGATATATTTATATATTAACTAATATCATGCTCACTTAATTATTTCCTTCTCTTTTATTAATATTTATATTTGATATAAATAATGAGATATGTATGTTGATACATGAATGATGGGAGTATAAGAATTACATGAAAAAATGAGAATGGGTCATAGTTGTAGAATTCATGAGATGGTTCTTTTTAATGACTCATTTGTGTGAGTCATTATTTGTTTTAAGACTCATTCTTATTTCTAGTTAAAAATGTTTATTCATGTTTATTTTCAACACACTCTCATCTCCTCCATGCTTCTTCTTCCTCCTCTTGATTTTTTTCAAGTGAAGAATGGAAAATAAAAGAGAAAAATTAAGCGAGTTAATTATTCTACATCTCCTACTAATCATTCTTATCATGTTTAATTAGTTGGCTGCTTCATTTTGATGAGATCAATTTAAAGCTATAGCTTGTGTTGGAGTTATCTCAACGTGGATCATCTTCGGCAAAGATCATAGAGCTGTAGAGTGTTTTTCATCACCCTATTGAGATAGGAATGCACGCCGCTTGTCATGTATATTACAGATTTCCCCTGCCGGGGGTAGGCTAGGGTTTAATGATTGTAGGGATCCGAATCTCCGGCGGCCGCGGACTAAACTGCCGTTAATCACTTCTCGCTTTTGGAGCGAGAGAATCTCAGATTAACATGTCAAACAAATCATGCGAACTTAATATGCAATATGTGCGTGTTGTGCTTGGGAACAAGTTTGAGGGTGCTTCGGGTATATCGGGGTCCTCACAGACTTTTTACGAGGGTCGCGCTATCCGGATAGCAGGCTGGAGGTCAAGGGGGCTAGCATCCCCCTTGCGGGGTGCAGGACAGTGCACCGTTAGAATTTTTTCCACCAAGAGAGGTGATGAGTGTATATATGGCAATTGCATCCGTGATAAGGTGCGCACCTGCCAAAACGCGCACCCTACAAGTGCGCACCTGTCGAGACGGGCACCTAACCAAGGGCAAGCCTAGCAAAGGGCGCACATGATAAGTGCGTGTTTACCTCAATCAGAGTAAAGCTCTGTTTAAATTCCAAGGTGGGAAAAGAAGCAATGCTTCTGTTTTTCTCCAATCAGAGCAAAGCTCTGTCTTGAAAATTAAAGAGAAAATTAAAGTTAAAATAAATGAAGTAGCGTACTCCATAAGAGCAAAGTTCTAAAATAAAAAAATAAAAAAAATTGCGCAAGCGCATGCACAGCGCGACACGTGTCAGCGCAGCGCAACTGTGCGCTGTGCGACACGTGTCCGCGCAGAGCAACTGTGCGCTGCGCGACACGTGTCCGTGCAGCGCAACTGTGCGCAGCGCCAAAAAAAAAACGCTGCTGTGCTGCGCGACACGTGTCAGCGCAGCGCACAGTTGTGCGCTGCGCGACACGTGTCCGCGCAGCGCAACTGTGCGCAGCGCGACACGTGTCCGCGCAGCGCAAAAAAAAAAAAAAAAAAAGATGCTACGCGACACGTGTCAGCGCAGCGCGACACGTGTCACGCTCTGAAGCATTTGCGCCAAGCAGAATTAAAATTCTGAGAAATCTTTTCTGTTCTTGTTAAAACAAGAAGATTTTCTTCTGTAAAACAGAGGCCTTCGGATCAAAGATCCAACGGTGGGGAAAATTCCCCAAATCACTCAGAGAATGATCTCTTTAACAAATTTTAACTAATTTATGTGCACTATAAAAAGGACCCTAGACCTCAATTCAAAGGCATCAACATTTTCTTGAAAAAAAATCAAGAGCTTCAAACAGAGAGAACTCTGAGAAAAATTTCAAGAAAAAGGTAAAAACCTTTATAAGAGAGAAGAAATTTCTTCTAATAGATTATTGATCTAAAAACAAGATCAATGATCTTCACATAATAAATAGTACTTTGCACTTCTTATGAACCACTGGTTCTTTAAAACAGGAAAAAATAAAAATAAATAAAAAATAGTGTTTTGCACTTTTATGAACCTTTGGTTCTCTGAGATAAGAAAAACTTGTTTTTTCTTAGATCTAAATCAAATAGTGCTTTGTACTTCTTTTATGAACCATCGGTTCTTGAATCTAAAAGGTTCTTAAATTAATAGTGCTTTGCACTTTTATGAACCTTTGGTTCTCTGAGATAAGAAAAACAAGAAAAAACTTGTTTTTTCTTAAATCTAAATCAAATAGTGTTTTGCACTTCTTTTATGAACCATTGGTTCTTGAATCTAAAAGATTCTCAAATTAATAGTGCTTTGCACTTATAAATCTGCACTGTTGCGCTCTTTGATTGGCGCAAAGCGCCTGAAAATGCAATGCATTTTCTCTGTTAAAAGGGCCAGGCCCAAATCAAAATGACCTAACAGGCCAAAATAAATTGCAAGGCAATAAATGGGCAGAGCCCAAATAAATTGATACTTTGCATCCTTTATACAAGGGCAGAGCCCAAATAAAATTGATGCCTTGCATCATTCCTAAAAGAACATAGCCCAAAACAAATTGATGCTCTGCATCCTTTCTGGGCAAAGCCTAAATAAAAATAAAAAAGAAATGCAATGCAATGCAAAAGCAAATAAAATGTTGAACATTTTCAACTGGACTTAGCCCAATTTTGGCCGTAAGTCCTTAAATTAAATTGACTGAGCAAAATTGCTCTCTTAAATCAATTTACTACCGGTTCGAGGGTACATCTCCGAACTCCTCTGACACCCGTCGTTGTAATCCTTCAACGACGTCAGAGAGGTGACGGGTCCCAACGACCACACGTATATGGACTGCGGGGTCCTTAAACTCGTGGACCGAAACGTCCTTAAACTAATAATGGACCGAGACGTTCTTAAGCTAATGTCGAACCAAAACGTCCCTAAACTAATAATGGACCACTACGTCCCTAAACTGGAATATGGACCGCAACGTCCTTAAACTACCTATGGACCACTACGTCCCAAAACTGGAACAATAGAGCCCAAATGCTCTTTTGTCGGATCTAAACGATCCCGTTAAGTCGATCTTAGTCCCAAACTGGACTAACGTATCCTTAACAACCGTTTAAGTTGATCTTAGCCTCAAATTTGGCTAACGCAACGTCCTTAAGCTAATGGAGTTGTTTCAGCTATAGGGGTGACCTCCTCATGCCCCTCTGGGGGCAACTTCCCCTACTGGCACCGAGTAAAGAAGGCTGGGGGCAACTTCCCCTCTGGATTTACACCTCCAGCTCCAACGGTGGGGATCGATACTGCTGTTCCAATCGGGAACAGCTTTGAATTGCTGAATACGGTGCGCAGAAACTCTCCTACTGCGATGTTGAAACGAACTCCTTCACCTGTGGAGAATACTCCAGAGAAGAAGCTAGAGCAGCCCCCTCAACGGCTGTCCTCTAAAATTCACAAAGTCTGGCGACAGGTCCAAGAGTCGGCGATCGATCAAGACTGCCTCCGACGACAGAAAAAGATGAAGGTTCGGCAGGGGAAGGATTACTCTGTCAAACCACAAAAAGCAAAAGCTACTTGGGTGCCCACTACAACGGCTCCCTTAACTCCAATCACTCAAAAAAGGAGGCCGCAAAAAGCCCCTGTGTCTTCGGCAAATCGCAAAGACACCGAACACAAACGGCCCAAGTCTGGGGGCAAGGTGGTGCACACTGTTTATATGGATTCTGGAAAGGAGGAAAGCCGCACTTCTACGGGCCACCGACCGCTCACCCGATCTGTGACGAAAGCCCAGGAGCAACAACAAAAGCTTTGTTGGAGATAGTGCCCTCATAGTCAATTATTGGATCGCAGGTACGTGATTGCAATGATTGCGGAGGACCTATCCCGGAAGGACAGTCTTACTCGAGATGATAGTATGCTATCTGGTTTGCCTTTATCAGTCGTGTACATGTTCAGGTGACTGATTGCATGTTACACTTTGATAGAGCCCTTAGGATCTTGCTTTACTACCAACAGTATGATGGCGATCATATACGTGAGAGTTGGGTAGTTTATACGCATATCCTTAATTGTGGTCCCTAGTCATGGGAGTTTCGAGACAGGGCATCGATACTCCGGAGTAGACTAGTGTGTACAGTCGAGACCCCGACGAGGGGCGGTGGCCGGTCTCACAAGCCACTGGTGTCAGTTGGATCACCTAAGATGTATACAGGTGCTCATTGGGTTATGAGTACACCGGACAGGACTCGCCGGGAATCTGCTAGTTAGTATTATATCTACCGTCAGATAGCAGTTCCCTGGTGACATGTGTACAGGTTAGTTCATCGACCTGAGGTCGTCATTTGTCTCGTGTGAGTTCCCACTGTGCTTTGATTTCTACCCTACCACGGCTCAAAGGAGTCGTGCAAACAGGTAGCTTTTGGGTACAGTCCCGAGCCATATGGAGGCACGTGAGCGGATCGGCAGGGGATTCGTCTCTCCCGGTATTGGGGGCGAGATCGTGCTGTGTCTAGGAGAGCCATTACACAAATCCATGGCCATGGTAGGAGATTTACTGGTAGGTACTCCAGTAGTATCTCAGGGTGTTATTGGGCTTCACTCCGACACGACTTATACTGCTATTAGGGGTCTGACGTTACTAGCCCCCTAGGCGGATATGCGATACTCATTGACGAACGGACCGGACTGTATATACATTGTCACTGTTAGGCTCAGTAGGGTTTCTGGATGAGTTCACTCATCGGCCTCCCTTGAGTGCGCTCATCGGTCTCCCTTGAGGTCAGTCCGTGGGCAGCCGTTACGCATTGCTAGTGCCACTGACGGTTTGTGGTTAAACCCACTGCCAGGGTACTGACGAGTCATTAGAGTCCCCCACAGACAGTTTCCCAAGTTCGGGCGAAACGTTGTAGAGGCCGTATGGTTTTATGGCAGGGTTCGGAAAATGCACGTGCGTTTACGCACGTGTTATTTTTCGGGCAGATAATACTGGTCGGATTTGGTTTAAGCCGGATCCGAGTATTATATTGAGTAGATATAATATCTTTGTCTCAGTTGCATTTGTATTCGGTCGTAATACAAATGCGGGTATATTTATACAGTTTCGGGGTTATCCTGAAAGTCGTTTCAGGATCACTTTTGGAAGTTGCCAGTTTCCAGTTTTCTATCAGCCGTCTTTTAACATTTGGTTAAAGACGGATTTATCTTTTCTTGGATGAGAGTGAGTCATGCTTCTAGAAGCTTCTAGAAGGTTCTAGAATTGGAGAGGTGTCATGTGACTCATGCTTTGATTTCTAAACATTCTTGTTTTGGTTAAGATCTTTATGCTTGATATTTCTTCATGATATTTATCCTATGGTCACCCCCCTCTCCTACGGTCACCCCCCTCTCTTTATAAGAGGCCGGCCCCCTCCTCTCTCTCTTATGGTTGTTGATTTCATTTGTAGAAAAGATATGACAGTATTTGGGGTGCATAGAATTTTACAGTTCATACCATCACCCGATTTCCACGGCAACTTCATTAACCGATCGTCCACGGATTTGGACGAAGTGAGACAAAGTCAACTACTCATTCTCTACATCATTCTTGGTCGTCTCTTTTAGCAAACTTGACGATCGAGTTGCCTCGAGTTAGAGGCGGGAGCCCGTTTAAAGAATCGATCATGTGGTGCCACCTCGACGAGAATATCGGAGATCGACGAGATCAGAGCAGCCGCAACGGAGCGTGGGATGATGGTTGAAGAACGAAGGACTCGGATCGTTCGGTACAATCTTCCTACACTCTTTACACTTTGTTAGTTTAGCAATAATGGCAGATCCGGGTTAAAGTATATGATAGCGCCAGTTTAAAAGTTTTTTGTTCCGCATTTGGCGTCTGTAGACTGCCGGGGCGCTAACGTAGACTTACAGTGGTATCGGAGCCTCACCATTTTGCTATGCTAACTTGTGCTAACGCGTTCAAAACATCGATCGAACCGAAAATCAAAAACGGCAAAATCCTTGCTTGACAGTTTCTGTTGTTTTTAAATGGTCTCAGAAATTAATTCTGCATATCTTAAAAATCCGTGCAGGGTTTTTTAAGCGTACGGACAAAATTTGGGCACGCAATCTCACCAGAGCGCCGCGGATTAGCGGCCAAACCCATGGTTTGGCCGCTCATCCGCGGCCGTTCTAGGGGATCAGTGCATCAAATTTTTTCTGTGTGTTCTCTGTTGGATTTTGGGGTTTTTGATAAATATCGTTTTGGCCCAGATTTTGTTACTGTTCACCAGTAAGCTGTGGGGCCCATTTTTTGATATTTGGTCTTTGGTCGATCGAAATTTAAACACGTTAGTTTACAGTGCTTACATTATATCTCCGACCGGGAATGTCATTTGATCGGTAAACCGCGTCCGATTGCTATAGTTCTTTTAGACGGGTTTGCGAACGTGACATTCGCGTTGATGTTCTGTGTTGTGCTGTGATGTTGCGGATTTGTCGTGGTGGATAGCAGTGTGCAATGGTAGTACAGTTTGTGTTTATTTGTACATTTGATATTGCGGGGCGAGCGTCCAACTTGTGGACTGCCGTCACTGCCTGTTGTATAATATTCTTTTGGGGCACGACCAGGTTGCGGTCGATGTACCTATTGTACTATTTTTCATTACTGTACTAGGTTTTGCCCCGAGACGGAGTGCACGGATAGCCGGGTTCTGAGAAGCAACGGGTCCGCATCTCATGGCTTTGGGAGGCAGAGGGGCCCCACTCTAGAATTGGCAGACTATTCACCGCACTCGTAGGGGGTACAGGTTGACCCAAAGAGGGGTGCCCAAGATTACCGGATTCCGTGAAGTGCTGGGTGGTCCATTCACTATGCTGTAGGGGGCTGCCTCGCTTCAGGTTTTGGCGGGTAACTTGCCGCGCCCGTAGGGGTCTAGGTTTCATTGCACAGGCTATCCACACGACAGGGGAACGTCGAGTTTCAGCAGCGGCTCTGTGAAACTCGGGGATCCCAGATTATCTGTATTGTTCTGTGATGCTTATTACTTTTCTGTAATGTTGCATACTATCACGCCTGGAGCGATTATTGTATATTGGTTTATATACTATTAGATGTTGTATATGTTTTACACCCGCGCTAGTCCAGTCCCTGCTCTGTCGTTAGTTAAGTAACCTAACGTGTGATGACGGGACCCAGTGACGAATGCGGATGGCATATACGTACATTTTATTTTCGTTCTTTTCTGGTGTGATTAAATGATGGGACTGCGTTGATTCTGATCAATGCAAAGTAAAACAAACCTGTTTGAGTTGTTGGAATAATTTTAAAAAGGTGTTATTACAAAGACGTTTCTTTTTGTTATGCATAGCGGTATTCGGTGTGAATATCCAGCACCTCATTCGACGAGGCAAGGGCTGATATCCCTTCACCGGGAAAGACCCCTTGGACAGAAGTTTGCGTCAGAGTAATAACTTCACTATAGTCGATTACAAGTTGCTTTGCATAGCGGTATTCAGTGGAATATCCTGCACCTCATTCCATGAGGAAAGAGCCGAGATCCCTTCACCGGGAATGACCTCTTTAGCAAAAGGTTTTCGCCACTATATTTTTATAAAAAGCTATCAGGTTCCTTCAGCGATATCAAGTTCACTACGTTAAAGGTTTTTCGCCAAAAACCAGTCGTAGCCCTCCGTCGTTTCTTATGGATGGTCAGTAGTATTCAAGCTATGTTTGTTGGCTTTCGTCAAGGCATAGTGTTTGGTAGCTGCTGGGTATTCATTTGTTGCATAGATAGATCAGTTGGTTTGGGACAGTCGTATTACCTTGTTGGCTTTCGTCAAGGGTATGTACGGGTGGATTCAAATTAATAAGATAATGACGGGCATAACTTGACATGTGACTTATGATTTGTTGACTTTCGCCAAGGTCATAAGAGCATGGGGCAAGAAAATGATATCGGGAGTTTCTAAAGAAACTGAAACTTGCCAAGTATGCGCATACCTTCTGGAGTATGAATAACGTGGATGCATTCCATCACGTTAACATGCGATGAGAGTTGGATCCCGATTCCCACTGATGAGTTGGTTTACTCTTCGGGTGATCCCGATTGATTCTTCTTTAGGTTTGGAGGAGAATTTGACAGGATAATGGGAGGTTTCCGGATTAGATAAAGAGATGACCATTCTGATCTAGGTTAGAGTGCACGCAGAGTGTTTCTTTTCTCTCTCTCTCTTTGGCAGCGACCTTTGACCGACCCAAGACTATGACTCAGTGACCAGGTTGACCGAACCTTCTTAAAATACTGGCTTTTGGATTGTCTGAGTTGCATAAGTCATTGCCACTCCTTCTTTCACCCTTTGCATTTCTCAGAACACCCGTATTACTACGGATATCCACTTCCATTGGATAGATCCATCGTATGGTTATATACGAACTCGAAGGGACTTCTTCGGGGATGGATCCAGGTTCAGGAGAAATAGAATTGGTTTATTCAGTTGTCTTTTATTATCACCTTCTCTCAGGTTGCGAGAGCTCCTTGGTTTAGGAGAGTACACCTAATACGCCTATTGGATAGTCTTATTCCAAACCATAGGCTGGTGCCGAAAGGTAGGGAATGAAGAAAACCAATTAGCCTAAGTAGGGTGTGCAGAAGGTAATATGTAAAGATAAAATAAAGGGATTAGAAAGAGGGCAAAGTAAATTGCGACTGATATCATTCACGACCAAAACCACGTACTTCATCGCCACTCCTATTTCACCTTTAAAAGAATAAGGTATTATTCAGTTGTCTTTTATCATCACCTTCTCTCAGTTGCGAGTACTCCTTGGTTTAGGAGGGTACACCTATTATGCTTACTGGATAGTCTTCTTCCAAACCATAGGCTGGTGCCGAACGGTAGGGAAGGAAGAAAACCATTTAGCCTAACGATGGTGTACAGAAGGTAATGACTAAAGACAAATAAAGTGATTTGGAGAGATGGCAATAAAATATACGGTTGAAGTCATGAATTGGATTATGGAAGAGGCATTGCTATGAATACCAGGATACCCCTACGAAACATTTTCATGTTTCAGTGCATTGTTAAAGGAAAAACTGTTTTCCCGATTAGACACTTACTCCAAGGGTATGTATTTACCAGGTTTCATTCTCATATCTGTATGGTTTTACAGATGATGATTGGGAGTAAGATATTGGGAATTAGGTGATCATCCTCATTATATCGGAATTCGTTGAAATTGGTGATATTTGAGGAAATCGCCAGGGTACAGTTTTCCACTTACGACGCACAGGTTTTGAGTTGTTTAACTCAGCGGACTTATACAGAGTATTGTATGTTGTCCAGTGTCCATCAGGACAAAGGGGTAGGTCCTCGTACTATGTTCTATTTACTTATAACTTCTCTAGTATTTAGACGAGTGTTTCGTAGAAATACAAGGTCTAAGTTTTGAGAAGTTGTGGGTATAAGAATAAAGTAGAGAACCAGGTATCACAAGTATCGGGATTCTTCAAAAAGATCGAAGATGTAGATTCTTGTGATTGGTATTCAGATGATAGTGATGGTTTTGAGAAACGTGTTTCTCTTTCAGGTTACTCATAAGTGGATGGATTCCTAAATTGAGTAATGCTGATTAGCCTCTTTCCATTAAGTTGATATGCACTGGAGACAGCTGCATGGATTGAATATGGTTCCAATTAAATAAGTGCCAAAGTTTCTGTATTGGATATAGAATGGATCGTACCTTAAAAGAAATTAAGGTACGGGGAGTTGTCCAGCTTATGCTTAAAACCAGACTCTGGATAACTCAGGGCACAATTCTGTAATGGCTGTTTGTGGGTTAACCCTGGCTATGACGAGGGTTGATATTCTACCATTTGGAAGATCAATAGTGATATTGTTCTTGACTCGCCACAGTTTTAGTAAAAATGGATCTTTTTCAGAAAACAGTAGTGGGAGTATGGTAGAACTGGAAGTGATTCCAGAACCGCGAACGATTATGGAAAATTTAATAGGACCTATACATTCAATCAGGTTTGACATTCCAATAGCCACTCCGCAGGTATGGTAGATAACCTCAGATGCCCGAGAGGTACTTCGGTAGCCTCAGAGACGGTGATAGGGAGGTTCTTATCTACCAAGACTTGACACAATTGTTGTTCCAGGCTATGAGACCCGGTAGGAGGGTTGTCGTAGTCAATGGGAGCAGCGGAAGCATAGTGGGCAAGATGCTTATATCTATTTATAGACTTGAGCAGTTATAGCGGAGATAGATCATCTAATTTTGATGTGACAGTCATAGGTTTGACTTCAATCAGAATAGGGGATGGATCAGTTAAGGAGGTAGTAGTGTGTGATGTCATGGTATCTGGATGACATACACAGAGTAGGAAGTAAAATTCCTATACTACGATCGGTTGTACTGTGGTCGTCACACAGTTGTTTCTCCAGACAGGATATGGATATAATATTTGACATTCTGGTTTCTAGATCTATGGTTTTAGATCTGGATTTGGGTAGTTTCCCAATGTGGGTACTTTGACAGATATTCTAATGGTTTTTAGAATAGATGACTCCTAGCATGGTGGTGTACCTGCAGGTAATGGAGTCACCCTCTCTAAAGGTGTCTTACAGACTAAAGGGGAGAGGGATGTGCATGATTGGCAGATCACTTGCTTAGGCAATTGAGTCAATCATGAGATGTCAAGTACCACACCAAATGTTGGTTTTGCACTAGATGCAATAAGTTTGTATTAATCCAATCCTGGAGAAACATAAGGAGCAGTTTTAGAACATAAGTACATGTTCTACGGATTTGATGACGGCAGCCTCCTTCGGGAGACGGTTATCATTCCAGGCTTCAAAGGTGACATGGTTGACAGAGTGATTGTCAGAGTTATAGTTTTCCCTCTGACGAAGAGGGACGGTATTATGGACAGGTGGTCCAAGAGGATACTGTGGGAAGCAAGGTGCCCGATACTGATTAGGTTCAGTGATCGATTCGGTCTAAGAAGTTTGGATATGGAGTTCATTTATGAACTAAGGTCCCATCAGATATCCAGATATGTTCTAAGACAGGTATTACTCAATTCGGGAGATGGTTTTCTCCACGAACTTGAGATTAAGAGAGATATAGAAAGATACTTCTAGGCGGATCCACTCACTGAGGCTATTTCTCGAACACAATAGTTTTACAAACGGGCTTTGTGAAACTGATTAGTAGAGGAGTTGGATGTTCGGTTTCACACGGGCTGTGAGTAGTCGACATCGCAATATTAGCCTTGAGTGCAAGTGGGAGATTGTTGGAGATAGTGCCCTCATAGTCAATTATTGGATCGCAGGTACGTGATTGCAATGATTGCGGAGGACCTATCCCGGAAGGACAGTCTTACTCGAGATGATAGTATGCTATCTGGTTTGCCTTTATCAGTCGTGTACATGTTCAGGTGACTGATTGCATGTTACACTTTGATAGAGCCCTTAGGATCTTGCTTTACTACCAACAGTATGATGGCGATCATATACGTGAGAGTTGGGTAGTTTATACGCATATCCTTAATTGTGGTCCCTAGTCGTGGGAGTTTCGAGACAGGGCATCGATACTCCGGAGTAGACTAGTGTGTACAGTCGAGACCCCGACGAGGGGCGGTGGCCGGTCTCACAAGCCACTGGTGTCAGTTGGATCACCTAAGATGTATACAGGTGCTCATTGGGTTATGAGTACACCGGACAGGACTCGCCGGGAATCTGCTAGTTAGTATTATATCTACCGTCAGATAGCAGTTCCCTGGTGACATGTGTACAGGTTAGTTCATCGACCTGAGGTCGTCATTTGTCTCGTGTGAGTTCCCACTGTGCTTTGATTTCTACCCTACCACGGCTCAAAGGAGTCGTGCAAACAGGTAGCTTTTGGGTACAGTCCCGAGCCATATGGAGGCACGTGAGCGGATCGGCAGGGGATTCGTCTCTCCCGGTATTGGGGGCGAGATCGTGTTGTTTCTAGGAGAGCCATTACACAAATCCATGGCCATGGTAGGAGATTTACTGGTAGGTACTCCAGTAGTATCTCAGGGTGTTATTGGGCTTCACTCCGACACGACTTATACTGCTATTGGGGGTCTGACGTTACTAGCCCCCTAGGCGGATATGCGATACTCATTGACGAACGGACCGGACTGTATATACATTGTCACTGTTAGGCTCAGTAGGGTTTCTGGATGAGTTCACTCATCGGCCTCCCTTGAGTGCGCTCATCGGTCTCCCTTGAGGTCAGTCCGTGGGCAGCCGTTACGCATTGCTAGTGCCACTGACGGTTTGTGGTTAAACCCACTGCCAGGGTACTGACGAGTCATTAGAGTCCCCCACAGACAGTTTCCCAAGTTCGGGCGAAACGTTGTAGAGGCCGTATGGTTTTATGGCAGGGTTCGGAAAATGCACGTGCGTTTACGCACGTGTTATTTTTCGGGCAGATAATACTGGTCGGCTTTGGTTTAAGCCGGATCCGAGTATTATATTGAGTAGGTATAATATCTTTGTCTCAGTTGCATTTGTATTCGGTCGTAATACAAATGCGGGTATATTTATACAGTTTCGGGGTTATCCTGAAAGTCGTTTCAGGATCACTTTTGGAAGTTGCCAGTTTCCAGTTTTCTATCAGCCGTCTTTTAACATTTGGTTAAAGACGGATTTATCTTTTCTTGGATGAGAGTGAGTCATGCTTCTAGAAGCTTCTAGAAGGTTCTAGAATTGGAGAGGTGTCATGTGACTCATGCTTTGATTTCTAAACATTCTTGTTTTGGTTAAGATCTTTATGCTTGATATTTCTTCATGATATTTATCCTATGGTCACCCCCCTCTCCTACGGTCACCCCCCTCTCTTTATAAGAGGCCGGCCCCCTCCTCTCTCTCTTATGGTTGTTGATTTCATTTGTAGAAAAGATATGACAGTATTTGGGGTGCATGGAATTTTACAGTTCATACCATCACCCGATTTCCACGGCAACTTCATTAACCGATCGTCCACGGATTTGGACGAAGTGAGACAAAGTCATCTACTCATTCTCTACATCATTCTTGGTCGTCTCTTTTAGCAAACTTGACGATCGAGTTGCCTCGAGTTAGAGGTAGGAGCCCGTTTAAAGAATCGATCATGTGGTGCCACCTCGACGAGGATATCGGAGATCGACGAGATCAGAGCAGCCGCAACGGAGCGTGGGATGATGGTTGAAGAACGAAGGACTCGGATCGTTCGGTACAATCTTCCTACACTCTTTACACTTTGTTAGTTTAGCAATAATGGCAGATCCGGGTTAAAGTATACGATAGCGCCAGTTTAAAAGTTTTTTGTTCCGCATTTGGCGTCTGTAGACTGCCGGGGCGCTAACGTAGACTTACAAGCTTCAGGAAATGATGACTACAATGGCTGCACTCACTGAGCCAAAAGAAAGCTCTGAAACGTCTTCGAATGAGCGTCAAGAACAAGAAACCGACGCTGACTTTTTACGCAGAGTCCTCGAAAAGAGGGACAAAGAAGCTGTAGAGCAAGCGGCTAACATAAAACAGATGGCGCTCCTCTTCCAAAATATGGTAGAGATGATGTTACAGCCGGACCCTCCTGCTGAAGATCCTCCGATCGTCCTTGAAGACGACAGGGGAGAAACGTCAAATCCTCCGCCGGCTCTGTCAACAGCCAAGGAGGAGGCAATCTCCAAAGTTGACCTAGACGAATATATAGCTCAGCAGATCCGGGTTCATCAGGCGAATGAAGCGGCTGGGCAAATTGTTAGAACCGGACGACCGTATCCGAGCTGGTATGACCAAATCAGTTACCCGCCAGGATATACAATCCCTAAATTCCACGTATATAAAGGGACAGGGAATCCGCATCAGCATGTCGCTCAATTCAGGGCCTTATGCGGCAATACTGGAGGCGATGACAAATTGTTGCTACGTCAATTCGTCGGCAGCTTAGCAGAAACAGCCTTTGAATGGTATTCGGAGCTACCTAACGACTCTGTCAAAACATTTGCAGAGATGGAACTGCTGTTTACACAAAGATTCGCGAGTACTAGTGAACGCACCCCGATTACAGCACTGATAAATGCCAGGATAAGGCCCGGCGAAACGTGGGTCCAATACGCAACACGATGGCGAAACCTATGGTCGAAATGCGAACAACGCATAGAAGAGGCACCTGCGGTAGGCATGTTTGTGGGCACTCTCGATCCGCAAGCGGCCATCTCCCAGTTCATGATGTTTTTCAAGCCGACCATCTTCCAGGCCTTGATTGACAAGCTGGCCCAAATGGACCAGATGGGCCATAGGCCTTCTTCTTCAAAGACAGAGCCTTGGAATGAAAAGGGCAAAGGGAAGGCAACCTTCGTTGCCAATACTCAACAACGGTCGAACAACTCAAAGCCGGTCGTTCGCCAAAACAACGTGCGCCCAAGACCATCCCTCGAAGAGAGGCTGGGACGTCCTTACTCATTTCCGCAGAATAAAACGAGAAGACTGTTTGAGCTGGCAGTGCGCAACAGACTTATTAATCTGCCGAGTCCAAAGCGTCTGTCGCAGCCAGGCGATCTTAATAATCCCAATTATTGCCCTTACCACCAAACGGTAAGTCACCCGATTGAGGATTGTTTCGTCTTTAAGGGATGGATCGAGGATCAATACCTACAAGGCAAGTTCACGCTGTCTGAAAACTGGAAGGTAAACCCACCACAGCCGCACTCTCCAAAGAAGACGGACACGCCGGGGGCAGTTTGTTCTTTAGTCAAGGATGAAAACGATGGAGAAAACTCATCAGATGAATCCGAAGACTACGTAGCGACTTGTCATGTGATTTCTCACTCACTGACAGATAATAAAGAAGCTTCTTGCGCCGAGAAACCAATGGCGAACCCCGAACCGGAAATTCTACAGCCATCAGACGAGTTGATCGATGTCTTCCTAAATGAAATTCGTCTGAAAGCAAAAGCCAATCAAGAGCGTGAAATAGCCATATTGGAAATAGCCAAAGCATTCCCGTCAAATCAAAAGCCATACACTGCGGGTAAAAGCAAATTCAAGACGAGGAAAAGGTTCGCCAAAGCTCTATCAGTAGGAATGAAGTTACCGCACTCTGAAGAAAATACCTTCTCTGAGGTAGAAATGCACCCTAACTTCTGTTTATATCATCAGAAGATTATACATCCTACCGAAGACTGCGAATCCTTTAACTGTTGGTGGCAAGGGTATGTCGCTCAAAAGAAACACTTCGACAGGACAAAGTGTGAAGCTTGTGGACATCGGAAAAATGCGATATATGAGCGCAAAGGAGCTGCCGCCGACTGTCATATAGCCGACTTCAAGGGATCGCAAATTATCACCTTTGGAAGCGACTCTGACGAAGAAGCTACCCCCAACTCTTCCCCCGGGGAATCTATTTCAAAAACAAAGGAACTGAAAAGCTGCGAGAATGTTCAGCCATGCAATCGCATGCTACTCAAAAAAAAATCCCGGCCCCGCAAACAACGGAGAGAACAAAAAGGATAAAGGAAAAGGAAAAACGGCTTTCGTCGCCAATGCTCAACAGCAATCAAGTGGCCCTAGACCGGTTGCTTGCCAAAGCAACAAGCGGTAACCCCTCCAGGAAAAGTTGAAACGTCCTTACTCGTTTCCGCAAGATAAAACAAGGGAACTGTTCGAGCTGGCAGTGTGCGACAGACTCATCAATCTGCCGGGTCCAAAACGTCCGTTGCGGCCATGCGATATTAAGAATCCTAATTATTGCCCTTACCACCAAACAGTAGGTCACCTGATCGAGGACTGCTACGTCTTCAAAAACTAGGTTGAAGACCAATACCAACAGGGCAAGTTTGCGCTGTCTGAGAACTGGAAGGTGAGTCCGCCACAACCGCACGCTCCGAAGAAGATGGATACGCCGGGGGCATCATGTTCATTCATGGAGAAGGACTCATAGACCGAAAAGTCAATAAACCAGATATTCGCCTCAAATACGGCGACAATGGACCGAAATGTCCTTAAACTAATAGCGGACCGAGACGTCCTTAAACTAATAGCAGACCGAAACATCTTTAAACTAATACCGCAACATCCTTAGGCTGACGAGATAAAAAAAATAAAAATAAAAAAATATAAAATAAAAAAACGGTATGTCCATAAGCAAAAAAGGCACGGATGAAAACCCGAAAGGGCTCCGTGAGTAAAAACAGCACGACTACCGGCGAGTGTTCGTGAAAACCCGAAAGGGAAAGACCTCGTAAAAAAAAAAGAAGAAGAAGAAAATAAAAAGAATAAAAGAAAAAAAAACGGTATGTCCATAAGCAAACGGGCACGGATGAAAACCCGAGAGGGCTCCGTGAGTAAAAACAGCAGGACTACCGGCGAGTGCTTGTGAAAACCCGAAAGGGCGCAACCTCGTTAAGAAACACTTATAGGGGCCTCTCGACCCTATAAGGAGAAACCACCCGCGTGAGATCCTTACGACTCACAAGGGAACAACACACTTAGGAATCCCCACGATTCCTAAGGAAAAAATACACTTGCGAGATCCTCACGACTCGTGAGGAGAAGGCTCTTATGGGACCCTCACGGCTCGTAAGATTTGAAAGTCTTAAGCTACAGAGACCTAAACCTGTGCTTAAGCAACCCCCACAACTTTCGACATTGCCCTATAAGTGGTCTTATATTGGCCATTGTATACAATCAACGGGCGCGAATAAACATTTCCCTAACCAAGTCCCATCCGAGACTAGGGATATGTTTGCATGGTGAACAACCCTTGTAAATCCTCTCGACTTACAAGGAGAAAACCCTCCTGTAGGATCCTTACGACTTACAGAGGAACAAAATACTTAGGAACCCTCATGATTCCTAAGGAGAAAATACACCTACAAGATCCTCACGACTTGTAGGGAGAAATACCTTTGTGAGACCCTTACGGCTCATGAAGTCAAAAGCCTTAGCCGACAAGACCTTAACCCTGGTCGCTGAGCCACCTTTGTTTGACATCGACAAAGGTAGGTGATGATTCGCTCCTGGCCATATCCCAGTTGTAACGGTGCTGATGCCGAAATCGGTGTCTAATTTCAGGTTTACGGCGAAAAGCCAGTAAGCCGCACATGCATACGAAATAGCCGAAATGATGGGGCAACTTGCAATAAAAAGCAGTAAGTAAAATATATGCATGCGAAATAGCCAAAATGATTGGGCAACTCGCAATAAAAAGCAGCGAGTAAAAATAAAGTAAACAGCCGAAATGATTGGGCACCGCAAAAAATAGCCAAAATGATTGGGCAATCGCGACCTTCGCGATATAAAGCTGAAATGATAGAGCATCGCGGAAAGAATAAAAAAAATGAAAGAATGAAACTTTTTGCCCTACAGGTGAAATCACATCGATCCCTGTATACAATCCAGGGGCACAGATAAAGAGGGAACCATACCTTCCCAACAGGCTCCATCAGAAAGCGAAGCCAAATCTCGACGGTTCATAGACAACCTAGAGACAATCTCGACATTTGTCGCAATATTACAGACACGATGTCAACAAATGAAGCAAACGAAGATCCCGAGCTTCAGGGTCTCGACGTCAACATCGACAACTTAGAGATCACCAACGGCGTTTTTCCTCACTCCAACTAGATGCAGACATGACGTCAACAACCGACCTCAGAATCGCAACGAAACGAAATCATGGCAAAGTCTCTAGTTCCAAATCTCAATGGCCACATCTGCAGCCTGGAGACCAACAACGGTGTGCCTCCTCATTCCAGCAAGACACAGATGTTACACCATCAAGCGGAGCGATGGCAAAATCCCAGCTTCACCTCAACATTCGCCTCGATACAGTAGACGCAATGTCAACAACAGCGTTCCTCCGCAGTCCAGCTGGAGGCAGATGCAACGTCAACAAAAGACTTCACGGTCAAAACAAAGTAGAGTGACGGCAAAATCCCAACTCCACCTCAGCATTCGTCTCGTTACAACAGATGCAATGTCAACAACGGCGTTCCTTCGCAATCCAGCAGGATGCAGACGCAACGTCAAAACAAAGCGGAGTGACGGCAAAATCCCAACTCCACCTCAGCATTCGTCTTGATACAGCAGACGCAATGTCAACGACGGCGTTCCTCCACAGTCCAGCAGGATACGGATACAACGCCGAAAAAAGACCTCACGGTCAAAACAAAGCAGAGCTGCGGCAAAATCCCAGCTCCACCTTGATGTTCATCTCGATACAGCAGACGAAATGTCAACCCCATCATTCTTCCTCCAACAGGGATTCGGACGTGACAAAGCAAACGAAACGAAGGCCACATTCCTAGCTTCAACGTCTTTACGGTAACTCACATAAAACCAGAAAGACAATCGGAGATCATCTCGCACCAGCACAGAGCTGTCACCACCTCGACGTTCGTCTCGATACAGCAGACGAAATGTCAACCCCATCATTCTTCCTCCAACAGGGATTCGGACGTGACAAAGCAAACGAAGCGAAGGCCACATTCCTAGCTTCAACGTCTTTACGGTAACTCACATAAAACCGGAAAGACAATCAGAGATCATCTCTCACCAGCACAGAGTGGTCACCACCTTGACGTTCGTCTCGATACAGCAGACGAAATGTCAACCCCAGCATTCTTCCTCCAACAGGATTTGGACACACCAAAGCAAACGAAGCGAAGGCCACATTCCTAGCTTCGACGTCTTGACGGTAACTCATATAAAACCGGAAAGACAATCAGAGATCATCTTGCACCAGCACAGAATGGTCACCACCTCGACGTCCGTCTTGATACAGCAGACGAGATGTCACCCCAACGTTCGTCTCGACACAGCAGACGCAACGCCATTAAACGAATGGAGCCACGGCAAAATCCCTAGTTCCAAACCTCGACGGTTCACCAGCAACCTAGAGACAACCTCGACGTCCGTCTCGATACAGTAGACGAGATGTCACCCCGACGTTCGTCTCGACACTTCAGACGCAACGTCATCAAACGAGTGGAGCCACGGCAAAATCCCTAGTTCCAAACCTCGGCAGTTCACCAGTAACCTAGAGACAACCTCGACGTCCGTCTTGATACAGCAGACGAGATGTCACCCCAACGTTCGTCTCGACACAGCAGATGCAACGTCATCAAACGAATGGAGCCACGGCAAAATCCCTAGTTCCCACCGCAACATTCGTCTCGATACAGCAGACGCAATGCCAGCAAACGAAGCAAAGGCCAAATTCCTAGCTTCAGGGTCTTGACGACAACTCACATAAAGCCCGAAAGAC
This sequence comes from Agapanthus africanus, assembly GCA_030015575.1. NCBI lineage: Eukaryota > Viridiplantae > Streptophyta > Magnoliopsida > Asparagales > Amaryllidaceae > Agapanthus > Agapanthus africanus. The sequence goes on along the minus strand of JASDDO010000010.1, from coordinate 511,932,115 downwards.
TATCGGAGATCATCCCCACACCAGCGCGGAGTGGTTATGACTCATCGGGGCTCACCAAAATAAGCCTAACCTCAAGTAAAAAGCGACATGGCAAATTCTTAACGCTTGCTCTTCCGACGGTCAAACTGCCAAGGAGGATTTCTTGAAGACGTCTTGTCCAGCCCCCGAAGGGATCAGAGACACGGCAGTCGCAGGGCTACTCGAACAGCACGATTGCCTATCGAGGACTATATCAGCTTATGCGACGGTACGATGGCCAAAACCTTAAGTACCACCAACCTTAACGGGCTTCTGTCGTAAAGAGCAGAGGTTAAATGCGATGTTAAGATGTTCTTGGGAGAAACGCTCGATTCGTCTCGACTTGTGGAAAAAATTGTTGAGGCGGCTCGACTCGTGAGATAAAGCCTTAGGCAGTGGGCATAAAAGAAGCCTGTTTCCTAAGCACTGGGACCCTGCAAGTTGGCCCAAAACGGTCTCTTGCATACCATCCACGGTTCTCACTCTCCAACATCAAACTTCGACAAGGAGGGAAACAACCGCTTACAAGTCCTCTCGACTCGTAAGAGGGAAAAATTCTCTTGTAGGATCCTTACGACTTACAAGAGAAAACCACACTTAGGAATCCTCACGATTCCTAAGGAGAAAAACCCACCTACGAGATCCTCTCGATCCGTAGGGAGAAAAGTCTCTATGAGACCCTCACGGCTTATAGAGTTGAAAAATCTTAGGCAGCGGATCTGAACCTGCGGCCTAAGCCCTCGCTATCTCGTGAAGAAATCAAGAAGCTTACTCTATTACCTGCTAATTGTGACGACATGCTGAGAAAGAGGAAAAGCAACAGAAAGAGCATCCGATTTACATTTGATCAAGCGTTCAAGACACATTCATTCATGCATGGGCAAAAAGACTCAGGACAAAAGATATATAATAAAGACAAGCTGGGATATAAAAAAATTTCCATTAATATTGCCCGAAGTTCTTATAGTCATAAAAACAATAAACGAAAGTTATAATGGAATAACCTCAGATCCAGGGCATGGATTGAGGAATTCAAAAGCGACCCTATCTATGACTTTCCAAGCCTCGCGGACCATCCTAGTGTGCTTCCTTTCGTGAGCACAAGCGTCAGGGTCCCTCCCGATGTCTTCCACCCTCCGATAAGCAGCGAGTATGGCAGACTGTTGAAAGATCTCGTGTAAGAGGTCAATAAGACTGTCTCGCCGTCTCTTCGAGATAAAGTTCAATAGGTACACAGAGTGCACCTTGTCCTCAGCGGCATCCAACGCCCTAAGCGGCACACCGGAACAGAATAGGGGAAGCGCTTCCCAGATAGCTCCCACGATAAGTTTAAGAAGAGAGGAACGTCGGGGAAGCAGTGGGCCATTGTATGCGTCGAAGCGACTCATTATTTCAGCACACTCCTCGTTTGTGAACTCCCTATTTTGAAAGCGGCCAAGTCGGCGGATGTCCTCATGAGAGATGATCTCGTTAAGAGCATACATGTGGGCGTTCATTGTTCCTATGAAAGAGGATCAACAGAATTATAAGAAAGACTGATTAAGCAAAACGATATAATGCACTGAGAAATAAAATGTCATCTTTAAGTTCCAAGATCCATGAAGAATTCTTAAGAGTTCTTCTATATGATTTGGGAGGAGCAAAACTCCATTAATGAATTAAGAAAATCCAAGGAAAATCTTTCAGAGAGCAGAGCTCTATGGAACCCTAGTAGGGTCCCCTTTAGTTCTCTTCAGATCCTTTTAAGACCTGTAGAGCAAAGCTCTGCTAAGTGAAACCCTAAATAGGTTTCCTTTAGATCTGGGATCTATTGAGAGCGAGGCTCTATCAATGAAAATTAATTTAATTTAATTTAATCCAAATTAAAATTTTCAACTAAAAGTTTTAAGAGTTTAACTCTTAAAGTTCTTGAAAATAAAGAGCGGGGCTCTGAGTTCTGAAAGTAAAAATTTAGAGATGAGAATCATCTAAGGAACCAAAGGTCCTATTTATAGGCATCAAGTGCCCTTTCATCTATCAAGGGATGGCGCGACGGTTCGAAGTCTGCCACCGCTGCGCTCACGTTAGGAGGCCACGTAAGCGCAACGGTGGGGGGGTATTTGTTTACCTCAATCAGAGCAAAGCTCTGTTTAAATTCCAAGGTGGGAAAAGAAGCAATGCTTCTGTTTTTCTCCAATCAGAGCAAAGCTCTGTCTTGAAAATTAAAGAGAAAATTAAAGTTAAAATAAATGAAGTAGCGTAATCCATAAGAGCAAAGCTCTAAAAAAAAATAAATAAAATTGCGCAAGCGCATGCGCTGCGCGACACGTGTCAGCGCAGCGCAACTGTGCGCTGCGCGACACGTGTCCGCGCAGCGCAACTGTGCGCAGCGCCCAAAAAAAAAAACGCTGCTGTGCTGCGTGACACGTGTCAGCGCAGCGCACAGTTGTGCGCTGCGCGACACGTGTCCGCGCAGCGCAACTGTGCGCAGCGCAAAAAGAAAAAAAAAAGATGCTGCGCGACACGTGTCAGCGCAGCGCGACACGTGTCACTCTCTGGAGCATTTGCGCCAAGCAGAATTAAAATTCTGAGAAATCTTTTCTGTTCTTGTTAAAACAAGAAGATTTTCTTCTGTAAAACAGAGGTCTTCGGATCAAAGATCCAATGGTGGGGAAAATTCCCCAAATCACTCAGAGAATGATCTCTTTAACAAACTTTAACTAATTTATGTGCACTATAAAAAGGACCCTAGACCTCAATTCAAAGGCATCAACATTTTCTTGAAAAAAAATATCAAGAGCTTCAAACAGAGAGAACTCTGAGAAAAATTTCAAGAAAAAGGTAAAAACCTTTATAAGAGAGAAGAAATTTCTTCTAATAGATTATTGATCTAAAAACAAGATCAATGATCTTCACATAATAAATAGTGCTTTGCACTTCTTATGAACCACTGGTTCTTTAAAACAGGAAAAAATAAAATAAATAAAAAATAGTGCTTTGCACTTTTATGAACCTTTGGTTCTCTGAGATAAGAAAAAACTTGTTTTTTCTTAGATCTAAATCAAATAGTGCTTTGCACTTCTTTTATGAATCATCGGTTCTTGAATCTAAAAGGTTCTTAAATTAATAGTGCTTTGCACTTTTATGAACCTTTGGTTCTCTGAGATAAGAAAAACAAGAAAAAACTTGTTTTTTCTTAGATCTAAATCAAATAGTGCTTTGCACTTCTTTTATGAACCATTGGTTCTTGAATCTAAAAGATTCTCAAATTAATAGTGCTTTGCACTTATAAATCTGCACTGTTGCGCTCTTTGATTGGCGCAAAGCGCCTGAAAATGCAATGCATTTTCTCTGTTAAAAGGGCCAGGCCCAAATCAAAATGACCTAACAGGCCAAAATAAATTGCAAGGCAATAAATGGGCAGAGCCCAAATAAATTGATACTTTGCATCCTTTATACAAGGGCAGAGCCCAAATAAAATTGATGCCCTGCATCATTCCTAAAAGAACATAGCCCAAAACAAATTGACGCTCTGCATCTTTTCTGGGCAAAGCCTAAATAAAAATAAAAAAGAAATGCAATGCAAAAGCAAATAAAATGTTGAACATTTTCAACTGGACTTAGCCCAATTTTGGCCGTAAGTCCTTAAATTAAATTGACTGAGCAAAATTGCTCTCTTAAATCAATTTACTACCGGTTCGAGGGTACATATCCGAACTCCTCTGACACCCGTCGTTGTAATCCTTCAACGACGTCAGAGAGGTGACGGGTCCAACGACCACACGTATATGGACTGCGGGGTCCTTAAACTCGTGGACCGAAACGTCCTTAAACTAATAATGGACTGAGACGTCCTTAAGCTAATGTCGAACCAAAACGTCCCTAAACTAATAATGGACCACCACGTCCCTAAACTGGAATATGGACCGCAACGTCCTTAAACTACCTATGGACCACTACGTCCCAAAACTGGAACAATAGAGCCCAAATGCTCTTTTGTCGGATCTAAACGATCCCGTTAAGTCGATCTTAGTCCCAAACTAGACTAATGTATCCTTAACAACCGTTTAAGTTGATCTTAGCCTCAAATTTGGCTAACGCATCCTTAAACCTTCAAACAGACTTTAGTCCCAAATTGGACTATAAATTCCCCCAATCAACTTTGGCTTAAGGGTACATCTCTGAACTCCTCTGACATTTGTCGTTGTAATCCTTCAACGTCGTCAGAGAGGTGACGGGTCCCGACGACCATACATGAAATGGACCACTATGTCCCTAAACTGGAACAATAGAGCTGATTGCTCTTTTGTCGGATCTAAACGATCCTGTTAAGTTGATCTTAGTCTCAAATTAGACTAACGTATCCTTAACAAACGTTTGAGTTGATCTTAGCCTCAAACATGGCTAACGCATCCTCAAACCAAAACCCTAAACCCAAATCTAAGAAAACACGGATTTGGACTAATCCACGTCCTACGGGCGACGACATAAATTGGTCTCCGTATACAATCCACGGGCAATCACAAACAAAAAAAATACCCACGACACGAAGTGAAATTCTGGAGAAGGAGAAAGTTGTTACCGCGAAGCGGTAGCGTAATTAACTGCAGGGGCTTGCGCCTGCAGGGAAGAGCGTCCCCACAATCAAAAACCCCTCAAGCGAGGGGGAATCTGACGAAGTCTGCTACATCGGCCGCATCCGTCTAAACCTCCGATACACGGTGCCATAAATCAACTTGATATCTTCGGAGAGGTGGACAGATAGCACCAATTAGCATCTGCCCCGAACCTCAGGCGAGACGTCCTCATGTCTCGGCCGCCGTTCGAAAGGGAACGGTGCGCATTTGCTGAGACGAGCACCTAGCAAGGTGCACACTTGACAAGGTGTGAGGGAGTGAAGGGGGGCAAAGGGTCCTGAATGGGCCAAAAGGTCCCAAATAGGCCAAAAGATCCAATAAGGTGTGTATTTAGAGAAGTGCGCACCTAGCGAGGTGCAGACTTAAGCTTGTGTGCACTTAGCTCGATGTGTATCCAACGCGGTGCGCACCTAGCCAAATGGGCACCTAGCACGGTGCAAGTAGGGTCGAAACCCAATGAAACAATAGTCCAAAAACACTAAGACTTTGACTTTTGAAGATCAAAAGAGCATCTTTTTCCCCTTTTCAAAGCCTCTTGACGTGCATACTTAAAATTTTCAAAGCCTCCTGACGTGCTCACGTACAAAAAAAGAGGAAGAGAGAAAGAGAGACTTGAAAACAAAGAGCAGCTCAAAACTCAAGGTTTTGTTCTTGGGAATTCAAGACTAAGATCCATATTAGTTATCAAATCATTATGGGGGGTCTTTTATAAGCTTACATCTTTTACATTTTAGCCCCATGGCTTGTAAAAATTAGCTTTTTCCTATTTAAAACAAAAATTACATTTAATCTCTGTCTTTTCTTCTTCTCTTTTTGACCGGTCTCTTTTCATGCTTGGGCTTAGGCTCGAGTCCACTTGGCTCAAGCTTGGGTTTGTGCCCACTTGGCGTTTTGACTTTAATTTTGGTTTTGGTTTTGAACTTAAATTTGATTTCTAATTTTGGCAAATGGGTATAATTTTCGACCCCAACAAAGTACCCCCATCAATAAATGTACACCGCGCATATGGGTTGTGTGCATGAAATTGATGGATTTCTGCGCTATATGGAGATTGATTTTGATTTGGTTTCCTTTTGACAACGTAGATGTCGATACTGCCTTTTGAGCAACATAGACGATCGATACTGCCATTTTTGCAACGTGGACGGTCGGTGCTGCCATTTTTGCAACATGGACGGTCAGTGATGCTGCCATTTTTTCCACTTGGACGGTCGGTACTGCCATTTTTGCGACTTGGACGGTCGGTGCTTGATTTTACTTGCTCCGCTTCTTGTAGTTTTAGGGTCGAAATTGACTTGCTCCGCTTCTTGCGGTGTCAGGATTGGATTTGACTTACTCCGCTTTTTGCAATGTCAGGGTTGGAGTTGACTTACTCCACTTTCGGCGGTGTCAGGATTGAAGTTGACTTGCTCCGCTTCTTGCGGTGTCGGGGTTGGAGTTGACTTGCTCCGCTTTCGGTGGTGTCGGGGTTGAGATTGACTTGCTTCTAAGGTGGAGCTTGATTCCGCCGAGGAGGTCGTAAGTTGATTTGCTTCCAAGGTGGAGCTTGATTCCGCCGAGGAGGTCTTGGTTGACTTGCTTCCAAGCCGGAGCTTGATTCCGCCGAGAAAGTCATTAGTGTTGAATCGGTTGATTTGATTGATTTTGGAGTTCTTGTCCGTTTCGCGGGACTTTTTGAGCTTGGAACCACTGCCGGTGGGACTTTAATTTGGTTTATTTGATTTCTATCTTGTTCGACGAGACTTTGGAATTTTGTGGGGAACTTAGAACTTGGATTTTGTTTGGCATCAGTATCGCTACACTGGAATAGTGCCAGGAGATACTCATCATTTTCCATGCAAGGATTTGGGAATTTTGGTTTTGGCTTGGCATTAGCATCGCTACACTAAAATATGGTACCGGGAGCGAATCATCATTTGCCATGCCCGTTGGGGAACGATGGCTTAGAAGACAGGTTTAGGCCCCTGTCACCTAAGACTTTTCAATTTTATGAGTCGTAAGGGTCTCATAAAAGTATTTTCTCCCTACGAGTCGAGAGGATCTCGTTGGTGCATTTTCTCCTTAGGAGTCATAAGGACCCCTAAGTGTGTTGGTCCTTTGTGAGTTGTAAGGATGTCGCGCGGGAATATTCTCCTCATAAAGTCGAGAGATCTTTGCGAGTGTGGGATTTGGAATATGGGATTTGGATTTTTGTTTGGCATCAGTATCGCTACACTGGGGTGTGGTACCAGGGGCGATATATCATTTGCCGTGAGAGAATTTCCTTCGTTTCCAGTTTAACGACTTAGGGGTCGTATATTCCCAGTTTAACGACTTAGGGGTCTATGTTCCCAGTTTAACGACTTAGGGGTCATCTGTTACCAATTTAATGGCTTAGGGGTCTCTTGGATTTGAAAGCTTGGAATCTTGGTGTTGGGGCCGACATCAGCGTTGCTAACACTAGAGAACAGGTGCCAGGAACAATTCATCATTTGCCTTAGGAAAACTTGGGGTTTGGGTTTTGGGTCGGTATCAGCACCGCTAATGCTGAAGCGTAATGCCAGAAGCGACTCATCATTTGTCGTTGCCCGTTGGTGGAGCAATAGCTTAGGAGACAGGTTTAGACCCATGTAACCTAAGGCTTTTCAATTTTATGAGCCATAAGGGTCTCATAAGAGTATTTTCTTCCTACGAGTCGAGAGGATCTCACAGGTGTATATTCTCCTTTGGAATCGTGAGGATTCCCAAGTGTGTTGCTCCTTTGTGAGTCGTAAGGATCTCACGGGGGAATATTCTCCTCACATGGTTGAGAGGACTTTGCGGGTATATTTTTATCTCTTTTTCACGAGTTTGCGCCCTTTCGGGTTTTCACAAACTCGCTGACAGTCCTGCTGTTTTAACTCACGGAGCCCTTTCGGGTTTTCATCCATGCCCGTTTTACTTGTGGACATACCGTTTTTTTGTAGGAGGTGGGACTTCATCACTGGTGGGATATTTCCTTGTTGGTGGAGTTTCATCAACAGTGGGACTTCAGATATAGCCTCTCCGGTGCGATTTGGGAGAGATAGGGGCCGTTTACGTCCATAGATTGTATACGGTTTTACAGGATGTATTATCCAGACCATAGAGCCGGTGTGCTTAATTTGTCTGCGACTTGGAGTATTCACGTATAGTATTTTTTGAGATATCGGCCATTGATGGGTGGTATGGGCCTTTCTTTCTCGGCACTTATTAGTTGGTAGGATCCTCCATCAAACACTTTCTCGATGAGGTATGACTCTTTCCAATTTGGCTCAAATTTTCCTTTGGCATGTCAGTTGGGGATGATTGGTCTTTTGAGAACCAACACCAATTCTCCTTTCTTGAAAGCACGGAGACGGGTCATCTTGTCATAGGCCCACGACATTTGGGCTCGGTAGAGCTCTAGATTTTTCTGTACTATGAGCTTCTTTTCTTCGAGGGTGTCAAGTTCCTCGAGCCAAAGGAGAGCATTTTCTTCCTCCATCAAACCATGCTGGACAGCCATTCTTAGGCTTGAAACTTCAACTTCGAAGGAGAGGATTTCCTCCACTCCAAATAGTAATGAATATGGAGTGGACTGGGTTAGAGTGCGATGCGTGGTACGGTATGCCCACAATGCCTCGTGGAGCTTGAGATTCCAGTCTCTCTTGTTGGCTGAAGTATTTTTCCTCAGGAGTTTGTATAGAGTTTTAATGAAGGCTTTAGCTAGCCCATTGGCTCTTGGATTTTAGATTGCGCAATATCTCCGATCTATCTTGTGCTGAGAAGCAAACCTTGAGACCTTGAAGCTCTTGAAAGAAGGCCCGTTGTCGAAAATGATTCTTCCTAGTGTACCGAAGCGGTATAGGATATTATGCCGGAAGAATGTCAGAATATCTTCTGTCTTGATTTCTTTTAGTAGGACAGCTTCAACCCATCTGGAGAAGTAGTCAGTTGCGGCCAATATGAACCGGTGGCTTTTGGATGACGGAGATGAATTGGGCCAAATATGTCAATGACCCAAACTTCAAAGGGCTATGACGCCACCGTAGGATGCAGCGGGTTGGAATGCTTGTGAATGAAGTCACCGTGAATTTGGCAGAGATGACACTTCTTCGCATGCTTTTCGTAATCCTTTATCATGGTAGGCCAGTAATATCCAAGCCGTTTGATTTGAAGCCGCATTTTGGGGCCAGACTGGTGAGCTCCGCAGACGCCCGAGTGAACTTCTTTTTTGACTTTTTGGACTTCGACCGAGGACAGACACCTGAGCCAAAACTAGTTGAACGATCTGCGGTATAGCGTGTTATTTACAAACATATATTGGAGATCTCTCTTTTTCAACTGAACCCTCGCAGATTTTTCTTCGGGCAGCTTTCTGTATCGGAGGTACTCTATGAAGGGTTCTTTCCAATCGGGCTTGTCTTGAATGATCAGAACCTTTTCGGCAGGGTTGCTCTTTTGTTTTGTACTTTCCTTTTCTCGTAAAGAGACAAGGGTAAAAATTTGCCGGCTTCTGACTATGATCAAAATTTTATCTGTGTCGGAATGATCCAGCTCTTTGGCTAGACGAACGAGTACGTCAGCTTTTCCGTTCAACGCCCTAAGAACTCTTTTTAGTTCAATGTAGGTGAAATGTTTTATGATCTCCACCATCCAGCTTCTGTAACGAGCTAACTCGGGTTTCTATATGTTTTAGTCGCCGCTTACTTGGTTGATGACAAGATGGAAATCACCGTAGACCCGTAGCCAAAAGATCTCCATTTCTATGGCTAGCTCTAGGCCAACTATCAGAGCTTCATACTCAGTCTCGTTGTTTGTGCGAGGTTCGGTAAGAGCGAAGGAACGTCTCTGGGTTCCTCCCTAGGGCATGATGAACACCAACCCTATTCCTGCTTGTATCTGCGGGACGCTTGATTTGCCAGGGAACCTTATTGATGAGGCTCCATCGAAGTAAAGCTCCCAATATGGCTCGTTATCTTCGAGGTGCATCACTTGTTCGTCGTGTAACTTGCAATTTAGCGGTGACCGTTCAGGTATGAGATGAGCAGCGAGGAAGTCGGTGAGGGCTTGTCCTTTTACTGCTTTTTATGGAATATAGACTATGTTGAACCCAAGCAGTATGACAGCCCATCTTGCCATTCTTCCGGCTAGGCTTACTTTGGTCATTAAGTATTTAAACGGGTCGACCTTAGAGATCATCATAACCCAATGAGCGAGCAGGTAGTTCCTCAGCTTCTTCACAGCGAATATCAGGGCCAAGCACTGCTTTTCGATGGGGAATAGTTATATTCCACCCCAACTAACGTTCGAATGATATAATAGAGGGCATTTTCTTTTCCCTCCTTGTTATTCTGGGCAAGGAGCGCACCGAGTGACTCATCTGGTGTGGAAGTATAGAGGATCAATGGTTTATCTGGAATAGGGGCAACGAGCATTGGAAGGTGCAACAGGTACTGTTTGATGTTTTCGAATACATCTTGGCATTCGGCATCCCAGACAAAAAGAGCTCCTTTCTTCATAGGCTTTGAGAAGGGCATCCATCTTCCTGATAAGTTCGAGATGAACTTTCATATGTAAGCAAGCTTGCCTTGAAAGGATCTCAGCTGCATCAGATTCTTTGGAGGAGGCATCCCCACGATTGCCTTTATGTTTGATGGGTCGATCACGATCCCTCGGTGTCGGACTATGAAGCCTAAGAATTTTCCCGATGAAACACCAAAGGCACATTTTAGAGGATTCATCTTCAGATTGTACTCTCTCAGTCTGGTGAAGACAGTTCGGAGACCTTGGATGTGATTGGCTTTGGCTCTGGTCTTGACGACCAAGTCATCGACATAGCATTCAACGACTTTGTGCATTAATTCATCAAAGATCTTTATCATCGCCCTTTGATATGTGGTGCCCACATTCTTCAGTCTGAACGACATCACCTTGTAGCAGTATATCCCAATCGGGGTTCGAAACGCTGTGTGCTTCTCATTCTTGAGTGACATTTTTATCTGATTGTGTCCAAACGAACCGTCCATGAAAGTGAACAACTCGTAATTTGAGGTGTCGTCGACCATTATTTCCATGATCGGAAGCAGGAAATCATCTTTAGGGCATGCCTTGTTAAGGTCTCTGAAATCGATGCTGACTCGGATCTGCTCATTTTTCTTTTTTACTGAGACGATGCATGTAATCCAGTCCGCGTATTTCTTTTCTATAATGAAAGCAGCATCGATAAGTTTCTTAGTTTCCTCGATGACTTTTCTTCCAACTCCCTTCTCATTCTTCGGGGAGCTTATTTGACTGACTTGGTATCAGGAGAATTAGCCAGCTTATGCACGGCCAATTCAGGAGAGAGTCCGAGCATTTCTTTGTACGTCTACGCGAAACAGTCGACGAACTCATGCAGCAGGGAGATTATCGGTTCTTTCATTTCTTCTGACAAGAGTGAGCTGATGTAGGTCGGCCTTGGATTATTGGGTGTTCCCAAATCAATCTTAGTTATCTCGTCGAAGGTTGCTTGTCCACCATCTTCGAGCTTTCGAGGGGCCTCTTCTGGCTCGGCTAGCTCGTCATCGTCATTTGACTTTTCGCTGACTTCGCCAACGTGGATTATGTAGCATGCTTTGACATCAGGTTGAATGAAATCTATGCCCCATCTATCTGGGATTCGTTCATCAATGAATGCTCGGATCTGTGGCGGATACCATAACCCCTCATAAAACCTCGCTTCGGAGTCCGTTTGATTTAATCGACACCCGTACTTTTTAAAATATTCCCGCATCTCGGGCGCATGATACCTGGGATTGAAGACGGCTCTTATGCCTTTCTCATAAGGAAGGCACGTCATGGACAAATCGTTTGGGTGCATGACAGGATTTGACCCATAAAACATGACGCCCTTCTGTCCACTTTTCCTTCTGGGGAACGTAGAAAGTTTTCAGCTGGTCCACGATGGAAACTGACAACGCATCGAGCTCTTTGCACATCTGCTCTGGCACCTGTTCAGTCGAAAATATTGCATTCTATAACACATCAATTTCCTCAATATTCTAATCATCTAAAGTTGTTTATTGTAAATATAACACGGATTACAAATTCATCTGCAAATTACCAAATACCACGTGTTATAGTTATAATCAACACTCTAGAGGGAAATTGATTGTTTATTACTACACGCATGATATTGTTTATCTAAATACTTTTCATTGAGATTGTGTGCAGAAAATTCTTCAGGACAAAGAACCGGAATCACAAAAGTGCCGATAAAATACAGCAAGTCAAAGAATTAAAATCTGGCAGAGATTCAGAAGGGATAAAAAGATTCCAGACATCAGAAGAAAACCCTAAGACCAACACCAAACACCCCAGAAGAAATGAGCCAGTAAACTCATCACTTGGCCGCGGAACCGCGGCCGAATTGACCGAGTTGCCGCGGATCCACGGCAGAGTCAGGGCATCAGAGAAAGAGAGATCTCCAGAAGCTTCGTCTCAACAACCTTGCTTCCTCAAGACGCTAAATTACCACGTGGCTTCTTCTGGAAAGCTCTGCATAACAACTTTCTTCTAGAAAGCTCTCTCCAACAACCTTATTCTAGAAGGCTCTCTCCAACAACCTTATTCTAGAAGGTTCTCTCTAACAACCTAGCTTTTGGAGGGAAATTTGAATTTGAATTTATAAAAGGAGATCTAGATCTAAGGTTCAAGTAGTTCATTAATTGGTTCAATAATTTCACACACAAGTTGAATGACACAACTTGTGATCCAATCCAAACCCTAACCCAAATCAAATCCCAAAGCCAAATCAAGATCCATTGAGAATCAAATCAAGCGAGCAATCAACGATCCTTCATCGCAACGCCGATCATCATCCGAGCAAGAGATCCACGACGATCCGCGACTCACGGCGATCGAGCTTCGCAAAGATTAACGACAAATTCACCTCTTCAAAGGAGCGATCGAGAGCTTAAGCATGTACGTCGAATTGAGGAGTTGTATAAATTTGAAGAAGATTTAATGAAGGTGATAAATTGTTAATTCTCGTTTTCATTACATTCTTGCATTATGAAATATTTCATTTGTGATTTTGTGTGAGTGAAATCTCCGCTTGTGGAGGATTCGAGAGAATCGGTACATCTAGTGATGATAAGATCTTTTTACTAATCTTAAGTCTTATGAGATTTATGAAGTTTAGGAAAAAGAATCATCAATGACCTAATTTGGAGCGAGATCACATTCTTGATAATTTCGTTGCAAACTAGGGATTAAACGATTGATGATTCTCTTTGTTAAAGGCTAGATCCAAATGTTGATCATTGAAAAGACAAGGGATAGAGAAGGAGAAACCCTAGTTTCTTCAATAGATCCCTAATCTTCATTCGTCACCATCGTTCTAGCTACAAATTATCAATAGATAAGATTAGTCATCTCTAGATTCATCACCACTACTAATTTGATCGAATCCTACAAGCTATTCTACAAATCTTGATAACTAAATTGATTTGGACATCTTCTTGATTCTTGATTCTAGATCTATTTTCTTTTTGTTTCTTGAAATGAAATCTCACAAATCTTGAATCATTTTCTTTTATATTTTCATTTCGACTCATCTAAGGCAAGATCAAACAAATTCGCGCATCTCGGTGGACGATCCGTATTCATTAACGCGCTACATCGACATCGTTAATTGATTGAGGTATAAATTTCTTTAGTTGTGATTAAAACTTTTCCAAATACACACGAAGATGATCAATCAAATGGCGTCGTTGCCGGGACTGTGTGCTATTTTCTTTTTTTTGTTATTTGAGTTGAAAAATTATTATCCATCAGAATTTTTAGATTAAAATCGCATTAAGTGCTTAACGATTAGTTGTGAATTTTTGCGTGGGAATCTGGAATCATTGTAGCAGTGAGATCAAGATTCAGAGAAGTTCTGCAAATTCCAGAGGAGTCAAAGAAGCTACAGAAAAATTTTGAAACCCTAGTCCCCAAAGTGAACCGCGGATCCGCGGCGAATGGTGTGTTTTTGCGGCGTTTCCGCTGCCGTTTAGGTGTTTCAGTGTTCCAAACTTCTGTGGTATATTCTCTGTTCTCTCCTCTTCTCTCTGATCTTGTCCAATAACCATTTTCTGCAGGATTCTTTGCAAAAACAGCGCCGCTAAAATAAAAATCTGTCGCGTTTCTTGAAATTGGTGTTTGCATATTTTAATACGGAAATTAACTGGAAAAGACCAAATTCAGATTAGGTAGGGAGTTCATTACCCTTCCTAAGCCCCGCAAATCACAAAACGAGCATCCGCATTACCCTTCATTAACTAAAAAATATCTAGACAAGACTCTAAGGACCGCCGCGCTCAATTAGGACAGAAGGAGGTTGTGGGTAATTTACAGTTTATCCGCATTTCTTTTGTGATGTCTAAGGCAAGTGTGTCTAAGGCAAGTGGTTACTTAATTAGGCCCACTACTTACGTAGTGGAGAACCTCCTACTTACCTGGCCACAGAAGGGATAAAGAGGCAACAGAGGATTTATCCTGCGATTTGTCTTCTGAAAGTCTAGGAGCGGTCTAGAGACTTGACCTAGGTGACCATTAGATCTAGGGTTGCTTGTGCATTTGGTTTGTGATTTGATTTTTCAAAATCCGTATTTTTCAAAACAAACACCAACCAACTTTTCCTCTAATTATCACCAACGCTGCCACTTGTGCTACAACTGTTTAGCACATGTTAGGCTGGATACCGGATTCTATTTCCCGTCTTGTCCGCGTCCCTTTTATTGACCCCAGAGTCGGTAATTCATTGTCCTCTTTCCCACCACCCACTACGACCGCGATGGACGGATTTCCATCAAACTTTAACACCACTCTGTCACCCCCCGCAGGTGCACAGAATCTTCCACGCATTTCTCTCCAAGAGAGATGCTATCCTACACGTGGTTCCCTTCCCACCTGTCTTTCTATTCCGCCAGCCAATGGGGACAATTTCGAAATTAAATCTCATTTCATCAAACTTTTACCCAAATTTCACGGGCTCGAGTCTGAAGACGCATACGTTTTTATCACCAAATTCGAAAAAGTATATGCTTTGATGGGTAATTCACAACTGTCTGTGGATGCTATGCGTTTATGTCTTCTCCCATTCACTTTGTACGATTTAGCCGAGAAGTGGCTTTACAACACAACCACACATTCTATTTCAACATGGGACGAGTTCGTTGCAGCACCCCTTAAGAAATTTTATCCCAATCATAAGACCGCCCGTGTTCAGAGCGAAATCTTCAAATTTACTCAACTTCCGAATGAACTGTTTTGGAAATGCTTTGAACGGTTCAAGAATCTTCTTTTACAATGCCCTCATCATGGAATCCCTAGATAGGATCTGTGTCGAATTATCTATGAAGGTATTGATCTCATTACAAAACAGATGCTTGAAACCATGTGTCAATGTCAATTTCTGTCTAAAGATGATGGTGAAGCTTGGAAATACTTAGAAGATCTTGCTTAAAACACTTTACAATGGGAAAGTGTTAGTCAATCATTGTCTGGGGAAGGTATCAATCAGGTCGATATTTCTGTCACAATGGGAGCCGAAATGGCCGCAATACAAAGAAACCTTGACGCTATAGAAAACAAAATCTCTTTAGCCTCCCTAAACCAATACACACTTCCCAAAACCGTATGTGGTTTCTGTTCAAATCCACCACATTTGACGGAAGAATGTCCTTTAAATGTACCGTTTCAAGGTCACACTAATGCCGCATTTCAGCAACAACCTGGAAACAATCCATCTTCTTCCACTTATAATCAAGGTTGGAGGAATCACCCTGATTTTGCTTAGAACCAATACCAAACTCAAAATACGGTTCCAAACCAAAATGACTTTCAATGGGTCACTCCACAGCAACAGCAACCGCCACAACCGAGTCAGCACCCCTTTCAACCACAAAATTTTCAAAACCCGGCCAACAACCTTGATCCTTCTTCTGCCGGTACTGCTACACCCTCTGCACTCGACATGTTCATTACACAGTCCATGCAAACGAATGACATTTTAACATCTTCTATCCAGACGTTAGTGCAAAACACTGTCTCCCACGGTGAGAGTATCAAATTGATAGAAGCACAAATTGCACAATTGACTGCAGCAATGAGTGCTAGAGAGAAAGGGAATCTTCCAGCTCAACCCCTACCTGATCCTGGACCCTCGCATTATAATGATGTGAGTTCTATTACCACGTTGAGATCTGGAAGAGTGCTAGAAAATCATGTGGATGAACAGATTGATGTTGAGGAATCAATTGAACCCCAGGCCTCCACTTCCACTTCCATTCCCACTTCTACTTCTTACCCTATTTCGTATAGTTTACCTTCTTCTTCTGAGCCTATTCTCCATTTTCCCCAAGGCTCGAATCCTCCACTCACTTCATCCTTCCCATCCCCACAAACTTCTCCACAAATGTTGGACCCAACACTTATTGATAAATCTCCATTTCCAAACAGATTGAGGGCCAACAAACCTAATGCACAAATGAAGAAGATTGTGGACATGTTTAAGCAAGTTAACATCAATATCCCTCTCTTAGATGCTATCCAACAAGTTCCGTCTTATGCGAAAATTCTTAAGAACTTGTGCACCGGGAAGAGGAAGACTCAAGTGCCGAAAAAAGTTTTCATGTCGAGTACTGTACAAACAGCTTTCCCCCAACAATTACCAAGGAAACATAAGGACCCTGGCTGTCCTACAATTTCTATTTCTATTGGGGGTAAGAATATTAATCGTGCTTTACTCGATTTAGGCGCTAGTGTTAACTTGCTTCCATATTCTGTGTATGGGCAATTAGGTATCAGAGAGTTAAAACCATCGCAATGTACTTTACAGATGGCAGATCGATCTATCACCAAACTAAGGGGTATGATAGAGGATGTGTTGATAAAAGTCGGGGAATTTATATTCCCTGTGGACTTTATTGTTCTAGATACACAACCTGTAGCAAACCCATGGAACCAAATTCCGGTGATTTTGGGTCGACCTTTTCTTGCGACTTTCAACGCTATAATCAATTGTCGAAACGGTTCTATGACCCTATCCTTCGGGAATAGGTCAATTGAACTTAACATTTACAAGTTGGGAAGTCAAGCTTCTGAACCCTATGCTCGAGTATGTCCTGTCGAATTAATGGATGTCGACAGCAGCGAATTTGATCAGCTTCACGATACTGATCTAGAATCTTTTCATACGTTGTTGTTTGACCCAGATATGTATTATACACATACGGATTCTTCTTTTGAGTTGTTCGGGTCAACATCTAACGCCTATTCTGAACCTTTTCTGGAGTCTGAGTATCATCCCCGTTCTTTCTAATGATATTATTCTTCGGGATATCGATGAAAGTTTCGCTGATGAACTCGCATTTTTAGCAAACACGGGTGTTGAGATGAATCATCTCCAAAACAAAGAAATTGAACCTCCACCCCTTTTTCTTGACAATCACGAGAATGCGAGTAATCCATCATCACAATCACTGTGTCGTCTCTCCAAAACAAGATGCAAACCCTTTCTTTTACACCACTTATTTCTTCCCCACTTCTTCCTGACTCTATACATCATGTTCTTCCACCAACCGATGCACTACACTGATATAATCTTCGAATGGTTGGTGTTGACTTTCGGTCTTTACAAAGCTTGGTATTGACCAATAATTTTGATCCCTTCTTGTGATTTAAAAAAAAAGATTAATATTGTTTAACTCAAGTTTGGGGGGGGGGGTATATTTGGCTCTTGAAAATAAAAGTTGTCCTCAAAATTGTCAGCCAAAAATAAGTTTGGGGGAGATTTTCACGTCCATATTTCTTGACCCCGCTAATAAATTTTCCTCCCAAGTTTACAGGTTTTTGAGATTTAACAGATGACAACAGTAGTGACACTGTTCTAAACAAGTTTGGGGGAGGTTTGTGCTTATTTACGCATCATTTTGCATCATATTTTGCATAAGCACAAAACATATAATAAAAAAAATATTTGTACATAAATAAGATAATAAAAGATTAGATAGTCAAAAATTACATCTAAAAGATTAGAAAAATTTAAGAAAACCAAGAAAGTTAGAAGTTTTCTTAAACGAAACTAGTAATAAGTAGTTATGAACCGTTGTCCCAAGGGTTAGTAAGATGAAAAAAGTCACTAATCTGAGGATAAAAATAAGTCTGAAAAATAGTTCCTATTCTGGAAGCCAAATATTTGAATGTTGATACCCTACTATATGCATGTACACACGTCTTGAAACTCGGGATATTAGAGGATACCTTGAAATGCTCTTGTCTAAAAGCCAAAGTACGAAGAAAATAATAAATGGAGAATAGAAAATATAAAATGGTGTAGAAAAATGAACACTGGTTTTGTAATCACCAAGGCAGCAATAAAAAAATATAGCGAGAGTGCTTCATCACCTAGTGCCTTAGACCAACTGGTTTGGGAGTCACCGCTAAGACTTAGGTGTTGCAAGACGAGGAAAATACTATTTACGCCTAATAAGCAAACACATGAGTAATCGATCGGTTAGTACCTCAAGAAGTATTAACGGTCGCATGAAAAATGTGTGAGCAAATCCATTTAAATTTTCACCAATTAAAAAGTACCGAGGTAGATGGACAAGAGTATGATAGCTTGAATTGAATTCTCCGAGTGTAGGGATGTTCTTTACACACACGTAGGGGTATATGATCGGTGTTTGGAAGAAAGGTAGGAATGAAGAATAAAGACGATATTTTATTGAGGGATGATGTGATTTCTAATATCTTTTCATGACTATTAAGATAGGGCTCATGACAACCGAAGAGCTAGTATAGTTGGAAACTCTAATTTTCAAAGTCTTTCTTTTATAATTCTTATCTTTACATGTAACTTTCATGGTCTTTCTTTTATTATGGGATTTTGTGGGTGCAATCCGCTGAAAACCCTCAGGAGACAACACTCCTTCTACTAGGGACACCTCGAGGTTTAAAGGCTTGTTGCACGTGCTCAGTGCAATCATGTTTGCCTACGAAAGTGTGCTAGTTAGTTTTTCTTTTTCTTATATTTTCTCCTTCTCTTGAATAAAACAAGTTTGCTCGAGACGATCAAAATTAAGTTTGGGGAATTTGTTCAGTCGAAAATATTGCATTCTGTAACACATCAATTTCCTCATTATTCTAATCATCTAAAGATGTTTATTGTAAATATAACACGGATTACAAATTCATCTGCAAAATACCAAATACCACGTGTTATAGTTATAATCAACACTCTAGAGGGAAATTGAGTGTTTATTACTACACGCATGATATTGTTTATCTCAACACTTTTCATTAAGATTGTGTGCAGAAAATTCTTCAGGACAAAGAACCGGAATCATAAAAGTGCCGATAAAATACAGCAAGTCAAAGAATACAAATCTGGCAGAGATTTAGAAGGGATAAAAAGATTCCAGACATCAGAAGAAAACCCTAAGACCAATACCAAACACCCCAGAAGAAATGAGCCAGTAAACTCATCACTTAGCCGCGGAACCGCGGCCGAATTGGCCGAGTTGCCGCGGATCTGCGGCCGAGTCAGGACATCAGATAAAGAGAAATCTCCAGAATCTTCGTCTCAACAACCTTGCTTCCTCAAGACGCTAAATTACCATGTGGCTTCTTCTGGAAGGCTCTGCATAACAAATTTCTTCTAGAAGACTCTCTCCAACAACCTTATTCTAGAAGGCTCTCTCCGACAACCTTATTCTAGAAGGTTCTCTCTAACAATCTAGCATTTGGAGGGAAATTTGAATTTGAATTTATAAAAGGAGATCTAGATCTAAGGTTCAAGTAGTTCATTAATTGGTTCAATAATTTCACACACAAGTTGAATGACACAACTTGTGATCCAATCCAAACCCTAACCCAAATCAAATCCCAAAGCTAAATCAAGATCCATTGAGAAGCAAATCAAGCGAGCAATCAACGATCCTTCATCGCAACGCCGATCATCATCCGAGCAAGAGATCCACGTCGATCCGCGACTCACGGTGATCGAGCTTCGCAAAGATCAACGACAAATTCACCTCTTCAAAGGAGCGATCGAGAGCTTAATCATGTAGCTCGAATTTAGGAGTTGTATAAATTTGAAGAAGATTTAATGAAGGTGATAAATTGTTAATTCTCGTTTTCATTACATTCTTGCATTATGAAATATTTCATTTGTGATTCGTTAATTTTCATGATGTGTGAGTGAAATCTCCGCTTGTGGAGGATTCGAGAGAATCGGTGGATCTAGTGATGATAAGATCTTTTTACTAAACTTAAGTCTTATGAGATTTGTGAACTTTAGGAAAAAGAATCATCAATGACCTAATTTGGAGCGAGATCACATTCTTGATAATTTCGTTGCAAACTAGGGATTAAACGATTGATGATTCTTTTTGCTAAAGGCTAGATCCAAATGACGATCAACGAAAAGACAAGGGATAGAGAAGGAGAAACCCCAGTTTCTTCAATAGATCCCTAATCTTCATTCGTCACCATCGTTCTAGCTACAAATTATCAATAGATAAGATTAGTCATCTCTAGATTCATCACTACTACTAATTTGATCGAATCCTACAAGCTATTCTACAAATCTTGATAACTAAATTGATTTGGACATCTTCTTGATTCTTGACTCTAGATCTATTTTCTTTTTGTTTCTTGAAATGAAATCTCACAAATCTTGAATCATTTTCTTTTATATTTTCATTTCGACTCATCTAAGGCAAGATCAAACAAATTCACGCATCTCGGTGGACGATCTGTATTCATTAACGTGCTACATCGATACCGTTAATTGATTGCGGTATAAATTTCTTTAGTTGTGATTAAAACTTTTCCAAATACACACGAAGATGATCAATCAGCACCCTTGTGATAGCTAAGGGCCCTTCTGTAATCTCGAAGATTTCTCTTAGCTTCGCTTTTTTCATGAGAGCCCAATCTGCATAGCTGTTGCAAAGCGGGTCCTCTTCCTTTGACTCTTTAGTGTCGCTGCCTAAACGAGGACAAATTTTGCTGCCGGATGGTCCTTCGATACCAGACTCGTCCGTATCACTACCAAGATGAGGGTTGTTTTTAAGGAAGGACGGACTTTCAACATCAGACTCATCAGTGTCACTGCCGAAACGCGGACACACTCGAGTTTTTTTTCTTTTGAAAGTGACAGCCTGCTCAGATTTGCTTTTGAGTTTCGGGGCCGTTCTGTCCTCGGTCAGTTGTGGCTCAACATTTTAGGGGTTCACAAAGTACCAGGAATCTTCATATCGGACTTCATGCACACCGAACGGCTGGATGTCTCTGTCAACGCGTCTTTTTCTCCATTTCTAGTATATTTCATACATTGATGGAGAGTTGACAGAACGATGCCGTAATCATGAAGCCATAACCACCCCAAGAGAATTTTATAAGACGTGTCAGCGTCGATCACATATATCTTGGCTTCGGTTTGTAGGTCCTTGAACCTGATTGGCAAAGTTATGGATCCCAGAACTGGCTAGAAATTTTGATTGAATTCTTGAATGACAATCATTTCCCGTAACAGATGTCGGACATCCATTGACAAACCCTTCAGAGTTCGCAAGTTCATGATGCTCATTGAGGTCCCCGGATCAATCAATATGCGATTAATCCGATCTCCGTCACTGTACCCGGTCACGTAAAGTAGCCGGTTATGCTCAGTTGTTCCCAGTAGCAGGTCTTCATCCTTGAATGTGACCGCAGCTGTATGCAGGGTGTACTGGGCTTCTTTCATATTAATTTCTGTGAAGTGTGCCTGGTACCGCTCGGGGTTTTGTAGAGCGTGAATTAGAATAGCTCTAAGCTCCTTGGATAGGACCAGAGCATCGTAGATGCTCAGGAGAGACGGAAGCTTCCGGAGATGAGCCAAGACATTATAGTCCACTAGGGAAGGACTTGAATCTTCATGAGCCATCTCTCCGCCATCTTCTTCATTAGCGACTTATTTTTCCTTCCTTTTTGAGGTGCTGTCTTGATTGGCGGTAGAGCCTTGCCGCTTCTGAGCTAGATTTGGTTGGCCTTTGTGCCAAGCTTTTCGTCCTCTTCAGGAAAACATAGCTCTTCCTCAGAGTCGCTGCCAAAGTGGATGGCGTAGCAGGTCACAATAGGGACCTCACCATCAAAGTTTTCTTCTAGCTTTTCCAAAATTTCAATTGCTTCTGCGGGGAAGAACTCCTTCAATTGAATTAGAGTTTTTTTCTTTTGCTTGTAGTCTTCAAGGGAATCGATATACTTTTGAATGATCGATTTTCTGCAGACTCCTTTTCGTGTTGAACTGCGGTTTTCCCTTTCTTCATTTTAAGCTCTTTGACTTTAAGCCTGATCGAGCCGAATTAGTAGCTGGAATGGTGGGCTCTTTTCGCCCCTCCCATTCAGTTCTAGGCTCCTTCTGAAGCAACTTTAACATTTTCTTCATCTTCTTGGATATATGCATGCTCCATGAAGGCTTCGATGAGTTGGATTCATTTTTCAGGATAACAGATTCAGCTGTTTGCTCCCAGAAAGCTTCATCTTCTGTCTGTATAAAGTTAGTGGTCGCAACTTGATTGTTCGCCAACACACTTTTAGACAGTTCAATCTCTCCGGTCTTGTATTGCTTTTCGACCCGACTTTTGAAAATATAGCAATTCTCAATCACATGGCTCACTATTCGGTGGTATGGGCAATACAAAGGATTATCGGTCATCTTTACTTCGTGAGGCCTCTTCGACTCAGGAAATTGTAGACCGTTTTTCAAAACATCTTTGAGGACTTCGTCTTTCTTGAAAAAGTAGATCTTGTTCTTTTTCTCCTTCAGGGAAGTCCCTTCTCCTCCCAGCACTGGCTTTTGAGACCGGTTTGTTTTGGATTCACATGCTTTTCTCTTGTCTTCATTGTCAGACGCATTGAAGATGTTGGTATTGCTGGAATTCCCGCTTCTACGGTTATCGTCTCTCTTACTCTTCCAAGGCTTGTCACTCTGAGAGTCCGGGTTAGACTCCTATCACGCCCCGCTTCCCAGTAGTCGGAAACGATGACGTGATAGGCCGCAACGTATTTACTAAGAAATAAATACGTTAAGCGCAATTAAGCAATATATAACATGTACAAGAATGACAAGAGTTTTAAAATAAAACCGCAACTTTATTTATATTCATCTTTACATACAACTGTTTGAAAATGAAAGGATACAATGATATAAAGCGGTGCCTAAATAATGGCATACATAAAATGAAAGTACAAGGAACTAGAAGTCAGGCTGTGCCGCAAGCTAATCCAAGTCCTCCTGGCTAGGCTCGATCTACTGAGAGTCATGTCCTCCTGACGAACATTCCAAAGAAGAAATAAAAAGGAATGTCGTCAGCGAACTAGTGCTCGGTAAGTCCTGAAGAAGAAAGAGAATATAGAAAGTAATGTGAAATGAACAGGTGAGTTGTACGGGTATATGATTGTTATTTTAACGTGGTTGTTTGTAGCTTTATACAGAAGGTATTCATGTATACGAGAGGAGTCCATCTTACCCCATGGACTATGGTAACATGTAGTACAAGGCCCCATCATAACCTACGAGACAACGTCACAAGAATTCATGTAGGTGTCTTTTAAATGACCTCTCGTGCCACGATATACGTTCCGTACCAATCTACCCCTTTTATCCCCGCATAATGTATTGTATAGATTATATTTACAAGTCTTGCCGAAACCATGGATACAAATTGTTCTAGTATTCATGTTCAGGATGTAATCAAGTATTCAAGTAGTCAAGTCAAGTTATAACCATGGTTCGGTCAAGTCAGGTCAAGTATATTGTAACGTTCTGAAAATTCGATTAGGTTAAGTGTGTATTAATTATTGATAATACGTGTTTTCCATAAAAACCCAGATCGAATTATTTTTCCACATAGACTTAAATATACCTATTTTAGCTATGTAGTTGCTATTATTGGTATTTAATTAGCCACTTATAAATTGCTAATTTACTTAAATATTTTCCTTAATTAATTAATTTTAATTGTTATTTTAATTGTACACTTATACTCCAAATTAGCGATAATTACAAATTAGAATGGATTAATACATTTTGTGCATCATGAAACAATTAAAACAAATTGTGATATGTTGTTTTTGGAAGTGAATCTTTGACCATGGTTCTAGATATTTCTAAGATATGCTTTCATAGAAAAATAAAATGAAAAGAAAAGAAAATGAAAACATTAATAGAAGCAGAGTGTAATAAATGAGGTATGGTATGCATGAACAATTGTTTCCACTCTCTCTCTCCCTCACACCACTCGGCAGCAGCCCCTCCCCCCCAATTTTATCACCATTCTCACTTGCAAAAAAAAAAAAGAATAGAGAAAGAAGGCATGGGGTATAATAAATGTGGTGTGCGAGTTTGTCTTGGAAATTTCTTGCACACACACCCTCACTCCCCCTTCTCCCATTCTGGCCGAGCCTCCTGCTGCAGCCCCCCTCTTTTCTCCATATCATTTTTATGCTAAAACCCCCACAAAAACTCACAAAATTCCCACTAACTCATAATTAAACCTTCAACCCTTATTCTTTGGCCTAAACTATCTTGGATCTAGGAGCAGGATGGCATGTTGGGAGGCTAAGTTTGCATGTTAGATCTCATGATTGTTGAGGTATAATCTTAACCCAATAGTTAATTTGTTGGTTAATTACTTTAAATCAAACTTAATTAGGTATTCAAATGGTTCTAATTGCAAGTTTGAAATTTCAAGAGAAAGATTTGGGTTCAAGTTAGGGTTTTTATCATTTGATTGCAATGTGTGGTTTAACATATAAGGATCTTTCCAAATCTAATCTAGTAGTTAATTTTCCAATCGTTACTTTTAATTGTTCTAATAAATTGTGCATTCAAACTAAGTTTATAATTAGTGTGTAAATAGGTGAAATTAAAATATAGTTAGTAATTGTGTGGCCTAATTAAGATATTAAATGAACATTGTGGCCACTAGTTTTGTTAAAACATCAAGATTTGAATTAAAATGGTAAATTGATGCTTACTAGGTTTTCGGAATAAATCGATTTTAATTAAGTTTGAGGTTTTGATGATTTACTACCTATTTCCTAAAATATTAATGTGTTGTGAATGCGCGATTGGTGCGAACGGGTTCTAGGCTTGGTAGTTCTCACGTATAACGACCCTAGTTGTGGTTTGTGGCGTTGTCGCGAGCGCGTTTTGTGCATCAAGTGCTTGCGCGTCCAGTTAGTGCGTGTTGGTTGTCTTGTATCGTTTGTGTCCGCGACTATTTATATATCTATTCTCTTATTTACTTGTGTGCGTTTCTAGGATCGGGTGCAGAGGCGTCGGATGTGGCGCGGAAAAAGGCAAGGCTGAAATCGGATCAGATTAGCCGAGACGTCCCGGTGAGTAGATGTACACATCTATGGGGGAATCGTCTTGATGGCGCAAGGCGCCCGATAGTTAGGATTACTAGTAGTACTTGCATTTATATGCGTAGTTTCCTAGTTATTCATCTCATTGTATCACATCATCTTATTTACATATATGCGATATCATCTCATAGAACATTTGCACCATTACCATTGGTTCATGTTGCACGAGCACTATTCATGCGAATACACACGCCTTGGTAATTGCTATGCCACGAACACTATAGAACTTGCTTAAATCAGAATCTAAAACATTTGCACCATATATGATCTGTAAACCTGTACTTGTATATTCATTTCATCAGGATGGATACGTAGGATTGCTAGTCATATGTATATACCTCATTGCATCATTTTTCATGCATAGTTTTCTAGTCACACATCGTATTTCATATTATTGATACCATAGGCATTCATCATTGCCGACATGTTCATGTATTGTGATTTTCTTGGAGATTTTCGTGTTTATGAGATTTATGGATTTTGGGGAAACCCGCAAGAATTTTATAAACTTATTATCCTTTTAAAAGTGCAAGTTGCGGTTTCCTCGTGATATAATGTATATGTCGTCCACCATGAGTTTTCCTGATTTCTGTTGATTTTCGAGACCCGGTTCGAGGAGTAGGATGAACCGTCTCAGGTACATGGTGGACCCGGTATGCTACCCCGGGGCGAGAGTGTTTTTATGGGGATGACGATGAGCCTGGAAAGGGCGGACTACCTACCGGTGATGTCTGACACGGCGGATATCTGTAGGATACCGACGTGGTCACGAGATTTGATGATATGGGTCGATCCGAACTGACGGAGTCCGAGATATTGAGATATTGAGACATTGAGATTTAAGATATCGAGACATTGAGATATTGGGATATGTATATATATTGTGTCGATATTTGACACGGATTTTCTGTTGATTTCATTAGTGATGCTTCATTTTATTGCACAGAGGTTTTTCTAAAATAAGAATAAAGATTTTCTCATACCAGACATGTTCAAGTTTCGTGTTTGATTATGCATTCATGTTGCATTCATGCTAGTACATCGTATCATATTAGTATATGTAGGCTGTGACGCATTTGCGTGCATACTTACGATAGCCTTATGAGATGTTACTTACTACTCACGAGTTGACAAATCACCCCCGTTGTGCCACAGTATCTTGCAGGTATGACCCGTCAGCACAGTAGCGGCGGGCGTGCTTCTTCTTTTTGCTTCGTTGCATCGCTTTGCAGCTTTGCTCATTGGTGGATTTTGAGGATACTTTTGTTCCATCTTGTATTATTATTTGTATCTGGTGTACTCCATCTACCCTTGTATATTGGACTAGACGGTGAGACTCGTGAGACTTGTATTTTTGGTATTTTGGTGTCGATGCTCACTTGAGCCGACGCGATGTTTCTCATTTCTTGCTTTCAGATACTTATTTCGCACTTTTGATATACATATTGCATGTGGTTGTGATTCCACCATTGGCGAAGAGCTAGCTCCCTCTTGGGGATGCCTTTATTCATTATTTATATGTATTTTCATGTGTTGTACCCGTTTGGGGGCCAGTATTTACAAAGGAGACTCTGCCGAAATTTTCAGGAAAAAATTGGATGTTTAAAATGCTTTAATGTGACTTTATTTTACTATATCTCCTTTTTAAGCTAAGTTTTCCTTTACTCTATTTCTTTAAATGGTTTAGATTTCTGGGTTTTGGCTTACTTAGATTACGTATGCCTTGGGACGTTTCGTAATTTAAGTGCCAGTCACGTTCCGTATCTTCGGGTCGTGACATATACATGGTTGATATTGATGTTTGATTTCAAGTATTCATGTTCATGATCAAGTATTCATGTTTGATATTGGATTCAGATTTGAATTGGACTTGGACTGAGTCAGACGCTTGTAAACAGATTTAGCTCTTGAATTGGGTTCGAGGATTATCAGTAACTACTGCACATAGACGGCGGGATTTATGACTTTTTCCTACCATTGATAATTCCGTTAAGTTATATACCTTAAATAGACAAGCACTCACTTTCTCCGGCTCCCTGGGGCTCAAGATAATTAATCTCGTTTAAACCTATATTTACTAAAGTCCTTAAATATTGTTTTATATATCTCGAGAGGGTTTTATGAAAATATTTTTAATACAATTAAAAGTAAACCTTGAGGGGGGTTAGTATTATTTAGGATTGTCATGAGCATGGATTTTAAGTATTTGGGGTATTTTAGTGATAATTACTTAGCTTGGAAAGTTCATGGTATGTTATTGAAAAAGTTGCCTTTTTGGTATCTTGATGGTATTTTATTGTCATTTGTTAATCTTTTCTTGTTTGAAAAATATAGATTTATTATATTTTGAAAATATGGATTTATAATTTTATATAATTTTAATTTTAAAAATAATTTTATTTTATTTAGAAAATTCGTATTTCTTAAAAACCGTATTTAAATCCCTTCGAGACCGAATGCTCCGTGTGGAGGTTTGCATCTTGTTCTACTAGCCCAAAGATGTGCGATAATCCACACCATCTATAGCGGGTCTCCTAAAGAGGGTTGTAGATGTGTAATCACAAAGAATATGAAATATCGCTTTAAAAGAAATCCGGTTTTTCTTAAAATTATATGGTATTTTGTTGTAATATTATCTTCGTAACAAATATCCATTCAAAAGAGTATCGTGCCATAAAACCAAGTGTGCGCGTGGGGTAGATCGTTACCCTGTGAAGTTTTCCTAAAAGTATTATTTTAACAAATACTAAAAGAAGTGTTTATAAAGTTCAAGGTATTTTAATGAAACGGTTCTACTATTGTTATTTCTGTCACGACCCGAAATATTATCTCGTAACCAGCACTTAAATTATGCAACGTCTAAATGCGTAACGTAATCCAAGTAAGCTGAAGCCCAGAAATCTAAATCTTTTAAAGAAATAAGAGAGATGCAGTTTTGAAATAAGGTATAATGAAGAAAAGTGTTTTCTTAAATGCATAGAAAAGGGAACATGAAAAATGCAAGTTTATCCTACTTGTTGTAAAACATGTTCGTCTTTTGAAAACTTGGGCAGCACCTCCCTTGTATATTTTGATCCAAAACCATAAATACAAGATAATATAAAAGGCATCCCTAAGCGGAAGCTAGCTCCTTGCCAACCGGCAGATCACAACCACGCAAGTAATAAAACAAGTATACGGCGCCAAATCGGCGAAGATCAACACAAAAGGTAATGAAATAAGCAAGATATCAAACCCACAAGCGATCATATAACCCATCACTCAAGTCTCGCAACTACAAGTTTCACTAAGTCTTACTATTTATACAAATACTAGTTTTGATTGATGGAGTTGACTAGATACAACATGAATAATAAATACAAAAGTGGGCACGATCCAAATGTCCCACCTACTAAAGCAAATCACCCAAATGTAAGAACTGTGGCACAACGGGGATGAGTTGCTAACTCATGAGTAGAAAACATCAACAGGCAGAAAACGAATAAACAACGATTTCTAGGTCAACTATATCATGAAAGGTAATACTATGATATCTAGGGTGACCGTATGTGTAAATATGTGCCAACAATAATGAATGTCTGTATGCATGTGGATAACATCCAACAATATAATAAATGCATGTACACATGTGGATAACATCCAACAATATAATAAATGCCTGTATGCACGTAAATATATGAGGATATCAAAGAATGTGTGATCATCAATGACACATCAAATCATGGAACATGAGTGTTCAACACCGACACTCAAAAACATCATGAAACCCGTGTCCAGTATCGATACATAAATCCTCATATCTCAGGCTCCGGCTATCCGGACTGGCCTGAATCCATCTCATGACTCCGGTCGGTATCCTCCGGATAACCGTCAGGTCCAAAATACTATCACCGGTAGGTAGTGCTTCCCTGCCAGGATCAACGCCATCATCTGTGACCATCTTGCCCCGGGATACCTCACCGGGTCCACCATGCACCCGCAGACGGTTCCTCCTCCTCCTAGAATCGGGTGTCACATGCCAATCTCAGAACCGAGAAAACGCATGGTGGACGCACTGAAATATCATATCAAGAGAAACCAGGTTTTTAAAATAATACATACTTTTCTTTGAAATAACCGCGGTTCTCAAATCCAATAATCTCATAAAAACAGCATATCTCAATGCGTAAAAATCGTAAAGCATGATATATGCGACATATAAAAAAATGTAAGCATATCCGTAAATCATGCAACATGGAACAGTAATATGCATATATCAAGGGAAAACCGCTCTTTAAAATAAATCCAGTTTTAAAATGTATCCTGCGGTTCCCAATTCCTCCAAGGTCAAATGCAACATCGTATAAAGGTGTATATGCAACTATAGCAAGTAAATCATGCAAGGAGTCATATCATGATGCAGCAATTCTATTGTGTAGTGACATGGCAATTATCGATGATGAAGTGTGTGAACCGGCAAATCTGTGTAAGTGTGACATACGCATCATCGATAATGGTGTACTAGCACTGGTATATGAAATGCAATAGTAATGACATGAACGTAGCATAAAGTAAAACGGCAGCTAAACGGTATAAAGTATACGTATCTAACATGACCGAGTCGGTGAATCTATCAATCGACCTCCTCTAGTCAAGGGTATGGATCAATCATCAATAAACTCATCACGTATGTTAACTCATCGTACGACGTCAATAAACAATTTAGGATCCTAACAACCTATGTGACAAGGAGGGTACGGACCCCACGTCTCGTACGGCTTAACACAAGATTCACAACATTATCCATATATATATACCTATCTCTCAGGTCCCATCCGTATCAAACTCATATCATGGGACCGGCAAAGGTATCAATTATCACATATCGACTCGTATCTATATAACGACATATCACACCAAGTCGTCATATCACAACGTAAACTCTTTTCCATCACAATAATATCTCATATCAAGTCAATTCTATATACAATTTACCTTATACATCAAGTGCCATGCTATCCTAAAACTCATACCTATTATGTTGCAACTACATGTTTATAAGTCATATCACTAATATCATCCCTAACTATCCTTTAAACCATATTCCTAGTTTCCTAATCTAGGTTTCTACGACTGTATTCTAGAGATCGGTTTCCATTTAATAATTTGCGGGGGTGCTATACGCCATCCACTCAACTTCCCCCGTAGATATAGATCTACTCACTAGATCCTTACTTGCCGAAGTCGATGACGCCATGCTCCGTCGCCTCGGAATCCACGCGAAGGTACCTACAATGATACACAATCGAAATCGCTATTAACATCAAGTTCCGAAATCCAATACGGCGTACTCATTGCTTATAGGTTAGAACCTATAGCTTGCGCGTACAAAATCAACCAAACAACCCTTGTTGTTGACATATAAACGCCAAACAACCCAAAACGATATCAAATACCAAAACCCAAGTTTCAGAATCGCAAAACACGAAAACAGCAACCTAGGAAAATCACTCCCAGATTTTACTATAGGGCAAACTAAGGGATTTTGCATATAGGGTTAGTCTAGATATCACATGAGAGAACTACCAACCAAAACTCACCCACTTTTGCCATGACCGGGCCGCAAATTGCAGCCTGGGGAAATTAATCTGCAGCCAGAAATTGAAGGGAGGGGCTCAGGTTTCCAGGGTTGATTCATGGTTTCCTGCACGTCTCACTGTCAAGGAAACTTTCTTTACAAAGGTCTCAGGTCATCCCAGATCTCTAAATACCATCGCTAAATCCACAAAAACCCGATATCGACAAATCTAAAGTTCGTATTTTAGGGTTTGGTCACTGGTCCAGGTCAAGAATCGATCTCTAGGGTCTTGTAAACATCCACCAGGCATCATCCAACCCACACAACACTCAAACCCTTCTCTAGGAATTTCTAACTTCACCATTTCACACTAAAACCACTTCTAAACTAAACTAGAATATAAAGAACTAAAAACTAAATTAAAATAAGAATTTATACCTCAATTGGGAAACCCAAGAAAAACCCTAGCTGTCCCAAGTCATCAAAATCCAACTTTTCTTGGTCCAGAGTGTAGAGGATGAAGTGGGGATCATCTTTTGTGAAGGGGGTATAGGGTTTGGATGAAGAAATTGAGATGATTTCTTGGGGTGAAGGTGGAAGGAAGCTTGAGGAAGAAGGAGATGAGGAAAAATGGAGAAAATAAATGGGGGGTGAGGATCTATGGCGGCCCTCTCTCTCTCACTCTCTTATTCTCATCCTCTGTCTCTCCATTATTACCCTTTTACCCTTTCTTTTCATTTTAAAACCAAAACACATAATACCCTAAAAACCACACAAGGAAACAACGTGTAATCAAAACATAACATGAAATGGTGCACTAGCCATGGAAAATTGTAGAAACACGGATTTGGCTTTATCGCGATTAGTAGTGTACTAATCGGGTTTTGTCCAAACTGCATATAATAAACTTTTAAAAATGCCGAATCCGATAAATATATTTTTAAATGAATAAATCATTTTAAATATCCAATTATTTTACAATTTTTGGTATATATTTATACCTTTTTACGAAAACCCCAATTTCGCAAATCGGGTAGTTTTCGCGAAATATATTATTTTAATATTTAATTCCAAAAATAATATTTTATATTTTCTGAAATGTTACAATTTCACATGAGAATTTTAACGAAATTTGATTTTAAACATTAGGGTTTAAAGTTATAAGTGATGTATTAAAATTAGATTGACTAAATTGTAAAGGAAAAGGGAGTTTTATAATTTAGAAAAGAAGATGTCGGTATTAACTCCACTTTTACCGATATAAAATATAAAGGGAATTTCAATAGGAAGGAGGAGATTTGGGAGGGACTTACGGTTTAGAAAGCTTAAAGAAAGGTTGAAGAAGATGGGGTGAACTTCGTAGCGTCACGGGAGGGCCTGAATTTGCTTCGATTTTCGCCGGAACCAACTTGCTTGCTAACTCCACTTTACTTCACTTTGCACTAGGAACCTTTAGAGAGTTTTGGCTAGAATTTTCAGAATGGTGCTGAGCCAAACTGTGGGGATGGTTTTTATAGTAGAGAATTAAAAGTGTTAAAATTGTGTTTTATTGTGAAATGAAGGGTCGCTGTTTGATTGCAGGGAAATCAAACAGTGCACAAGAGTTAGGGGTAGGTGAAGAGACAAGTGTGCAGAGCCCGGGGCAATTTGGCCCTATCTTGACCGTCGGCACCGGCTATAATGAGCTTTCCACCAGTCGATCTAGGGCTTCTAGACTCAAGATTCATGCCACGTGGATTATTCAGAGTTTACTCCATTTTCCACATGTTTGATTTTTCTAAACTTTTCATTTCCCTGTGTATTGCACGTGCAATCTTTTGGGCATCCAAAAAGTTAAAAAAAATTCAGAAAAAATAATGTGTCTGATGGGAGTCGAACACTGGGGCTACGTCACAGCAGTGCAAGGCTTTACTGGTGAGCTATAAGTTACTTCTTGCTGTTATTTAACAAAAGTAACTTATAACTCAAACTCAGGCTGTAAAACTCATTTCTTGTATATTAACAGTAAAATTTCCGTATAAGATTTTAGAGTCGTTACATTCCACCCTCTTTATAAAAAATTTCGTCCTTGAAATTTACAATTACATATGGACTAATTTTCAAAGAGGTAAGGATATCTTGCATGCATGTATTCTTCTCGTTCCCATGTTGATTCTCCTGGAGAATCCTTTCTCCACATCACTCGGACCAAGTTTACTTCCTTGTTCCTCAGTGTCTTCACCTTTCGATCTAGGATCTCAATGGGTTGTTGCTCGCAGGTTAGAGCAGTCTATAATGTGAGCTCGGAGTGATCAAGTATGTGGCTGGGGTCGCTCACATATCACCGCAGCTGGGATTGTGGAATACATTGTGCACTCCTTCCAATGAGGGTGGTAGTGCTAAACGGTATGCCACTTCTCCAACTCGTTCGAGTATATAGAACGGTCATGTGTATCTCGGACTTAGCTTACCCCTCTTGCCAAAGAGGACCACTCCTCTGTTTGGAGAGATCTTTAAGAAAACAAGGTCGCCAGGTTGGAACTCCAGATGTCGCCGTTTTGCATATGCCCAATGCTTCTGTCTGTCTTGGGCTATGCGCATTCTTTCCCTGATCGTGCGAACTACGTCCATAGTTGCCACGATCATCTCTGGTCCAAGGAGTTCACGATCTCTGATGTCGTCCCAACTTAGTGGTTAACGACACTTCCGTACGTAGAGTGCTGCGAATGGTGCCATTCCAATACTTGCCTGATAGCTGTTGTTGTATGAAAACTCTATAAGGTGTAGGCGATCTTCCCATAAACCTCCGAAGTCTAACATACAAGCTCTTAGCATGTCCTCCAGAATCTGAATTGTTCGCTCGAACTGTCCGTCCGTTTGTGGATGATAAGCCGTGCTGAAGTTCAGACTTGTTCCCAGACTAGCTTGAAGACTCTGCAAAAATTGTGATCGGGATCTTGTATCACGATCGAAGACAATGCAAACAGATACTCCATATAATCTCATGATCTCCTCCATGTACTTCTTTACTAACGACTCGGTTGATTGGCCAACTCGAAATGGAATAAAGTGAGACGACTTGGTGAGTCGATCCACAATAACCCATGATGCGTCGTTACCCTTCGTGCGGTGAGGGAGGACGGTCACGAAGTCTATGGTAATGTACTGCCATTTCCATTCTGCGATTGGTAACGGCTGAAATAGACCAGCAGTTCTGTGATGTTTAGCCTTCACTTGCTGACACACCAAACACTTAGCTACGCTCCTTGCTACTTTGCAATTCATTCCATGCAACCAGTAGTGTTGTCGTAGATCCTTGTACATCTTTATACCACTGGGGTGTACAGAATAAGGAGAGTTGTGGGCTTCTTTCATCAACTCTTCTCGAACTGGGCCGATAGGTACACATAATCGACTTCCGTATCTCAAGGATCCATCTTCGTGGATGATGAAGTCAGTTCGATGTCCACTTTCTACTTGTTCTCGGATCTTTTGTAGCTTGGCATCATTTGCTTGAGCTGCCTTGATTTGATTAACAAGAGTTGACTGGACTTGTAAGTTCATCAAATACGAAGCGTTACCTGGCATAACTACTTCGATCGCTAATCCGTGCAATTCCTGTTGTAGTTTCTACTGAGCGGTGAGATTCTTTTTTTATCTTTCTCTTTACAGCAAACTTCCAAAAAGGAATATTTCAGTTTTTGCAGCAGAAAAAACAAAAAAAACAGCTGTTTCTATTTCTTCCACTTATAATGAGCTTACAATATATTTGCAAACTGATTTCAGTAATTTTCCCACCGCGGATCAAATAGATAATCTTGATATTTTGGATTGGTGGAAAACACATGGACACGTGTATCCTGTGATTTCTGCTATGGCTTGTGATTTACTAACTCCTCCGATATCCACAGTAGTTTCGGAGTCTGTTTTTAGTGCAGGTAACATGACTTTGAGTAACAAGAAAGCGAGGCTATCGGATGACGTATTGGAGATCGCAGTGTGCCAAAAAGATTGGTTCGATAAAAAAGGTAGACAACATGTTAAGAGCATTGAAGACTCCGATGCCGATGAAGAGTAAAGACCGATAGGAGCTCACCAGTTAGTTTTTTTTATTGAATTGTATTTTTATTTTTTTTGGCAATTGTATAAGGGGTAATTTTTGCCAACTTATGTCCTCTCTTAAATTTTTTTTAATCAATAACCCGAAACTTACACGAAGTTCGGATTAAAAAAATTTCCAAAAAAAATTCGTAATTAAAAGTTTACTTTAAAAGTATTTTTAAATTTTTTTATAAATAAATAATCAATTCTTTTAAACGGACCGACGCAGTTTGGACGGCCCGGGCTGGGTTCGGGTTTGGAGGCTCCGGGCCGGGCGGGGCTCCAGGCCCGAAGACCACCCAGCCCAGCAGGCTTTGGGCTGGCCCGGTCCGGCCCGTTAGACACCCTGTGAGGGCATGTGGGTTTATTTAAATTAAAATAATCAGAAAAACAAAACAAAAATATTCAATTTTTTAAACAGTCAAGTCATCGATCTTTTGTTAAGAATATCCCATAAAATCATGGTAAAATCCTATAGAATTAGTAATTGATAGATTTAATCAAGGAAAAATTGTTATCGATTTGTTCAACAGATATCGCAAATCTAAAAATTCATTTTCATTGACAAACTTCTTTAGAAAATAAATGATACTTAATAAATTGATAAGAATTAGAATTAGAATCTATGTCCAAACTGAAATTAGAATTAGAATTAAGATTCATTTACATTTCAATTAGCAACATCCAAACTGAAAATTGGTAGTAGCCATCCATAAATTTAAATTATAAAATTAGAATCTATGTCCAAACTACTTTCCATATTAAGAATAGGAGTATAGTTAAGATTAGGACTCGCATACATGGTAGAATAAGATCGAACTTTAATTAGGAAACCTAAATAAGTATTTATAAGAGATAAATTGTAGGCAGAGCAATTAAGAACAAACCTTAGAAGCATTGATTTTGATATTCTGTGGGAAAATATTTTGGTAAGGGTGATTAACTAACTTCAAGAACAGTTGTATTTATTTTGGTATGGGAGATTTGGTCAAGGTCAATGAAATAAATCCAACCATTATGTCAAAAGAAATGTTCCAGTTGCAGACAGCCGCGTTCAAATATGAAAACAAAGCCTACAGATTGAATAAAGAATTATATGAGTTGAAGCAAACACTCCACCACTACTCTGCGCTGGAAGCTACTCTACATCAAAAGGAGAAGACTAAGCTACAGATTTTCTATAACTAAGTAATTAATGAAGCAGGATCGATGCATTCATCAACCTCCAAATTAAGATAGATTATACCTTTCTCGGACTTTTGGCTAGGATCAAGTGTAGTATTTGTTCTTATCAGTTTGATAACTGATACGTGTGTTATCCGTCCACTATGATATTAAATTAATTTTTGTAGGGAGAGGGCCCGTCTACAGCAGCTTGCTGCTGAGGCCATCAAAGCACCGCTCATGCATTGCACTATCGCACGGACCTGGCGCACCCCTAAAAAAAGGCCTCCTAAGATTGCTTGAACTCGTTCCCGGAAGAATTGAACTAAAGGAGGCGGTTGGAAATAACAACTCAATTCTAATTGGATTTAGTTTTTACTCAATAGATTAAGTCATATTCATATTTTAACTTTGAACTAGCAAGGACCATGTGTAATGCGTATGAACGAACTTCAAAATCAATAAAAAACATATCGATTTAAAAATTTATTGTTATATGATTTGCATATGGGTTCTAACATCCAATATTAATGAACTTCATATATGAAATTAATACCAATCGAAAATCGTGAAGTTTTCCTCTATGCTCTTTTTCAATGCCAAACGAAAATCGCGAAATTTACATCTCTGAAAACTTTTCATGTTTCATTTTTCAATATTTCGCATGCTATATACAGCAAATAAATATAGTGAAATATTTTGCGAGTAAAACCTAAACAGTGAAAGAGAAAATATAAAGTGAATTTAAATAAAAGAGATATATATTGATCAGTATGGAGCCAATAAATATTCTTTTATGATCTAAATATAATAAGAGAGTTAATTAAGGGTTAGCTAACAATTTTTCCGTTAAAACGCATGCCATAGCTCAAGGAATATTAACCCAAGAAGTTACCTACAAATATTAAGAAGTGAATTAAGTGTTTTCATTGAAAATTCTGTTTAAAGCATTATGGCAGCATCTCGGGGAGGGAAAAAAAGGCTGCAGCCCTCCCTTATTCATTTACTAGTAGGTGCACGTGCTCCGCACATTTATTATTGGTTTATTTTTTATGTCCTATACGGAATTAAAAACCAAATTCAAGTGAGAGAGAGGTAGAGAGATATAATAGGTCGGATAAATTTGCCATCCCCATAAATGGGAGACCCGGGCTCGATCCCGGGTCTCTCCAATGGGTTACTACAACCCCACAAAGGGGCTGCTTCAAGTCCCGTCTTTTCCCCTCGTAATTTGTTGCCACCGATCGATCGTGATTATTAGCATTTTTTTTTTTTGAAATCAAACCTTTTCAGGAATCGAACTTGTGATCTATCACGTTGAAGGGAAAATTGATAGCCTTAGTTCGGCCATCTAAACGCCTACAGTGATTGATGAACTGATAAGAATTATCAGTGGATTCTATACTAAATGAATTTGTAGGCGATAAATTAAGTTAATCAATTAATAGGTCGAGGGATGCATTTTTTGCAAATATTGTTCTGATTCATGATTGGAAGGCATAGATAGATCCATCTTATTATTAATACTTAGGCTCAAGCTGAGATGGACACATGGTACATAGCTAGCAAACACACATACATATATATTACATGGACCGCATTCAGCAAAGCTGAGCAATGATCTCGATCAATTGCGCTTATTCTTAGCTAGCTTATTTAGTTGATTACTTAGCTAGCTAGCCACCGCTTGAGATATCACGGCGGCAGCGGCTGCGGTAGAATCTTTCTTTGCACCAACTAATGCTGCATAATTAGTTCCTGTGTTCCAACCTGAAGGGCCATAGACCACGACATTGCGATCTTTTTGGACCAATAGCAAGTAATTGTGACCAGCCGGACCTGCGGGTTTGGTAGTCCAAAGCACCTTGTTGTCTTGAGCGTACACAGCAAGCTTCCCATCTGACTCCAGGGTCAGATAGCAGCCGTGAGCTAGGCCTCCTGTGTTGGTTGCCCAGATTGGGGTACCACTATCATAAAGCACCAGGTTGCAGTCATATTGCATCGTGAAAATGTACGAACCTTGTGTGAGCGATTGGCCGGCAGAGACAGAGAATCCGGAGAGTAAGTGGTTGTCGTCGGTTATAGAAGGTGGAGGGATCTTGAGACCGGCCGCGGAGACAGCACCGGCACGGCCTGTAGAATTCTTCTCTCCATCAGCTCCATACTGAGGTACTATTTGAGTTCCGGTGGCCCAACGTTCAGGGCCATAGATCACGACGTTGCGGTCTTTCTGCATCAATAACTGGTAAAAGCCATTCCGACCTTGGGATGGGGTAGACCAAATCGGACGGTTGTTTGGAGCGTACAGGACAAGCTTCCCGTCCGACTCCAGGGTCAGATAGCATTCGCGGACTTCGGGTGGAATATAATCGGCGTGCCAGATTGGGATACCACCATCATAAAGCACCAGAAAGCAGTCGTGTTGCAAGATGAATTGGTACGAATCCTGCTTGAGCGATTGGCCAGGAAAGAGAGTGTATCCTGAGGACAAGTAGTTGTCGGCCAGAGAAGGTGGAGGGACGAGAACCAAGAAGCAGATGAGACTCAAGAGGAGGAGAGTCGTGGGTGTGAGAGGGATTATGCTTGCCATTGTGAGTTTGTGTATGTGTGTGCTTTCTGCCTTGCTTCAACCCCTCATATTTATAGAGGTGTATTTGCCATTGAGCACTCAAAACATGCCATTGGATATCCTGATCAGCTGTAAAAAGGTTAATTAGGTCCTCAAAACACCTTGGATATGACACTTGTAACGTAACAACATGGGTATGGAGATAGGCGTTTGCTCTTAGAAATACCCAGTAAATAGTAGGGATGTAAACGGATCGGATATGGATTGGATATAGATATTACCATATCCGTATCTGGCACCTATTTACAAATGCGAATGCGGATACGGATAGTCGTCGGTAAAAATAATTTACTATCCACATCCGCTAAAATCGAATACAGATACCGATCAAGCATATTGTAAAAACCATATCCGCTAAAATCGGAACGGATACTTTTTGAATAAATATAAGAAGTCATGATTCATAACTACAACTAATAAAGTATTTAAATATGTTAACCTATTTTATTTTTTTTAGATTCAAACAGTCTCATCAAATTAGGGGTTTTTCCATGAAAC
This sequence comes from Agapanthus africanus, assembly GCA_030015575.1. Taxonomy (NCBI): domain Eukaryota; kingdom Viridiplantae; phylum Streptophyta; class Magnoliopsida; order Asparagales; family Amaryllidaceae; genus Agapanthus; species Agapanthus africanus. The sequence goes on along the minus strand of JASDDO010000010.1, from coordinate 511,893,126 downwards.
AACAAGTCCACATGCTATCCATAAGTATAGTTATAACTAATAGTAATTAGTAGTTGGACAGTGGGTACAATTAGTTCAGATATCCGAATCCAGATTCGAATAGGAGATTTGTATATGGATTTCTAATATAATCCGTTCGGATATGGATTTCTAGTATCAATATGCGCATGTTGTCGGATTCAAAAACGGATCCGGATCGAATTATCCGTGTCCGTTTGCATCCCTAATAAATAGGAAAAATTAAGCATATGTCTGTCACGTCCTCACCACACATATATGAAAAATATTTTTTAACCAGCTTACTAAATTCCACATAAGTTATCAAGTTGGTGATTTATTATAAGAGTAGAACAAACCCGTAAGAGTTATGTTTTTGTCCTCACCTTGTAATCAATCACCAACCCGATAGTTTCTACAAGGAATACTCATCCTCAAACATGGTAAAATCCACGTAAGCTAATGGGTTGGTAATTACCTACAAGGAAGGGATAATAACACAACTTTGAAACTTACACTTTGTCCCCGCTCTTATTACCGATCATCACCTGGTAGTATAAGTTGAATCAACGTGGTAAATAAAGTATTTTTTGGATAGCAAAAATATCTATTCACACACACAAAGAGGGTGTAGCTTTCCTGTTTTTTAAAACATGAACTATCGATCTACGACATATATGAACGATCCGATCCGTTCAAATTAATCATCCTACCTTCATGTGTATGTGTATGAAATATCAAAGTATTTGAAGATCTATAACACAAGCATCGAATGAAGTTTATCGAAAGATCAACGTGATTTTTCATCCATACGCTGTCTAATACGTGTAGAACAACTTGAACAAAGCGGGTCGTTGAAAGAACATCACACAAAAAAGTTCGTGAATTTGAAAGAACGCAAACCCGCCCAGGCATATCCGTGCTACACACACAAGTGATTCATTGCAAATCGATCCATATTTTTTAAAAAGGGAATTCTCGGTCTATGACATATTTGAACGATCCGATCCAGTCAAATTGATCAACTAACCTTTAACTATACGTCTATGAAAAAACAAAGGATTTGAAAACTTTTAACAAATGAATCAGATGAAGTATATGTTGCATAATTCAGAGAAGCTCATTTTTGCACTCATTGAGGTATTAGTTAAGGGTTTTGAAATCGGCTAACATTTTATTATCATACCCGTGAGACTATTTGATTGCTTATAATTTCAAATGTTGGCATAGCTAACATTTATATAGTTACACGTGGCAAGATTTGATAAGTTTGTTTTTAATGTTGGTATTGATAAAGCAATCAATTCTTCATCGGAAATGTTAGCCATGCCGATATTTCAAATTTCCAATAATCGATTAGATTAGTGCCACGTGTACGGGACTCAATTGTTAGACATGCCTACATTTGACATTTAAATTATCGTGTATTCTGAAAACACCCCATAAAAGCCTGTATTTACAAAAACCACATCATCGATAGTTATATTAACAAAACATCTATAACTGTATTTACAAAAATATCTAATAAATATTTGTATTTACATAAAAGAGCCTAAAATATACAGTATTTACAGTAAAATCCCATAAACGACTATATTTAAAGAAGAGATAAATGGGGCTGGATCAACCTCGGGCTCATAGCTGCGGTTAGAGGCCTACATCCCCAACCGAGAGGAAACCCCCACTCCCCCCCCCACCCTCTCTACAAGGACCTCCTCCTCTCTCTCTCCTCCATGACCCCATCGCTCTCTCGCTCCTCCCTCCTCTCACTCAATGAGATCCACCTCCTTCTCAACCGTCTCAATTCCCTTCTCGTCGACGCCTCCACCTAGGACCGCATTCGAATCCTGTTACAATTCCAATCCGTCTCCTCAATCCTCTTACAAAAATATCTAATAAAGATGTGTTTGGAGTCATTAGGGATTCTATTACAGATTTTATCACATCAACAGTTATGTTTACAGAATACATCATAAACCGACAATATTAAAATGCTCCATAAATTACTCTATTTACAGAAAATATCCCCAAAAAGTTGTATTTAAAGAAAATATATATTAAAAAAACACATAAAATGGCTATTTACAGAAAACATCCATATTACATAAAAAAATCCCAAGAAATGGCTTATTTACAGAAAAAACCAATGAATGTTCATATTTATAGAAAATACCAGAAAAGGTTGTATTGCATAAAACACACCAAAATTGATTTATTTACATAAGAAGCCCTGAAAATTGTTGCATTTACAGAACACATATAGAAGACATAAAAAAACTTATTTTACTTACAGAAAACTCAGCAAAAACGGCCATAATACAGAAAATATCACAAAAAATACTTTATTTATAAAAACACCCGATACATTTTCGTATTTACAGAAAATATCCAAAATTTTGGATGTAGTTACAAAAAATACCTAAAATATTGTTGTATTTGCAGAAAACACATCATAAATTGTTGTATTTACACTAGGCATAAAAATGGGTGTATTTTCTGAAAAACACCCAATAGATGCATGTATTTGTGGAAAATACCCCATAAATTACTGTATTTACAGAAAACATCTCATCGATACCTGTGTTTACAAAAATATCTAATAAATGTCATTTACAGAAAAGACCCTAAAAATTGTTGTATTTACGGAAAAAAATCCCATAAACGGCTATATTTACATAAAACACCTCAAAAATATCTGTATTTTAAAATAACACCATATAAATGTCTATATTTTTAAAATATCCAAATATTGCATCATTTACATAAACATATAGAAAATTGCTTTATGTACTAATCTTATATAATCCACGGCTGTGTTTATAGAAAATATCCTAAACTAGCATTATTTCAGAAAACCCATAAATTGCTTTATTTAAATAAAAACGCCCTAAAAATTGTTGTATTTACAGAACAGATTTAGGTAACATCAAAAAATTGTTGTACTTACATAAAATAATGTATAAAAACACTCTAAAAATTGTTGTATTTACAGAACACATATAAGCGACATCAAAAAACTTGTTTTACTTACAGAAAACACTACAAAAACGAACATAATACAGAAAATATCACAAAATTACTTTATTTATAAAAACACCCGATACATTTTCGTATTTACAGAAAATATCCTAAATTTTCGATGTGGTTACAAAAAATACCTAAAATATGGCTATATTTGCAGAAAACACATCAGAAATTGTTGTATTTACAGTTAAGGCAAAAAAAAAATAGGTGTGTTTTCTGAAAAACACCCCAAAGATGCATGTATTTGTGGAAAATACCCAATAAATTACGGTATTTACAGAAAACATCCCATCTATCGATGTATTTACAAAAATCTCTAATAAATGTCATTTACAGAAAAGACCCTAAAAATTGATGTATTTACAGAAAAAAAATCCCATAAATGGCTATATTACATAAAACACCCCAAAATAATCAGTATTTGAAGAGAACACCGTATAAACGTCTATATTTAAAAAAAAAATCCAAGTATTGCATTATTCACCGAAAACATATAGAAAATTGCTTTATGTACCGATCTTATCAAATCAACAGTTGTGTTTATAGAAAATATCCTAAAGTAGCATTATTTGACAAAACCCATAAATTGCTTTATTTACATAAAGCGCCCTAAAAATGCTGTATTTACAGAACACATTAGGTAACATCAAGAAATTGTTGTACTTACAGAAAATAATGTATAAATGTCTATATTACATAAAATATCCCAAAAACGACTTTATTTACAAAAACACCCGATAAATGTTTGTATTTATAGAAAATACCAAAAGATTGGCTGTATTTATAGAAAATACCAAAAATGGATAAATTTTCTCGAAAACACCCAATAAATTGCTGTATTTATAGAAAAGACATAAAAATGGTTGTATTTACCTTAAACAATCCATGCATGGCTATATCTACTGAAAACAACCCCATAGATAACTGTATTTACATAAATTACCATATTTACAGAAAATACTTGATAAATGTCTGTATTTACAGAAATATCTGATAAATGTTTTTATTTACAGAAAATATCTCATAAATGGCTGTATTTACAGGAAACACCCCAAAAAATTCGAAGATTCCGTAAAAATAAAAAATAAAAAAAAAGGAATAAATAAAATGGTTTTTGAAAACCATAAAAATTCTTTAAAAAATTGAGCAATGCGGAAAAAAGACAAAAAACAAAAAGATTATTGAAAATTATAAAATAGTCAAAATTTTAAAAGTAAAAACAAAAAATTCTATGTAAAGGATTATTTAATTGTAAAAAATATAGAAATTCAGAAAACCAATGAATAAAATTCAAAAACACCAAAATGAAAATCGAACAATTTAGGAAAAAAAAATTCAAAAAGGTAAAATATCAAAAGAAATCTACTAAAACTAAAAATTGGCTTGACTTTAAAAGCGTCCAATTAATTTTTGATGATTCTAAGCACATCAGGTTTATACCAATTGT